>JAAALK010000086.1:12232670-12334389 GCA_019279435.1 Zizania palustris | reverse complement strand
AGTTGTCTTCGGAGCTTGTTCCTCTGATAGACTTCGTTTTATTCTCTCTGACGCATATCAGCCTTCGCCTTTCAGTTCGAAGCTCACTCCTTTCGAAGGTAGAGCTTAGGCTTCGAATTTGGTTTTCTGTTGTGTGACAAGCTTCGCTTCTTTGTCCGAAGGTTGTCTGTTTGTGTGTTGTGTTCGAAGTTTTCTATTCGAAGGTTCTTGCTCCGAAGCACTCGGTTCGAAGTTGTGTTCGAAGCCTTGTCTTCGAAGTACATACTTCGAACCAGACTCCGGCATTGTCATACTTCGCTTCGAAGTATACTTCGCTGCTTGCCACTTCGAACTAGGCTAGACCGTGACACCTTCGTCTTCTCGGACAGGCTTCGTCACCAACTTCCGAAGCAGGCTTCGACAAGCTTCGAACAGGAGACAAATTTGGACAGTAACTTCTCTTTTCATCTTACACATACTTAGATCATTTCATTGAGAAGTTTAGGCCTGTTACACCTTGTTCATCTGCCTAGTTGCACTACTTTAATAGATCTCAGTTATCATCAGTTGCTTCTAGGTTAGAAACCTTTAGACTTAGGCTTTTTTGTTTATTTTCTGCTGCGTAGTCTTTTCTGAGGTGCGTTGGGTATTGGGAACAGGCCATTGATTCGAAAGAATTTTTAAAGGCGCCCATTCACCCCCCCCTCTGGTCGCTACTTTCGGTCCTACAAGTGGTATCAGAGCTTGGTTAGGGTTTTTCCATACCTTAACCGGTTCTAAACCCCGGTAGTGACCATGACGTCTCCTGACAAGGTCCCGTCCTTGGAAGCCTATGGCTATAATTATTGGAAGACTCGCATGCGAGCCTATCTCATGAGCCAGGGTTCGGACATATGGGACATTTGCGTTCACACCACGTTTTTCATTTTTCCAGTTACTGAGCAAGGTACTGCTGGTATCATTGCTCAGCATCTGAGCAACAGTAAGGCTGTGAACATTCTGTTTTCTGGCTTAGGTCCCACTGAGTTTGAGCGTGTGAGTCATCTCTCCACTGCGAGAGAGATCTGGGCTACCCTCAAGGCACACCATGAGGGAACAGCTCAGGTCAAGGCTCGGCTCTATCAGACCTACCGGCGTGAATATGAAAATTTCACACAGAAGCCGGGTGAATCTGTTGAGGCTTTGTTTGGTCGTTTTCAGTCGATCATAAACAAGCTTCGAGACAACAAGGCTGAGGGTGCTCAGTTAGTCTCAGATCACGAGCAGGCGCTCAAGGTTCTCCATACCTTGGACCCAAAGATCTGGGAGATCAAGATATCCTCTATCGTTGAGAGCACTTCTTATGATACCTTGACCATTTCTGAGTTGTTTAGCAAGCTGAAGGCCACTGAGGTAGATATCCAGCTGAGATCAAATCTCACTGGTTCTGGATCAAAATCCCTGGCCCTTGCTACACCTTCTGTTGATCCCTCTTCTGTGAGTTGTGCTGGGTTCTCTTTGATGTCTATCACTGAGGACCAGCTAGAGTTATTGGGAGATGATGATTTGTGTCTTTTAACAACCGGGTGCGTCGTGTCTATGATAAGAGAATGTTCAAAAGACATGGCACAAAATCCGGATGCTTTGAGTGTGGTGATCCAGGACACTTCATCGCCGACTGCCCCAAGCACAATGGATACAAGAAGGGCATCGGTGGTGGCTTCCATGACTCCGGCAAGCACGAGAGCTCATCCTTCATCAAGGGCAAGCCAAAGACCAGATTCTTCAGAAAGGCCCTGAAGGACTACCGGCGAGAAAACAAGAAGCGCGACAAGGCCTTCTTCGCCGAGATGAAGAAAAGCTACTCCAAGCGGTCCACGTCTTCTTCCTCTTCATCGAGCTCAAGTGATGAGGAGATTGCCATCAAGAAGGGGAAGGACAAGGACGATCCGGTGGGCCTCTGCTTCATGGCCTTCGGAGACAAGCCGAAGAGCCGCTCACACCAGCGCCGAAGATCCCGCAAGAGCTTCTGCTCAATGGCTCTTGGGGATAGGGAAGAAAAGAGCTCCTCCGACGACTCCGACGACGACGACAACAAGGTATCATCTTATGAGCGAGAAATTGTTGATTTACTTGAGAGCAATCGTCAGGAGTTAAAGTATCGGGAGAAACTGCTTAGGGGGGCCAAGAAAAGGATAGACGAGTTAGAAAGTGAGCTTGCCGTGGCCAACGGTAGAATTGAGAGTCTATCTTCTTCCCCTTGCTTGGGTGATAGCAGTGAGTGCCCGAAGTGTGAGGTGCTTCTGTGTGACCTGTCGACTCTGAAGTCCAGGTACACAGAAAGGGTTGATGAGAGGGACGCTTTGGCCACTGAGCTTGAAAGCGCTCAGCTGGAGCTGAAAGATGCTCAAGCCACTGTCGTCGCACCCTGTGTTGATTGCCCATCTCATCTAGCTGTCTTAGCTGAGCTGAAATCCAAGGGCGATGAACAGTTGGGTGATTTGGAGAGGTTGAGAGCTGAGCTTGCGCAGACTAGGTTAGAGCTTGAGACATTGTCAGTTCCACCCACTGTCTGTGAGAACTATCTGTCTCTTAGAATGGAGTTGATCAAGCTGAAAGCCGGGAAGTCTGTCCAAGTAGAAAGTGAGTGTGAGACCTGCTTGTCTCAGGTGGAGGCTCTAGCTTCCTTGAAAGAGGAGCTAGCAGATTCTCAGAATGAGAACTTTTACCTCCGTTCTATCCTGAGTTGGATCAGTGCCAGAGAGCCACAGCTTGGCATGATGATCCAGCAGTTCAAGAGGCAAGATGGGTTTGGGGTAGGTTACACCTACACCAAGGCTGACTTTGAGAGTGCCATCAGTCGGGCAGTGGAGTGGAGTAAAATGACTCCAGAGCAGAGGTATCCCAAGACTCACTCCACTGAGACCTCCCAGGCTTGTCAGCCCAAGGATGGAGTGATTCATGAACCACCCAAAGCTCCACCCAAGAAGCCTATCTGGGTTCCTAAGCCCAAACACCTCCACTCTTCTCTAGACTCTCTTCCTGGACCCACTCAACCCAAGAAGACCACACCAAACACTACCAAGCCCAAACATCCCAAGTCTCAACCACACCTCAAGAAGCCCACCTATCATTGTGAGTACTGTCAGAGAGACGGGCATCTTGCGGAGTTTTGCTTCAGAAGGAAGCGGGTTGAGAGAGCAGAGAGGGCTCGTAGTGATCAGGAGCAGTTCTACCAGCAGGGTGGTAGACTGCGTGTTCCTCGGCGCGGGGAGAGGCTGGAGGCCAGGCCGCGTCGCGTAGGTGGTGGTAGAGGAGACGGCTCTCTTGCCCGTGCTCCAGTTGGTGGTGTCCGTTCCGGCAGAGTTCCAGACCGTGTTGGCTACAGTCCTGGACCTCGTGGCCGCAGGATTAGGCAGAACCGAGGACCACGCTTTGAGCCGCGTTTTGGTCCAAAATCTTTTGATGGTTTTCTCTTTCCATCTTTTGAGCAGATGGCTCGACACTGGTTTAGCTCTTTTGCTAAACCTGGTGCCGGACCATTTGCTCCCACTTACAGACACTGATTGTGCAGGACCGGGGACTGGAGGATGTTTGGATCATGGACTCAGGATGTTCTCGCCACATGACGGGACATCGCAGATGGTTCTCCAGTCTCACTCCCCCGAGCTCCAAAGAGTACATCATGTTCGGGAACAGCGGTCAAGGGAAAGTAAGTGGCATAGGCTCAATTCGCATTTCAGATCATTTCTCTTTAAAGAATGTTGCTTTGGTTAAAAATTTGAACTTCAACTTGATTTCTGTGTCGCAACTTCTTGAGGATGGTTTGGAAGTGCGTTTTAAGAAGGGTAATTCTTCTGTGGTTGATTCTAGAGGATCTTTGGTTTGCCAGATTTTACCTTTTGGTAAAGTTTTTCGAATTGACTTCTCTAGTTCTTTTGGCCCTTCTCGCTGTTTGATTGCTGGATCCTCCTTTGAGCTCTGGAAGTGGCATAGGAGGTTAGGTCATTTGAGTTTTGATTTGCTAGTCAGGTTGAGCTCTATGGACCTCATCTGAGGATTGCCCAAGCTTAAGATGGAGAAGGATTTAGTTTGTCATCCCTGTCGTCATGGGAAAATGGTTGCCGCTTCTCACTCACCTGTGACTCAGGTGATGACTTCGTATCCGGGCGAGCTTTTACACTTGGACACTGTTGGTCCAGCTCGAGTACGTTCAGTCGGTGGGAAGTGGTATGCACTTGTGATTGTTGACGACTTTTCTCGATTCTCGTGGGTTTTCTTTTTGGAGTCTAAGGATGAAACTTTTCAATTTTTTCATGACCTGATTTTGAAGCTGAAGAATGAGAACAATGGTCGGATGCGAGCAATTCGCTCCAACAACGGCTCTGAGTTCAAGAACTCTCAGTTCGTCAGCTTCTGTAGTGATCAGGGTCTGGACCATTAGTTTTCGTCTCCTTACACTCCCCCACAGAACGGCGTTGTGGAACGAAAGAACCGCACGCTAGTCGAGATGGCCAGGACGATGCTCGATGAGCACAAGACTCCTAGGCGTTTTTGGGCTGAAGCCATGAACACGGCTTGCTATCTGGCCAACCGCATTTTTCTTAGAGCTTACCTTGGTAAGACATCATATGAACTGCGGTTTGGGAGACAGCCCAAGGTGAGCCACTTGCGAGCGTTTGGCTGCAAGTGCTTTGTGCTCAAGAAGGGAGGGCACTTGGACAAGTTTGAGTCTCGTTGCTGGGATGGTGTTTTTCTTGGTTATGCTTTGCATTCTCGAGGCTTCCGTGTTTGGAACCTCGAATCCCAGCTGCTTGTCGAGACTTGTGAAGTTTCATTTGATGAGTCCTTGCCTTCTTTGACTCCTTCTTTTGAGCTTTCTGGTGATGATGAGCTCGGAGAGTCCATCTTCGAGGAAGATGAGGATACTCCAGCTGCTGATGAGGGTGGGCCTTCTGCATCCCCCGTAGAGCCCACACCTTCTGAGACTTCGACTGATGATGAGGGCGGACCTCTGATCACTTCTTCCACTTCGATCGAGCCCCCTCAGTCGAGTCCAGAGGTGCCAGCTGCTGACTCCGGTGAGGTGACTTCAGATCACCAGGGAACCCGAGCAGTTCAGCGTGACCATCCCTCAGAGCTCATCATAGGTGATCTGACTGAGAGAACTTTGCGTTCTTCTGCCTCTCTTGCTGTGTTTGCTGAATCTGCGTTTGTTGCATCTTTTGAGCCCAGAGATGTTTCTCATGCTCTTTCTGATTCTAATTGGATTAATGCTATGCAAGAAGAGCTTGAGAATTTTGTCCGTAATCGGGTTTGGACACTAGTTGAGCCACCACCAGGATGCAACCCCATAGGAACCAAGTGGGTGTTCAAGAACAAACAAGGTGAAGATGGGGTTGTGGTGCGCAACAAGGCTCGACTAGTTGCCCAGGGTTATTGCCAGAAGGAAGGTATTGACTTTGAAGAAACCTTCGCTCCTGTTGCTCGTCTTGAGTCCATTCGTATTCTTCTAGCTTTTGCCGTTTCAAAGGGTTTTAAGCTTTTTCAAATGGATGTCAAGAGTGCTTTTCTGAACGGGTACATAGAAGAGGAGGTTTATGTTAAGCAACCCCCCGGCTTTGAGAACCCTAAGTTTCCTCGACATGTTTTTAAGTTGCACAAAGCTTTATACGGGTTGAAGCAAGCCCCCAGGGCTTGGTATGACCGGTTAAAGCAATTTTTGTTGGGGAAGGGCTTTGTGATGGGTTCTGTGGACAAAACTCTCTTTCTGCTCAGAGTTGCTTCAGACTTCTTAGTTGCTCAGATTTACGTGGACGACATTATTTTTGGCGGTACTACTAATGATCTTGTGTCCAAGTTTTCTGAGCAGATGCACAGTGAGTTTGAGATGAGCCTCATGGGTGAGCTCAAGTATTTTCTAGGGCTCCAGATCAAGCAGACCAAGGACGGCACCTTCATCCACCAGGGTAAGTATACTCGGGACATGCTTAAGAAATTTGACTTTGGTGGTGAATTGAAGCCGCAGATGACCCCGATGGGCACTTCTGGGGGTCTGGACAAGGATGAGAGCGGTGTCAAGGTCAATGAAAGGGAGTTTCGAGGGATGATCGGTTCGCTACTGTACTTGACGGCGACAAGACCGGACATACAGTTCGCCGTGGGACTTTGCGCGCGTTTCCAGTCTTCACCGCGCGCGTCTCATCGGCAGGCTGTCAAGCGCATCTTCAGGTATCTCACTTATGCGCCCGATCTCGGTTTTTACTATTCAGCATCATCATCTCTTGATTTATCTGGCTTTTCGGATGCCGACTTTGGTGGGTGCCGGTTGGATCGCAAGTCGACTTCCGGTACTTGCCAGTTTCTTGGTTCTTCTCTTGTCTCTTGGTCTTCTCGAAAGCAATCTGGAGTTGCTCTTTCGACCACAGAGGCTGAGTATGTAGCTGCTGCTAGCTGCTGCTCACAATTGGTTTGGATGATTTCCACTCTACGAGATTTTGGGTTGTTCTTTCCTACCAGGGTTCCATTGTTTTGCGACAGCACTAGTGCTATTAGTGTAGGGAAAAACTCGTGTCTTCATTCAAAAACCAAACACATTGATGTGCGCTTTCACTTTCTACGGGATCAATATGAGAAAGGTATCATTGACCTTGTTCATGTTGATACCCATCATCAGTTGGCAGACATTTTCACCAAACCCCTAGATCAGTCAACATTTGAGCGTTTACGAGGGGATTTGGGTGTTGTATATCCTTTCTAGGATATTTTGCGTCAGTTTTCTTTCCTCTTTACTCTTTTCTTGAGTCTTTTTGTGTGTGTTCATATCATACATATTCACATATCACACATTTGAGCCTGCTTCTGTTATATGATTGAACTGCTTTACTTAGTCTAGCTGGTACATGCTTTTGATTACTTGTCAATGATCATGCTTTGGTTCAGTTCACTTGATATATCTGATATCTGTCATATGCATGGCTTTTATGCTTTAAACCTGAAAAATGATCACCATTGCTTCTGGTAACTAGCATGCGTAGGCTGAGTGTTTTTGCTATCTGTTACATGCCTTGTAGCTAGTTCATCACATAGATGCAGATATGCAACTTGGACATCTTTACGCTTTAACATGGAAAATGAGCTATAAAAATGATAAAAATCAAAATGAATGAAAATTCCATGCCTTTTTATGCTTGAGTTGAAAAGATCCAAGTGGGTTTGCTTTGTCGCATTGCATTGTTCTGGACTGCTTACCATAGCACTTTGGTATGAACTAGGACAGTGTAGTGTATGCCAAGATCAATGTCTTAAGCTTCTGATGGTCCAGTTCTGGCCTAGGCTTGACTTGGTCGGTTAGCATAAGGTTTGACGTGCAAATAACCCTTTGCAGAAATGAAAAAGGAAAATTGAAAAAGCCTGAACTTTTAAAAGATAACAAGTTCGCTGAAGCACGTTTGTTTTGGATTGCTTATCTTGGTAGATATCAGTTAGCTTCTGCATCTCATGCTTTACCTTGCTTGTTAACTAGAAAATGTGGTGATGCCTTTGTTTGCCAAAACTGAAAAATGCGTGCTACTGACTTTCTTTAGATATCATCTATTGCACTGATCATGCCATGTGTCTTAGACAGTATCTCTTTTGCTGTATCTGTTAGATGTTGTAATTGCAGTCAATCATATCTGAGAAGCATGTTTTCTACACTCCTTCTGCACTCCAGTTGAATTCACTGCATATTTTGAGGGGGAGTTGCGTTTCAGGGGGAGTCTGTGTCTCTATTGAGTGCTTGATGAGTTCACTTGTCAACAAGGGGGAGAAAATTTGGGATCAGAGTTTAAGGGGGAGTTCTTACTCTATTGATATCCTTGTTGTTCTGAAATCGCACTCATTTTGAGATTTTACGTTTTGGTTAACCATAATGACCGCTTCTTGCTTTTGTTCGGTTTTTGGTCATTAGGGTTAAATTTTTACCTTGTTTTTCTTCTCCTTTGTTCTCTTGTGTTTTGTTTTCGTGTTTCCACATTTGTTCGCAGGTGCTGAAGAGCCGAGAAAAGAGGAGTGTTGACAATGCACTCATCAAGGGGGAGATTGAGGAGCCATGCTGAATAGCGTGGGCCTCATGGCTCCAGAAGTGATGAGTCGTTGTCAACGTTAGTCAAAGAGGACTGAAGAAGAGAGGAGATCTGTTGTTTCATGGGCCGCGTGTGACTCAGGTACACGGGCAGCGAGCGACTGTCGAGCAGAGGAGGCTGCGAAGTCAGGCTGGCCCAATCCGGGTGCATGGGCCAGAAGCAGTAGAAGACCCACTGGGCTGTTGACCAGGATTGACTCAGGTACACGGGCGGTGAGCGGTTGCCGAGCTGAGAGAGCTGCGGAGTCGGGCCGGCCCAATCCAGGTACCTGGTGCAAAGCCGGTGGAGGCTTTGTCAGTTTCGGCGCAAAACTGACAACCGTTGATCTTGTATCCGACTGTCCAGAAGAGAAGCCGTAGTCGCTACGAAAACTTAGCTTCCGGATAAGTCATCTGTAACTCTAGGCCCACAGTCAGTCAGTCGTGTCTGTAAAAATTCCTAAGGGCAGTAGAGTCTTTTCCTTTATTTTTGAGTCTGTAAAAACCCTAAGGGGCTGGTAGAATATTCCTAGTGTTGGGAGCCTATAAATAGGACCCCAATCTCTAGGGTTTGGACTACCCTTTTGGCTGAAATCAAATCCACTCAATTGGGTCACTTTTTGTCTCTTGCCTTGCTTCTCTCTCTCCTGTGTGCGCCGCCAGGCATTGGTTCATCCCTTTTTGCCTTGCATTTACTTTGCTCCTGTGAGATTGATTTCTTTGTTGGTTGTTGAGGTGTGTGCATTGATTCCTCTGCTACAAGAAGCTTCGGTTCGTTGTGCTGGTTGATTTTATTCCTGAGGTTGTGTCTCTGTTGCGTGTGTTCTTCGTGAGAAGTAGTACTAGTTCTTGCTATTGCAAGTAGTACTGCTACTGTAGCTACAGTATTTGCTGCCAGCCTTTTTACTTTCTACCGCACAGCTTTTTGATCGAAGCAGACTGGATTGAATGCCTTTTTGACTGTTTTCTGGCGAAGCCATCATCTCAGTTTCGAAGCCCCTTAGCTCCGTGAGGCAGGCTTCGAACGTTTACCCTCAGAGGCTTCGTTCGAACTTCGGATTGCATTGTTGTTTTTTTGTGTGTCTGGCTTCGAAGTATTCTTAAAAACTGTCAGCATCTCTACGTCGAACGTCTGTGCGAAGGTGCTCCGACTTGGGCCCTTCGAAGTCCTCACTTCGACGGGTTTCGAAGTTGTCTTCGGAGCTTGTTCCTCTGATAGACTTCGTTTTATTCTCTCTGACGCATATCAGCCTTCGCCTTTCAGTTCGAAGCTCACTCCTTTCGAAGGTAGAGCTTAGGCTTCGAATTTGGTTTTCTGTTGTGTGACAAGCTTCGCTTCTTTGTCCGAAGGTTGTCTGTTTGTGTGTTGTGTTCGAAGTTTTCTATTCGAAGGTTCTTGCTCCGAAGCACTCGGTTCGAAGTTGTGTTCGAAGCCTTGTCTTCGAAGTACATACTTCGAACCAGACTCCGGCATTGTCATACTTCGCTTCGAAGTATACTTCGCTGCTTGCCACTTCGAACTAGGCTAGACCGTGACACCTTCGGCTTCTCGGACAGGCTTCGTCACCAACTTCTGAAGCAGGCTTCGACAAGCTTCGAACAGGAGACAAATTTGGACAGTAACTTCTCTTTTCATCTTACACATACATAGATCATTTCATTGAGAAGTTTAGGCCTGTTACACCTTGTTCATCTGCCTAGTTGCACTACTTTAATAGATCTTAGTTATCATCAGTTGCTTCTAGGTTAGAAACCTTTAGACTTAGGCTTTTTTGTTTATTTTCTGCTGCGTAGTCTTTTCTGAGGTGCGTTGGGTATTGGGAACAGGCCATTGATTCGAAAGAATTTTTAAAGGCGCCCATTCACCCCCCCCCCCTCTGGTCGCTACTTTCGGTCCTACAGAAGCCCCTCGCCACTCCAATGGCTACATCTGTAGCATTGGATCCTGACGAAGATGGAGAAGCCGTAGATCAGAAGGAGTTCCGAAGCATGATCGGCTCCCTCCTCTACTTGACTGCCACGAGGCCGGACATACACTTCGCAGTATGTCTGTGCGCTCGTTTTCAGGCTTCACCACGAGCTTCGCACCGCCAAGCGGTAAAGCGCATCTTAAGGTATCTCAAACATACCCTCGAATTTGGCATATGGTATTCAGCATCTTCATCTTTATGTCTTCGAGGTTATTCCGATGCGGATTTTGCTGGGTGTAGGATTGATAGAAAGAGTACCTCTGGTACTTGTCATTTTCTGGGTACTTCTCTGGTTTGCTGGTCTTCCCGCAAACAGTCTAGTGTTGCACAATCGACGGCTGAGGCCGAATATGTTGCTGCAGCTAGCTGTTGCTCTCAGATTCTGTGGATGGTTTCCACTTTGCGGGATTTCGGGTTAGATTATAAGAGTGTTCTACTTTTCTGTGATAACACTAGCGCTATTTGTATTGAAAATAACCCGGTTCAGCACTCCAGAACCAAACACATTGATGTGAGATATCATTTTCTCAGAGATCACAATGAGAAGGGTGATATTGAACTTCAATATGTTGATACCCAACACCAGCTTGCCGACATTTTTACAAAACCCCTCGATGCTTCTCGATTTGCTTACTTGCGTGGGGAACTTGGTATTTGTCACCCTTACGACATTTTGTGAGGGGGGGCAGTTTTAGATGGATATGACTTTGCTAATTGTGTGCTAAATTGCATTTACATCTTTTGTACTTATATGCCTGCTTATAATCCATGTCATCATGACAGCTCAGCTCTTTTTAATTTATCTGGAACATTCATGTGCATGATATTCTCTTTTCAAAATCAAATCGTGCTCACTGCTTAGTTTTGAATCTAGCATGTTTAGGCAGGACTGCTTTAGCTATCTTTTATCTGCTTGATAGCAAGACACTGTTCATTGGATGCTAAAAATTGCAACTTAAAAAAAATTGTTCTTCATCCTCATGAATATTCATCAAGTGTTAAACAAAATGATTCACTTAATTGAGATCAAAAACACCATGATTTGCATGCATTAAGTGAAAAGATCCAGGTGGGTTTGTTTGTCGCACTACCCTATTCTAGACTGCTTTCCATTGCACTTTGGTCTGAACTGGAATAGTGTAGTGTATGCCAAAATCATTGCCTTAAGCTTCTTATGGTTTTCATGCCTAGGCTTGGCCTGATTGGAAAGTATAAGGTGGACAAACAAATAACCCCTGGCACTAAGCAAAGAACAACAAAATTCAATGATCATCAAGGTTGCTTTTCATGCTCCATTTGAACTAGACTTGTTTGTCTAGAGTAGAAATTGACTAGCTTTGCGTAGTCCTTGCTCTTACTTGTCTAGTTTCCTTGCCTAAGTGGTGATGCTTTTCTTTCAAAAATGATCAAATCACATGCTTCATCATGTTTTTAGAGAATGTTAATTTGAGCTGAGCCCATGATCATTGGTGTTATTGTTGACATATTTTTGCTTCATATGTCTTTGCAATTCTGCTCAATTCAAAGCTTTGCATCTTTTACATGCTCCTTGATGCTTGCATTGCCAAAGGGGGAGAAATTCCTCAAGGAGGAGAGACTTGCTTCGTTCTCTGCCGCAAGGGGTATAATTTCCAAAGGGAGAGAAAATTTGACATAAAGGGGGAGAAGGTTCTTTATTGCCAAAGGGAAACTTAACTCAGGGGGAGTTTTTATTGCCGAAGGGGCTTTTTACTCTTTTGAAAAAGGGGGAGGAAAATTCTTTTGTCAAGTGACATGATTTGGCTCTTTTCTGAGTTTTTATGGTCACTTGTGTGCTGAAAATTTTTTACATTTTCTTGAACTTGGATTTGGTTGTCAATGCACTCATCAAGGGGGAGATTGAGAAACCAAGGGTTGGTTTCGGTGCTAGTGATGAGTGATTGTCAGGCTTTTACCCTCGGGTTCGAAGGGGTACCTCCGAAGGGTGTTCGGAGGTGATTTCACCGAAGGGTGTTCGGTGGTTTGCTTGCTGCAGCTGTTGTAGCGGAGTGTGCGTGTCGGAGGGGTCCGACAGTACACGATGACTGGGTGTGTACCGAAGGCTTCGGTACTTTGGGCGGTACACCGGAGTGTGTGCCGGAGGTTGTTAACCCGGAGAGGTCTCCGGAGTACTGGATACACTTGTCTGTTTGTCGGTGGTGCGTAGGGACTTCGGAGGCGATGGACAGGTTCGCGGCAGGTGAACCTGGGTCAAGCGGGAGGCTTGATGCCAGGGGAGCGGGGAGCTCCATCACGGTGGCTGCGAAGGGGGTCCGGGTCGGTCCTCGGGTCAAGGTGCGCCAGGTGAAGGCAGAGAGTGCGGAGCGTGGCTCCGGCTGAAGGTACTCCGAGACAAAGTCCTCGGAGGTGAGCCACTTCGAAGGTACTCCGAATGGAGTGACTTCGGAGTTGGTTGGATCAAGTCCTCTGCGGAGGCAAAGTGTTCGAAGTGTGCTCCGAAGGGAGACATTCGAAGGTGCCCGACGAAGGTCTCAGAAGTCGAGGCGCATCGAAGGCATGGTCCGGGTGAGGCTTGTCGAGGAGTGTGCTCGGGGAGAGGCACTGCGACGAAGGGCTCATGGAATGCTTCATGCGGAGGCCTTGGACGAAGGAGGGACTTCGAAGGGTGGTACTCCGAAGGTGGGGCTTCGGAGTGTGATTGTCTTGAGGTACTTCGGCCTGCATGGCTTCGGTACATGGACTGACGGAGTTCGAGCTGGGCGAAGCTGCGAAGCCGTGGTGGTCCACTCCGAAGGTGTTTGTGCGAAGGCCCAAGGGCTTTGACGGCTTCGGCTCAAAACCGTCACTGTATCGAAGGCTGACTTCGGTGAAGCGAAGGCCATCTGGCTCAAGGCTTCTCACCGAAGCTACCACACCCCTCGCGTGCGAAGGGGGGCTTCGGAAAGGTCAAAGGCTGCAAGTCTGACAGTGTCTGCTCTGCAAAAAGCTGGCGTTGTCCCCTCTGCAAAGGCTGACAGAGAAGCCTCCAATAAAGTTGACTACCTTTTGTACCCCTTAGTTATGTAGAGACAAAATCAATGTAAACCCTAGGGGTAAAGTAGTCAATTCCTTTGGGTGAACTGTGGGCTATAAATATGGGGCTCGGTAGGTAACATTTAACACTTTGAGCATTTACTGTTGAGCTCCTGTAGCCACATACCTCGCTGTATTCATCCAGAGTTCAAATATTTTTGTGTTCCTTGTTCAAGCGGCGAAGCCCTGCTTCTTTGTGCTTTTTGCTTGAGCTCGCGTTACATACCTCGCTAGTTGTAGTGCACCGAAGCCTGTCTAGGCGAAGGTTGTTTATGTGCGAAGTGTGTTTTTCAGCGTGCGTTCGCTCTGTGTAACTTGAGGCTAGACCTCACAGCTTACTAGCGAAGCCCTGATCGAAGCCCGTTTGCTTCTTGTGTCGAAGCCCTTAGCGAAGTCCGTTTGTGTGCGTGTAGACCTTCGTGTACGAAGCACAGCACCAGTTGCTGCTGCCAAGTACTTGGTCGAAGTCCTCAGAGGGGTGTCCACTCTTGCGAAGGGTGAAGTGCGAAGCCTGCTCGAAGCACCCCGTGTGCGGAGCCTGCACTGACTTAGTGGAGTAGATTTTCGAGGGTTGTTAGTGGAGCGAAGTCTTCTTGGCTTCGAACTTTTGCTCCTACGAAGTCTGTGTTCGGAGCTGTCGAAGTATCTCCGAACCAGACCTCCGAAGGTAGTGTTCGAAGCCTGTTCCGCAGAAGACAGGATTAAAACCGAAGGCTGTTTTTAGCCTGAAATTTTAAAAGCTCCCATTCACCCCCCCTCTGGTCGCCGTTTCCGGTCCAACAATACTAATCTAATCGGTATGGACATCGGGGGTGGAGGGACTCACCTCTTCGCCAGAGTCTCCATCGGCTCCTTCTGCGTCCGATCATCTTGTAACAGCATGGACGGGCTTCCTTGACTTTCTTCGACCGAACCTCTTTAACTTCTGTTGATCGTGCGACATTTGGTGGGCTTGGGCTATACCAAATCTTGGCGTCAACACCTGTCATGAATTTTGTTCATGGCAACCTTGTTCTCTCCTTCCACCTCTTCGCCCCCTTGTGTTTGTGTTGTTTGCCTTGATGTTTTAGGCATGTACTCCTCATTTGCGTCACACCTCTCAAACTCCTTGTCTCTCAAGTTGCTATCACGAATGAAATTGTGCAATGCAATACATGTCATAATGACGTTAGATCAATCAAGATACCTTGAATTCATACTATCTAATTTGTACTAAAAAATAGAAAAGTAGAAAAACAGAAGAGCGGGGACTAGGATGCTTCCAAATTTATACTAAAAAAGTTGCTTTTCATGGGAGAAGAAAGTTTGGTAAACCCCTTTGGTTTTTCTTTTGCTTTTTCAAAGCAGAAGCGGAATTCAAAAGCAGAATCTCTTTGGACAGATGGCTTAGTTAAGCATTGGCAGTAATAAGTATGGTTTAGTCATTATTGATGATTATTCCCGCT
Organism: Zizania palustris; assembly: GCA_019279435.1. Taxonomy (NCBI): domain Eukaryota; kingdom Viridiplantae; phylum Streptophyta; class Magnoliopsida; order Poales; family Poaceae; genus Zizania; species Zizania palustris. The sequence goes on along the minus strand of JAAALK010000086.1, from coordinate 12,319,861 downwards.
TCACTTGTGTATTCTTTTTTCATGATAAGAGTGAGTCACAAGGCGTATTCAAAAGTTTTGCAAGAAAAGCTCAAAATAAGTATGAAGTCAATATCAAGAAAGTGAAAAGTAATAACGAGAGTTCAAAAATACTCAAGTTAAAGAATTTCTTGGTGAAGAAGACATTAAGCATGAGTTCTCTGCGTCCTATGATTCACCTCAAAATGGAGTGGTGGAACGGAAGAATAGGATGTTAATCGAGGCAGCGAGAACAATGCTTAATGAATACAAGACTTTAGACATATTTTGGGCAGAAGCAATCAATATTGCATGTCATGCCATCAACCATTTATACTTACACAATTTTTTTTAAAAAAAAAACCAACATATGAGCTTCTAACCGGTAACAAGCCTAATATTTCATATTTTATAGATTTTAGTAGTAAGTGCTTTATTTTGAGTAAGCGGCCAAGAAAATCCAAATTTATCTCAGAGGTCGATGAAAGTTTCTTGGTTGGTTACGAGTCAAAGGCATATGTCTATATCATGTTTTGAACAAAACCTCTGAAATTATTGAAGTCACTAGGGATATGACATTTGATGAGACTAACGGCTCTCAAGTAGAGCAAGTTGATCCAAGTGATGCAGGTGAAGAAGTACCTTCATGTGAAGAAATTAAGAATATGACGATTGGAAATATAAGACAAAGAGAAGAAGAATATATGGATTAACAACAATCACAAGTACAAGAAAGTGAAATACAAGAAACTCTATAGCAGGAAGTGGTGAACAAGGAATAAGAAGTTTACCAACCACCGGTACAACACTAAATATTTCATCAAGGCATCCAAAGAGACCATTTCATATACAACATTCTTGGTGATATACGAAGGAGAGTAACTACACGTTCTCGTTTTATGAGTGCTACTCTTTTGTGTTTTTTTGGAATCTGTTAAGGTTAAAGATGCTCTTGAGGATGCAAATTGTGTGATGGCCATAAAAGAAGAGTTCAATAGCTTCAAAAGAAATGGAGTTTGGACATTGTGGTGGAAATACCAAAACAAAATGTAATTGGCACTAAATAGGACTTCCACGATAAACAAGACGATCACGACATAATCGTGAGGAATAAAGCTACAGTTTTATAAACAACACTGATTTTTAATTTTCTAAAAACAGAACATAGAAAATTCATTTGAGCTCTTCCATCTAAGTTTCAAATTTTTAGATATTAGGTTTTAAAACACCAAAAAAAATTGAGCTTAGATTTTGAGGTGCGTGTTTCGTTCGATCGGGTGACTCCAAATCATAAATACAACCCTGTTATTTTAGCATCCTCCTGTTTAGATATATGTTCACATTACATGCATGTATAACTCTCACAACCTGTAGCCAATTAATTTCCAGCGACGCACCAACACATTCTATGACCGTACGTATATCTTTCCCTTTCTCTCACAACGTAACAAAAAACAAACGAAAAGAAAAACGACGGCTTGTACGTTGCAGGCGAAGAGCATCACACACTATGATGCTGCAGATAAGTTCAGACTCGAGAGCACTATGAAACATACAATTGCAAACGGCTCGTCAGAATCCACGCGCATCGATTGATCGCCATTTATGACGACTTGTTGCATTGGCTTGGATCCTGCCCTCTTATTGGCAGCAGCTCTTGACTTTGCAGTAGTGCCAATATATAATGCCAATATGGAAGCATCATATCCATCGATCAATTACCTCGATCTCCTAGCTGAATTTTGTACAGATATACATATAGCTTATACTTATTTTATAAACAAACCATCGAAAAAACTAATTACATATGTAGACCCTTAGGTATGCCAAGCCCACTGGTGCGGACGAGGTTAAAGTTAAATGACCTATTGGTTGCCAGCATGGCATGTAGGTCAACGCCACATACACTATAGTGCTGAGCCGTTTAACCGTAGTACAAAAATACGGACTGCTGCGTGGTCGAATCGGTCAGACTATCTGTTCACGGATCCTACAGTTCGTTGGTTTTTTATTAGTATTATATAATTTTGTATTATTTTAATACAGAAATAATAAAAGTTAAGGGATAATATATATAATTAGATGATAAAAATATAACTTTATACCTAATAAGTTTATAATTATATTATGATATCATAGTCGTTTAAAGTAGTACTACAACTACTCGCAAGCTCACCGTTGTATCCCGGCCCATTACCTTCTAAGAAGATAATAGATAAATTAATTAATCTAATTGTTGATTAAATATATTTAAAATAATCAATTGTATTTTTGTTTCACCGTAATTTTGTATAATAGGTTGAATGCATTAATAAAAAATAAATCAAAATTATGTTGCATGCATATACCAAAATTACCTATTAAACAAAATTAAGTTGCATGCATTATTTATCAAGTTGATTTCCTTTATTAGGGAAAGTAACATGTGTGCATGTGGGGCCCATACGCAAATTAATATGTTTTAAATTGGATTACTCTAGGTCTGTTGTATAGAAAAGAATTAATCTACGTGTACACGTGGGCCCGCACATATATGAATAGAAATATTATATAATCTATTACCTCCGTGAGATAATCGATTTCAAATAGAGTTATTGCATCCTACAGATTATTGGACATTTCTTATAATTTTAGGGGCACCATAAAATCTCTTTCTATAATAATAACAATATCTAAGTTATTTAAAATATATATATTACATATGTAAAAAAGTATAAAACAAACTTAATCTCAAGTCACAGACATATTTATCATCTTACCCTAAGTACAAAATAAGAAAAAATCCAAAATAAGGGTTATTTTGTGTGCTAACATTGAACCAACTGATTCTTCAATTCGAAACTGGTACCGATTCACCGATTCAACAATGAACTGGTTAATTCGCTCATTTTTACTGGATTAATTGCATGTCTAGCAGTCTTTAAGCGAAACCAGACTAGTTCAATGTCAGATTTCTATTTTTACTGGTCCGGTCCGGTTTGGTTGTTTTTAACAATGTTTAACCCCAGTGCCGATTAATTAGTTTGGCACTGACAAATGGTCTATTTCTGCAATTAGTTTTTTCGAGAATCTATTTATAAAACAATTATCCAAATGGCCACTACAGTGTAAAAATTCCCTCTCTCCCAGGCTAGCTCAGCTAGCTTCTAGTAGGTCGTGAGGAGACTTTTTGATGGATAAAAGCGAATCAGAATTCAGATGCAGTCTTATGTCAGTATAATATTTTGCTAGCTATAGCTTGTGATGAGTTGTGATAAAAGAACAGCTAGCTTCGAGAATTTTTTTAAAAATAACATTTTTTTAAAATAATCAAATCTGTATTCGTTTCAAAAAATTGCAGAAGTAGCATATGATCGGCACTTAAAGTGTCGACTCGATCTCCAGTCAGCATTTCAAGTGCCGACTAGTGCCGACTGGGGCCATGTCAGCTCCAATCGGCACTTCAAGTACCGACTGGATGCTGACCCCTATTAGATTCTTTCACGTCAGCTCCATTCAACATTGGAGTTGACGTCAGTCGGCACTTGGCATCCAGTCGGCATTTCAAGTACCGACCGTATGTTAATTTTACAAATTTTTAAAACGGGTATACAAATTTGAATTTTTTAAAAAATATATTATTTTTTTTAAAAAAAATCTAGCTTCGATCTCCAATTATTGCCTATTATTAAGTGGAGGCAACGACGCACATATGCATGCGTGCATACAAGCACAGTACTGTCGCAGTGTAGCTCCCCGGCCCCCGCCCCGGCCCCAGATCGATATTCGATCAGATTCAGCCATGACATTTGCAAAGATAGTTCAATTCTGCGTTGAAAAGCCTCTTCAGACAGGCATGGATCGGCGGCAGCCAGACGTGACGGCAAGCGATCGAGCTTGCTTGTCGATCGCACATGCATGGTAGCTAGCTGAGGAGAGAGAGAGAGAGAGAGAGAGAGAGAGAGAGAGAGAGAGAGAGAGAGAGAGAGAGAGAGAGAGAGAGACTATGCGTTGACTTCTTGAAAGCACGCAGTACTGTCGACACGATCGATCGGTGAATAATTTGTGAATAGTCTGACGCACGTAATCGATGATGATTCAAAGTCATTTCGATTTTAAGATACTATTATTAGAATTGGAGTCTAAATGAATTCTACTAGCTAGCTAGATTATTGCTATATAGTTGTGGTGTTGAGAATTAAGAGAAAAAGAAGATAAATAGAATATATAAACATTGTATGTATGTGGGTAGGTAGTCAGGTCATGAAGTGTGAGTGTGTGACAAGTGTGTAATTTTTTTTTCTAACATCATGAACTCCCTTGTACTCAAGGGAGGATTAACTCGTAGCTAGCTAGCTAGCTAGCTACACTGCGTGCTCCGTCAAACGAGGAATTTACTTACGCATCGGTCATGGTAAATACTTAATGCGTACGTGGTTCACGAGGCAGTGTAGCTTTAGCATCAAGTTAATTACCTTCCGATTGACCCAGATCAGTAAAAAAACAACCACTGTCTCAAACAGGACAACCCAGAATTCCACGAGGCCTCAGATCAACCGCCCCATGCACATGAAGATTGTGAGTATAGGTGGCCAGATGGGCGGCCCGGCACTAGCACGGCACTAGCACGAATAGGCACGGCCCGATTAGGCACGACCCGATTAGGCACTATGCCTTATTCGTGCCGTGCCGTGCCGGCCCGCCGTGCCAAGGTTGTGGCCCAGGCACGGCACTAAGGCTAATTAATAGTGCCGGGCCGGCACTATGGCACTATCGGCCCAATGGGCTAGTGCCGGCCCAGGCACTAATCTTACAAAAATTCAGACTTCCTAACATTTCATAATAGAATTGACAATCTGACTATCTGAGACGATTTCCAACTTCAAAATATAACAAAATTTTGAAAAATGTACAATTCAGAACATTTCACATGAGAATTAAAGATCACAACAGAATTTAATGTTTCACAGTACAATTAACAACTCAAAAAACATGCAAAACAGAAATGAAACAAACACAACTTTAAATAAGTTTGAGCTGGTGCAATGGCTGCCTCATTAATAAACAAACTACAGTCTACAGAAACAGAATAGACTGATGTAATAGAATAACATAACTAACAGAATTACAGAAACAAACATCATGTATACAGAAACAGAATAGACTTGAACAAGTATGAACAAGTATGAAATAAATGAACTACAGTCTACAGAAACAGAATAGACTGATGTAATAGAATAACATAACTAACAGAATTACAGAAACAAACATCATGTATACAGAAACAGAATAGACTTGAACAAGTATGAAATAAATGAACTAGTCTAAAGAAACAGAATAGACTGATGTAATAAAATAAGTATGAACCAACAGAAATAAACATCATGTATATAGAAACAGAATAGACTTGAACAAGTATGAAATAAATGAACTACAGTCTACAGAAACAGAATAGACTGATGTAATAGAATAACAGAACTAACATAATTACAGAAACAAACATCATGTATACAGAAACAGAATAGACTTGAACAAGTATGAAATAAATGAACTAGTCTACAGAAACAGAATAGACTGATGTAATAGAATAAGTATGAACTAACAGAAACAAACATCATGTATACATAAACAAACATCATGTATACAGAAACAAACATCATGTATACATAAACAAACATCATGTATACAGAAACAAACATCATGTATACAGAATAGACTTGAACAAGTATGAACAAGTATGAAATATGAAATAAATGAACTACAGTCTATAGAAACAGAATAGATTGATGTAATAGAATTACAAAACTAACAGAACAAGTAACAAGTATGAAAAAGTACAAATCAACAAGTATGAAACCCTAGAAATATACACAGCAGACAGCAAGAACAACAAGTATCCTAGCCAAGTAGCAAAGTAGGAACAACCGAACAAGTATGAAACAAACCCTAGCGGCCTAGCCATATCAATAGTAGGAAAAACAAGTAGGACAGTAGGTTACCTGCTCTGTTCTTGTTCTGCAATGGTTGCCGGCGACGGCGAGGAAGAACCGAACAAGAGCAACAATAGTACAACAAAGCACTAGCCACTAGGCACTAGCACGACCGCACTAGTGCACCACTGCACCAGCCAGATATACCGACGACACAACGGCGCATAAGCGCATGAGAGTATGAGACGGAGATGGAGAGGGGAATGGGATCAGAGAGGGGATCTGGCGACGCACGATGGCCAACAACCAAAGATGACCAGATCTATCGGCGTAGCTCAAGAAAACAACTCACAACGACCAGATCTACCGGTGCAGCAAGCCAGCAACTAGATCTGTCGATAGACGAGAAGGGGGAAGAGAGCGGGTGAGACACAAATCACACAATCACACATACCTGCCGAAAACAAAGAGACGAGGAGGGGGAACCGGGGAAGAGAGCGTTGCCGTGGAGGAGCAGGACCCAGCGACGCCGTGGAGGACCAGGAGCCACCGGAGAGTAGGGTTAGGGTTTCGCTGTTTCAGGCGGAGGCGGTGAGGGAAAGGGAGGTAGGGAGCTATAGGTGGCCGGGGAGGACCAGGAGCCAACGGCGCCGACGAGGAATCGTGGCGGCGAGCCGGAGTCCGGAGACGGTGGAGAGTAGGGTTAGGGTTTCGGGCGAGGAAGCCGGGGAGGCGAGGAGGCGGGGAGTCGGGGAGACGGGGACGGGGGGGAACGAATGAGCTAAGGTTTCGGACCCGGATAGATGGATGGCTTTTATACCGAGCAAGGCACGGGATCGGATGGCTAGGATTGGCCGGAGTGACGATCGGACGGCTGGGGAGTGGGGAGTCGAAAAGGCTTCGGGCCACCGTAGTGCCGACCTTATTTTTCGTGCCGGGCCGTGCCGGCACTATGGGCCGAGGTGCCGGCCCAAGCACTACCCGATACATAGTGCCGGGCCGGCACTAGCACTAAGCCCATAGTGCCGGGCCGTGCTAGTGCCGTGCTTTTTCGGGCCGGGCCTAGTGCCGCCCACCAGGCCCGGCCCATCTGGCCACCTATAATTGTGAGGCCAGACTCCAGAGCGCCCCCTTCATATTAGATCTGGGCTTCGAATCTATAATAAAATAGTTTAATTTTTTATTTTTTGAAGTTAAATTTTATCCAACTCCAAAAAAATCTAGATCTAAAACTGTGTCAAAATAGAGCATAGTTTTATGCTTTATATGCACCTATGGGTAACCAATGCGATATTTATGTTACATACTTTATAAATTATACTCTTCATCGAATTTATATATTTCGTATTAAATAACTTCAGTAAGATCATTATGATTCGGTCACATCTTGATAGATGGCTAGATTTTTAACAAGTTGTAATTGATGTTGGTGCTTTTTTAATCTAATTCATTATAATTTTGTCCCATATCATTTTGATAGATGGTTAGATTTTTTAATGCCGGAACTGAGCTTCCTTGTAGTGCCAAGGAAATACTCACTCCTTTCACTTTTAAAGGACCAATTGACTTTTATCTCAACGTTTAATCATTCGTCTTATTAAAAAAACTTATGAAATATTATTTATTTTGTTATAATTTGTTTTAGTATTGAAAGTACTTCAAGTATAATTTATATTTTTGCATATTTGTATAAATTTTTAAATAAAACAAATGGTCAAACGTTAAGATAAAAGTCAATTGTGTCATTTAAAAGTGAACGGAGAGAGTAATAGACATAACTACAACTATACCGCACCGTCAGCTCCGTTGAGGATGGGAGATTTGAAGATTCTAGTTTGATCATTTACTACTTGTACATGTATGTCAAATAGAATCATTCGAATCTATAGAAATAGGCTAAACTGACAAATAATCGAAACTATTTTTTAGGAGTGACAAATTATCAAATATTCTGATAAATCCAAATTTTTATTTGGGACACGCGATATAATATAGCACGCATGATGTGTATGTACACACGTGCAATGCTGTATATATATATATATATATAAATGCTATTCTACACCACGGGTGTAGAATGCTATTCTACACCGACATAGAATGGAGGGGGTTGGGATTGGGTGGGGTGTGGGAGCACGGGATGATCGGTGTAGAATAGCATTCTACACCCATAGTGTAGAATAGCGTTCCCGTACGGAAGCGCTATTCTACCCCACGTATGTAGAATAACTATTCTATACCGACTATTTTCAGTAGTAAATTTTCTCAGTAGAATAACAATTGAGTACAACTTTTTTCTCAGCAGTAGATTTCTCGGTAGAATAACTATTATATACCTGTAGTGTAGGATAGCATTTGTATATATATATATATATATATGTTGATAACGTATCACAAAATCTCGCGCGTACATAAGTGAAACGGGCCGGTTTATTTAGAGGATCATTATTTTTTTTACTTTCAAATTACTATTAATTTTACTTATAGCGAATATACGGTGCATGTATTCACTCTCTATTTATTTTTTCCGGATCTGAAACCAACCAGCGACGATCCTATGTGCGTGCATATGCACGTTGATGGAATTTTTGGACCAAATTAATTAAGCGCATATACAGCGCAGCCGATCGAGTACTGCATCTGCATCAACTGCTCAACCAGCCCGAACTAATTAATGCTTCCCTAAGCAGGCTATAAATGTATAAAAATACAACAAGTGCAAATGATATATATATATATATATATACATGTATTATATTGGATCCGGATGTCATTTTTTATTTTAGAGATGGAACATTTATATTCCGTTATATCATTATTAAGGATGCATTATTAAGGGCCTGGTTGGTTCACGGAGCTAAACTTTAGCCCCGACACTTGATGCTAATTAAAAGTAATAAACATGATTTAATTATAAAACTAATTGTAGAACAATTAGGCTGATTTACGAGATAAATCTATTAAGTCTAATTAGATCATGATTTGACGATGTGATGTTACATTAAAAATGTGCTAATGATGGATTAATTAAGCTTGATAAATTTGTCTCACGAATTAGTCTGGAGATTCTACACTTAGTTTTATAATTAACTTATGTTTAATTATTCTAATTAACATCTGATATAAACAAGGGTTAAACTTTAGACTAGACTAGGGTATCCGAACACCCCATAACACTCTCTCTTCGCTGTCGTCGTAGCCCACCAGCGAGTGACAAATGTATATGTGTATGTGTGTATATATGTAAATGTATATATACTTTAACCACATGATTAAAACCTAACATTATATTAGTTTTTAACCATTTTTATAAAAATATAACAATAACTATAATATCAAATTATCTTTATTAAATCCACACGTAAAATAGATCTTAGTAATAAACTATATTTTATAAATTTAGTTAAAATTAGAAAAAAAATAATTTATAAAAGTTAACCAATTTGTAATATGGAAAGGAAGAAATAACACGTATGTAACATTTTTCTGAGAAAAAACAGAGGAAAAAGTGATTAGCAACCTACTAATCGGGCCGAATAAATCCGTTAATTATTTTTGGAGCAAGCACACATGCGCATAGGAAAACCACCTTAATTACAGTGTCGCACAAAACGACGAGATTAATCCGCAAGGCACACACTGTTAATCGTGTCTAATCCGGCCTTCGCCGCCGGAGAGCTCGGTCGCGGGCGCGGCAGTGGCCCGGTGGCGGCAAGGCAGTCGTGGGACCTCGTGCAGGACCGGTACAGGCTCAGCACGGCGAGCCAGTCAGTCAGGATGGCGGCAAGCGCCGGTCGCCGCGGGCGCTGCTGCTGCTGCTGCTGCCGTAGCAGCAGCCGGCGCCTGCGCCGCCTCGTCCTCCTCGCCATCTTCTTCGTGTCGCCTGGGAAGATGAGGTAGTCGTCGGCATCGGAGAAGCCGGGGTCGGCGGCGACCACCTTGTTGGAGAGGAGGGACGGCGGGAGAGGCAGCGGCGGCGGCTTGGAGGGCTTTCCGCCGCGGTGCGGCTGCTTCTGGCGCGCGGGGGTCTTGGGGATGCCCGGTCGGTGCTCCCAGGAGAAGGGCACCGCGGAGGAGCGGAGCGGGGAGAGGAAGCGGTGGTGGAACGGCGAGGGAGACGGCGAGAAGGAGGGGAACGGGAATGACATGCTGGAGGAGAAGGACGACGACGACGTCGAGGTCGACCAGGTGGAGGCGCCCGAAGCGGGGGAGGGGTAATTCGGGGAAGGGAGCAGCCGCCGGCGCCGGCGGCGAGCGGAGGCTGCTAGCGCCGGGGGAGGGAAAGGAGACGAAGAGCAGGAGGAGGCGGCGCCGGCGCTGGCGCCGGAGGCGGGGCTGGGCATTGCGGCGGCGCTCTGTGTGCGCGGAGTTTTGGAGTCGCAGGCGTGAGACTAGTCCGGCTTTTATGGTTGCGTTGCGTTATGGCGTCCGCGCGCGAGCGGGTGTGTCACCGTAGGTAGGCGTCCTGGTGACCACGTCGGATGTGACGTGGATGATCTGCTGGCATGTTCTGTACACGTCAGCAGGGGAGCAGTGGGTCAGTGGGTGATAGACTGATGGGGTCTTTGTCCATTTTTGTACGTGAGGTTAATTCCACTGATAATTAGCTCTTTTACGTAAATTTTACGTTGATTTTCTCATTTGTGTTGACGTTGAGTTACATATCTCTGCCAGTTAGAAAAAGAAAAAATTATCAGCAATTAATAACGCAAATTTAGGCATTTGTACGTCTGAAACAGTTGATTCGGACGAGGAACAGTACGATTTCTTCATACTGTTTTACTTTTAGAGCAGAGATTTGGACCCTATAACTAGCAGTAAAATGACTCCTGCCCCATTATCACTGTTGGTTGCGAAGCAAAGGTCACGTGGCTAGTCAGGATTACACACTATTGTTGAATCTAATCATCTGTGTTAGTTACTTAATCTCAAAGATATATGATATAACTCTCTGTTTTTATTTTTTTAAAAGATATTTGGGTTCACAATATATTTGTAACAACTTCCACATTCTTTCTCGATTTTTGAGATCTAAAGCTTGCCATCATGCATTCTGGCTATTTTCAGTCAACGATTCTCATTCTTTATCCTTCTGAGCTCATGTATTAGTGATACAAGAGAAAAAAGAAAAAGAGAGACGTAGGTATATGATAGTTAATAAGCACAATCTATCTATCGATGATAGAAGAGAGAATTTATGTAATACGATATCGAGAGTCCGTTAAAAATAAGAATTGAAGAGAAGATTTATAGAGTACAGAGAGTCTGTTAACGATAAGAATATGTAGTTAGTTTATTTTATTAGAAATACTCTGTATATAATAATAATCTCTATATAATAATGTTGAGTAAGTTTTGTAACATTTGAAGATGCTCATCTAACAACCAACCATCTCCCAATCACAATTTATGATGTTGTGTCTCGTATATATCATAAGTGTTCAACATTTTTATAAACTAAACTTCTCTAATATTAAATAATTTTATATAAAAATATAGTAACAACTAGAACATCAAATTAGTTTTTATTAGGTCTATCATAAAATACATCTTGATAGTGCATTTATTTGATGTTAAGTGTTAATATATTTTTCTTTAAATTTAGTCAAAATTAAAAAAGGTAGACTTAAAAACAAAATATTTACAACATGAAACCAAAAGAATACAAGTAGATGAGTAATTAACATGTCATCAACTCCAAGAAAATTGGGTATTTACCACTTTCAAGAATTAGCTTCGCAGAAATGCCACTTTCGTTGTTTAATTCGTAAAATTGTCATCCAGCTCAACACACCTTTGTTTTCCATGCCATTCTACCCATTTAAATTTCGTTTTCAGAATTTTGGATAATAAACAGACTATTATATCCATCAATAGTTGAAAATATAGATGCTGCAGAGGGCGTCAAATGGAAGAGGGCATCGAGTGGCTGTTGCGGAGGTTTGCTGCTGAAAATATATTAAAACGGATGGCAGCGGCGAGCGGAGGCCCTTAGCAGAAGGGGTGGCGGCGAGCGGGCGGTCGCCGGCAGCGACGACGAGTGGAGGACTGCTGGGCGCGTGGAGGATGGTGGCTTTAGCAGTGGTTTCGCCTAGACAAAGCATACGTCTGGATTATTGTCCAGTGCAAATCAACAAGGGTATAATGGTCTTTTTACTATCCACAAATCTGAAAAAAGAAATTTAAATACGTGGAATTACTAAATAAAAATGCATTGAGTTGCATGACAATTTTACAAATCGAACGACGAAAATAGCATTTCTGCGAAACCGATTCTCGAAAGTGACAAATACCCAATTTTCTCTCAACTCGCCCATCACCAAGACATACACCACTGTGCCTGCTGCTTCCACTACTGTGCAAGAGAGCATCATCAACAACAACGCCATTAACTCCTTATCAAGTACGATTTACGAACCGATCGATCGATCGGTTGCTGTGTTACGACAAAGCCTGTCATTAACTACTGTTTCTTTTCTTTCCTTCTCGATCGGTTTGGGAGAAGCACCAAGAAAATTTTTCCCAATAATTCTACGCATGCATGCATTTTGTCAAATCGATCGGACGTTCTGCTCCCTCACTCTGCTGAAATCGGAACTTAATTTGTGCATCGTAAGATTATCTTTTCTTGAAAGGAAGCACAGACGCAAGAGTTATGGCAGCATGTAGTACTGGTATATATAATTGTATTGTACAAATGTTGCATGATTGCATCATTGAGGTCCATGCACATGCATGGGCGAGTGGGAAAAAAAAGACAAATAAACCGGCACGGCGAGGAAACTGTTTTATACTATGTTAAATTAAAGCATATGATACTAACAACAATATTCAATAGGATCGGATTTATATTTATATATTTTTCTTATACATTATTATCTATCTTATTTCTGTATACACATGTGTGTATATATAGGATAAAGCATAACTTGACGAAGTCTACAACCCAACAATACATTACGTTTGCTTCGTCTAAATTTGCGTACTCTTTAATAGAATTTTAAGAATGATTAAGGAAACGAGCTAGAGCTGATGAAGCCCTAATTATCTTTACCTCTTTCTCTGCAATGATACTAACCGAAACAGCAAGAAGATGTCTGCAAAAGAAACATAGTGCAGCCATGATCTGATGAGCAGTGCTGAAAGGTGAACTCTAATTAAGTTTTTACAAGTAAGGGGTTTCTACCTGCAGCATGTACCTTTAATTTCAGCCCTTGATTTAATACCAGCAATTGTACAAACATGTATACAGGTAAAAATAGAAGAAAATATAGAGAGGTAATAGATCATCTGATTTAAATTTGTGCTCGAGAGAAATTCTCATGTACAATAATAGTAGCTTAATTACTTTGCTTCTTGGATTAATTGCACTTTACCGATCAAAGTGCTTTCCTTCTTTGTGCCTTTCTCCACCTGTGTGGATCTTTTTACTTGGCTTTGGATGGGGACATTGATCCTAACACCAATCAGGGTAAAACATACGCAACAGGTTTGTTGAGCAAACAGCATTTTCAACCAGCATCATAATGTGACCAAAGAAATTGATTAGTTTGCAGTCGACAAAATCTAACACTAATGACATGTACCCACAGGAAAAAGGTCTTCCTGTATAAAATTTGAGAGTAGTACTTGGAGCATTTTAGATAGCATGAGTTCAGCAGGATTATGAATGGACTTCAGAAGAAACAGTAGTTAACACTTCAATTCCCCTAAGGACCTGTAAATTCTCACATTTCAAATCAAGCATGAGGAGAAACAAAAAATAAAATCTTGGAAAGTCACTGTGACATTCAGGTTTGTTTAATTGAAGCCAACTCCCCACTATAATTCTGGACATCTTAACAGCTGGACTGTAGATAGAGCTTGACATGTCCAGCAAACACAAACATGTCCAGTTCCTCACTTAAATTGACCTCACAGCATTCATGGATGGAAAGGTAAAGACAAATCATAATGCAGTGCAGGTGAATGAAGTTGTTGCTTGCTAAACATTCTTATTGATCAGTGAACCAAACAGAGCTGTAGATGAAAGCTACACCCATTGCATTGCAGCCATGGCTCCACTGATCCACCATGACATCTCAGTTGCATCTGAGAAGTTAATAAACTTCAGAGTTCAGAACAACGGCCAATTAATGCTCATTCGTCTGGAATATCAAATTCTCTATAATGATCAGTACATCCCTACACTGCCAAGAAGCAAAACATCTAAATAGTTCTTTTATGGTCACGGTTCCGAGAATCCGAGACACCAAATATTCAGAGGAAAATTTACAGATCTCGAGGAGGTCATAGTTTTTAGTGCTAATTTTGATACCTTTTAGTATCTAATACACCAACAGGTACCTATATTAACACTAAAATTGTAGTATCACTTACTGTAAAACTTTAAAATCACTCTTATTAGTAAGCTATGGCAAAAATTCTAACGATGGTAAGGGATGGCAATGGTACAGTGATGTAGTACATGGCATTAAGTAACGACCAATAGTGGAAGATGCTAAGCTTCTGTTCATCTTTTTCTTTATGCCAGGGAGTTAGGTGGCAATACAACAACAAGCAACGATGTGCAAGGATACTTATGCACGAAATGAGAGTTATATATATATATATATATATACAAATGCTATTCTACAACACATGTGTAGAATAGTTATTCTACCGAGAAATCTACTACTGAGAAAAAAAGTAGTACCCAGTTGCTATTCTACTGAGAAAATTTACTATTGAAAGTGGTCGGCGTAGGATAACTATTTTACACACGTGGTGTAGAATAGCGCTCCCGTATATATATATATATATATATATATATATATATGATTTAGAGTTAGAGTTATATATGAATTAAAGGTATTTAGTTAAAGAATCTAGTTTTATTTTACTAGAAATAAAGCTATTTTAATTTTTGATACAAACTCTGGATCCAACAATAATCGATCCAATCATTCTAATAGCCTAGTTGATATGCATCATCCAATCAATGTTTACAACTTATAATTCTGTAGAAAAAACGATTTACGTGTATTCTTGCTAGAAATTGAAAGAAGATAGCGTACAAAATTGCCTCTAAAGATGCAAAATTGTCATTTATGTCTTTGGCTGAGGAGAAAGATTTTTGATCATTGTAAATGAATGGGGAAAATTACTCATATGTTATTATAATTTTCAATAATTACCTATATGGTGGTCTTTGTTTGTTATTGATCCACCGATAGTATATTGGTAAACCGCGAAAATTGTAATGGCACATAGAATCGTTTCTGAGCAATGACGGTACTATCGTATTTAGCAATTGTATATTGTACGCCTAAATGTATTATACTAATATAATATTATATCGTTGATAAAAAAACCCACTATACTGCATGTGTACAATGAGTGCACGATAATATGCTACGTACTCTCTTGCGTTGCTTTTAAGATTACTTATAAGAATTAAGAAATCAATTCAAGTATTTTTTTGGTTTTAAAAAGGTTGTTATTTATTTATAAGAGGGTACATTTATTTAAAAAACAAACATGAAAGAAAATATAAAAAAGATTATAAAGATTCTAAAAGGCATATATTTAGAAAAAAATAATACTAAAATGACTTATGTAAAGAATATCTAAACGGAGAAGTACGAAAGTTGAATGGCCATGTCGTGAGAAAAGAATAATAAGACAAAATACCAGCTAATGATGCCGGGATAATGCACCGATGAAATCGTGTCTTGTCTAGGCTTCTTACTACAAAAGCAGTCATCCGGCCTGCGCTCTGTGTTCCCGTCTTCTTGGTTGTGGACGTACGCGTGAGCAACGTACTGATCGCCACCGAAGCCGAACACCTAGAGGCGGGGGTAGGCAGCGACATGCTGATGGTGCCCCTATCGCTGGGCTTGCTCGGCGCCATTCACGACATCGAGATCGTTCTCCTACCCGTCAATGAAATTCCGCTGGCCGTCGGAGTCGACCTAGCCGTACACGCTCGCCTCCTTGCTGGCGCCTATAGAAGGCTGCGTGCATGCGGCTCAAGGGAGCAACATGTCCTAGCTCCCCGCTAGGCGTGCTTCAGCCCATGACACTTCCAGACCCTCTCTTAGGGGTTGTTTCCATAGAACTTCAGCTTTGCAGCAAGACAACTGATGTTGTGCATCAAAAGGGGACTCTATGTTAGAGGAGATACTCAACTGTTGCTTGAGATCCTTCTCTAACAAGAAACTGTCCTACCCTCCTAATGGAGGAGCTTCTATTGGCCCGAGTTCACCAATTTGGCTAGGTGCTGGTCATACAAAAGAGGCAGCCACAATAGCCTTTTGGCCCAGCCCCTCACTCACTCTCTTTCTCACATGGCGTGAGGTTGAAGATGAACAGTGCTTTAGTTCTTGCACGACGAAACGCTGCAAGTTTTTTCCTGCTCAACTCAAATGGACGAGACTACATCGCGCTTTATAGCTGTAGCGCCTAGCAACTGCCACTTTGGCACTCGCACGCATGCACTAGCTCCTGAAGACCCGGCCAGAACATACGTGAGCCACTCATGCGCACGATCTAACCTCTCACCGAGCTCTACGAAACGCACGTCTGCGACTCATTCCTGCAGCTAACAGCCCCATGCAGCTATCCTGCACACGCACACGCGACACACCAACACACACACATAACCAGTCAGATTTATTCCTAACAATCACCCCCCTAAACTGACTTGCCATTGTCGGAGTTGTTGCAGCCTGCTGTCATCATCTTCATCGCCCCAGCCGCCGCTACGGCCTCACGATCTGACGCGGCCACCTCTGCATGCCCCAACTCCGTGCGAACGACACACGCTTGCCATCACCAGAGCTGATGTTGCTGCTCCCATCGTCGTCGCCGCCACGGCCGCCACCACGACCTCCACGCTCGACGCGAACCACGCAGCACATGCATCACATCTGGACGCACCCGACGGCCTTTATCCTCTTCCTCGGCGACACACGCCGTCTTCTCCTCCGCCGGCGACACAAGCCTGCTTCCTCAGCGACACACACTGAGGCGCCGAGCTCCATCAACGCCGGCGACACACGCCTGACGTCGGCACACGCCATTGTCTACGGCTCCGGCGACACACGCCGACTTCTTCGGCTCCGGCGACACACGCCGTCGAGCACATCATGCCCGGCAGGATTGACACATGATCCACTACCGCAACGTCACCATTGGTGACTATGCACAGGCCGACACACGGCCCGGCGACCTCGCCTTGCCACTGCCAGCACGCTATTTGCCGCTGCACCGAACCACCACTTCCATCACGCTGCCGGCCGTCGCTAGCATGCCTCCGGTGAGGGGAGTACCTCCCACGACGAACTAGCTCTGATACCAATTGTTGGCTCAGCCCCTCACTCACTCTCTTTCTCACATGGCGGGAGGTTGAAGATGAACAGTGCTCTAGTTCTTGCACGACGAAACGCTGCAAGTTTTTTCCTGCTCAACTCAAATGGATGAGACTACATCACGCTTTATAGCTGCAGCGCCTAGCAACTGCCACTTCGGCACTCGCACGCATGCACTAGCTCCTGAAGACCTGGCCAGAACATACGTGAGACACTCATGCGCACGATCTGGCCTCTCGCCGAGCTCTACGGAACGCACGTCTGCGACTCATTCCTGTAGCTAACAGCCCCATGCAGCTATCCTGCACACGCACACGCGACACACCAACGCACACACATAACCAGTCAGGTTTATTCCTAACATAGCCCACAGTCAATAAGTTTGCACTGAACAAATTGAAACCACAACCCTTATGCCCGCTGCAGCTCAGTGTGGACAAGAAGTAGACACACTTATAAACCATGTAAATAGCTTGGAACTATCTGGCAACCCTTGTGCTTCTCTCTTGGTTGCACCACAAGACATTAGTACTCCTAATTGTGATGTGGGGCAGATGTTTCAGCCTCCAAGATCCCATCATCCAATCCCCTCCTCCTTTGGTAACAGCCACAAACAGCAAAAGACAATCCAAGCTCAAGGTTCCACCTCGACATAGTGTGCGCCAAGAAGATCGCCACTCTTCTGTCCCTGCCTCTAAGCAGGCACAGGTGAGGCTCATGAGATAGATGGGCATCATTTCACAAGAGAAACCAGTGGGGGAGGCTGCTATGAAGTCTTTTATTAACAGCTTTGATACTCCTTTGCCAGAGCACATAGTGTTGGGACTCCGCAAGCTCACCCGCCTAGATGGAGGCATTCCAGGTGACTTCATGGATGCTGATGATCTCATAGGCTGAAGATGGTTGAGGGGACCGTCATAGGCTAGAGTTCCAGCTCATGCATTGCCCACGTTGTCGTACCATTTATCCTTGTGGAGTGTTGTTTCCTTTGTTCGCAGGTTGGCGATTAGTGTCGCCTACATCCCCTAGTTGGCGATTAGCGCCCTCAATGGCAGCCAGCCTTAAGCTGGTTAATGTTCTACTTTCGTAAGGTTCTAGGGCTGGTTAGCTAGCTGTTGCAGCAGGGTTATTAGTGAGGGCATGGCTATCTATTGTACTGCTTGGATGGTGTTCTGTTTTAATTTAAATTTCCATTGGCCAGTTGTTTGTCTTGTTCTATGTTTAGCATAAATTTTCTAAATTGGAATGTCAGTGGTCTCAATTCCTTGGCCAAGAGAGAGGTTGTTCGTATAAATGCCAATGCTGCACACGCAACAATAGTATGTCTTCAGGAGACTAAATTGGAAGAGATAACTCCAAGACGAGCTCAGGAAATAGGAGGAGCCCGGTTGCAAAATTTTCTTCATCTTCTGACCTTCGGAATGCGTGGCAGAATAATGATCCTATGGGACAATGACATAGTTCAAATTACCAACCCGACCCGATGACACTTCTCCTTGACTGTTGATGTGACAATCCAAGGTTTGGGCCAAGTCTTCCTCCTAACATCAGTTTATGGTCCAACAAAGGATGCTGATAAACCAGTCTTCTTCTCTGAGATAAGTGATATCGTCTCATAGGATAATGTTGCCTGGTTAGTGATGGGTGATTTCAATGCTATCTGCGAGGCCCGAGAAAAAATAACCTGAACCTAAATAGACGACAAATGGGCCAATTTCGAGTAACGCTCAATAGATGCGGCCTCCGCGACTTTAAGTTGAAGAACCGTACCTTTACATGGGGCAATAAAAGAGAGGCACCAACGCTAGAAAAGCTAGACCGAGTGCTTTGTAATGCCACAGGGGATATCATGTTCTCCAATTATAGCCTTCAAGCCCTATCCTTATCGGCCTCGGACCACTGCCCACTGCTCCTCTCCAACATCCAGCAGCCTTAACAACGACGATCCTTTAAATTTGAAAATTTTTGGCCTAAATTACCAGGATACAAAGATACAGTTGCGGAGGCCTGGAGTCAATTCTTTCAGCCTGTAATTTTAAATAACCTGATGAAGATCTTGAGCAAAAAGCTAGATGTGACGGCAAAGGCACTGTGCAAATAGAGCAGGAGCATGTTGAGTGATTTTAGCATTCAACTCTATTTAGCCCAAGAGCTCATTTTCCATCTTGACCTTGCACAGGAAAAAGATTGTTATCAAATTTGGAATTTAGGCTCCGCGAAGACCTAAAAATCATAATACTCGGACTTGCGGCAATAGAGAAAGCCCGGTCTCGACAATGTTCTCGAATGGCGTGGCTCAAATCGGGTGATGCAAATACCAAGTTCTTCCACATTAAAGCAAATTGTCGTCGTCGGAAAAACCATATCCACAGCTTAACCACTCCTAATGGCATTTTCTCTAGCCATGAGGAAAAGGCTCGTGTGGTTTTTGACTACTTCACTTCTATAATGGGACGTAAAGAGCAACGATCTTGCTCGTTGTATAGGGAAGTGCTGAACTTACCTCAGTGTGACTCCACCATGGATAATCCCTTCACGGAAGAAGAGATATGGATGACTGTTGACACGAAAATGTGCCACCGCACTTGGGTCAGTTCGACGATCCAAAAGTGTACAAATACTTAGGGACAAGCCTAAGTGTAACACAAAACTGACGTCGCGTTCTGACTACCCTTAACAGTGGCAAGGGGGTGGAGTCGCCAGGTAATCAGATCACACAGAAATAATCCAATTAGTCGAAAAGGAATATATTAAACAGAATAAATCAGCAAGCTGAGTGAAGCCTGACTGATTCGAAGTATATAGTGTGAAGGGTATCACCAAAGGGTACCTTCGGCGTCTGATGCGAAGGGTCCCGCCGAAGGGTGCCTTTGGCGTTCGGACTAATCTGGCCGAAGGTAGGTTCCAAACAGATCTTGACGTGATAATCACCTCTGAACAGCGGGGTTCGGTGTGAAGTCTCTGACACGATAAAATAACTTGAACGCTACGCACGGACGTGACTTCGTCTGACGCGGGGTACGAACATGGCGAAGACTAGGTCGACGAAGCCTGCTGCGGAGCGTGTCGGCGCACAGGACTCGGTCAAACCGACAACAGCGTGACGGTCTGGCACGGGTAGTCGAAGCAGTATTCCCATCGAAGGGTGTTCTAGTAGCCTCCAAAACCAGTCTCCTGGCTCTGGACACCTCCGGCGAAGTGGCTCTGAGTGTGAAAACCTGCAACAAAACAGAGATCACGTGCCAATTCGGCCTAGGGACCGAATTCTTCTAAGTGTTGCACTAGAGAAACGAAGGTAGCAATCTGTTACGTAGATTAACGGGAACTTCACAGACGAAGCAATAAGGTGGTAGCAATCTATTATGTAGATTAACAGGTACTTCACAGGAAAAGTAATAAGGATTACCACTGTTCTGACGTGACTGGCGGAGGGCTTCCAGGCAAACCCACGAAGGTTGCAGAAAAGTAAAGATAAAAGTAAAGGTACAGTTCAAAGCTAGGGCATTGTGTTTGATTTGTGTTGGGGGGGTTAATGAACCGACCTCACCTCTATATTTATAGGGGCTAGTCTTCTACTATCTAAGATTAATCTATTAAGATTCAGCCTAATCATGCGTAGGGATAAAATTAGCCATAATCAGACTCAAACTCTATCTCTAGAATCCAACCCGAAGTGGGCCTTCGGTCAAGCCCACCGAAGCCTACTCCTCGGGCCAAAGCTTTGGCGAGGAAGGCCTCCGAAGGCCTTCGGGCCGAAGCTAGCAGGCCTGTTGGAAGCTTACAAAGACCATATCTTCAATGGGCCTTCGGCCCTGTAGGGCTTCGGCCCGATCCAATACATGTGTATTTTTGGCCCAAATTACCAAAATTGATATTTTGACAATCTTAACCATTTAATGCCATTTTTTGCTATCAACAACGACAATCAAGCTTCTACCAGCTGAAAAGCCACTGGTCCGGATGGTTTCTCTGGTATTTTTTATAAGTCTTGTTGCAATATCATCAAAGACGATATAATGGATGTGTTCCAAGCAATTTTCAGGCTCTCAAGTGCCTCCTTAGGATGTCTCAATAGGGCTACTATTATCTTTTTACCAAAGAAGAGTGGTGCAACAGAGCTCAGGGATTTTAGACCTATCAGTCTAATGCATTCAATTGGGAAGATTTTATCCAAAGTGCTCGCAATCAGACTCTCGTCCAAAATTGATAAACTGATCTCCTGCTCTCAGAGTGCCTTTCTGGAAAACCGGTGCATTCAGGACAACTTCCTTTATGTTCACAACACCGCTCGTAGTTTTCATAGATCAGGTAAACCCCTTCTTTTGTTCAAATTAGACATTGCCAAGGCCTTTGATTCAGTGTCCTGGGAATATCTCTTAGAACTGATGTAGCATAGAGGTTTCTCAATACGTTGGCGAGACTGGATCGCCCTGATCCTTGCCTCCTCCACATCAAAAGTCTCGCTAAATGGCACCCCAGGCTTAAGATAGGGAGATCCATTCTCTCCATATCTCTTCATTCTAGCAATGGACCCTCTCCATCGTCTCCTAGAGGTTGCTACAAGTACGGGGTTGCTTACAGCCCTTGAGGACCATTATGTGAGATCCAGAACTTCTCTTTACGCCGACGATGTGATATTTTTCATCTATCCATCACCATCAGATGTAGCCAATATGATATCTTTGCTACAAAGTTTTGGAGGGGCAACTAGACTACGGGTTAACTTCAAAAAAAGTTTGGTCACTACAATCAAGTGTGATGGCATCGACTTGGCCTCCTGCCTGCAAAATTTTGTAGGGCCCCACGTCGTATTCCCAATCACTTACCTTGGCCTAACTCTCACCACAGGAAGAATTCAGAATAGTCACATGCAACCGACAATGGATAAAATCAAGGCTCGACTTGTAGGCTAGAAATGCAAACTTTTTTCCCCGGGGGGAAGGAGAACTTTGGTAAATTTAGTGCTCTCATCACTCCCAACTTATCTCCTCACAGTGCTTAAGCCTCCAAAGTCCTTCTTCAAAGAGATAGACAAGGCCCGTAGATGATTCCTCTGGGCCGACAATGAGGAGCTTCACGGTGGGAAATGTAAAGTAAGCTGGGCCAAAGTGTGCATGCCCACCACCTTGGGGGGTCTCGGGATTCATGATTTAGATAAATTGGCGCGTGCCCTCTATCTACGATGGCTCTAGTTTGAATGACGCCACCCGGAAAAATCTTGGGTGGGCTTGCCGCTGCCATGCGATAACGTGGACAAGGCTCTTTTTGCAACATCGACCAAGGTAAAAATTGGTAATGTTATGAAGGCAAGTTTATGGGATTCTGTGTGGGCAGGTCCTATTGTCCTGAAGCTCATAGCCCCAAACCTCTATAAGCACTCTAGGAGGAAGAATAGATCAGTCAAAAATGCTTTAGTTGGTGAAAATTGGATTAAGGACATATACCATGATCTCACTGTTGGGCTAATTCACGAATTCATCATCATCTTCAATCAAATCAGAGAAACAAACATCAACATCTCCATCAATGTTGAAGATACGATTGTATGGAAATGGACAGGATTAGGAGTTTACAGTACGAGATCAGCATATTCCGCACAGTTCATTGGCTCTACCACATCAGAATCAACAAAGTTAATTTGGAAAGCCTGGGCTCCCTCGAAATGCAAAATCTTCACTTGGCTCCTGCTACAGAGTAGGCTTTGGACTTCAGATCACCTTCAACTCCGAGGATGGCCAAACAACTATTTTTGTCAGCTTTGTCTTCAGAACTTAGAAACAACTCACCATCTTTTCACTGATTGTCCTTTCACAATCGAGGTTTGGTCTAGACTAAGGATCCGCTTCACTTGGGCTCCCTTAGGAAGGACCCAAAGGAGTTTGGAGTCATCGGTCCTCCAATGGTGGAATATGGGCATTAGAAAATTTCATGGCGAGGCAAGAAAGGGAGCGAAAACAACTTTCATCCTAATTGCTTGGGAGCTCTGGAATGAAAGGAATAGGTGCATATTTTACGACATTGCACCCACGCCAGAGGCTATAGTTGACCGCATTACGGATGAGGTGCGTATGTGGCTTCAAGGAGGAGCGACACAACTAGGGCGTATTTTGTCTTAATCTAGTTTTGATGCCTTTGTTTATGTTGTATTTTTCTTTCCAATCTATGTCTTGTCCTTTGACAACCTTGGTTGTCGGTCTTTTTTTAAACTTTGTATTTCTATCTTCTTCTAATTAATATACCATGCCGATTTTGGCTTCAAAAAAAACAAAAGTTGTCTCATACAATCTTAATGACAACTTTCACGATAAACTTGTTAAGAACGATATTATAACCTGCTAAGATAAAAAAGGCCAAATTTTCATATGAGACCCAATCACACGATTAAGGATCTGTTTGGATCCCATGGACTAATTGTCAGTAGCTAATTTTTAGCCTTAGTTCATCCAAACAGCTCAACTAATTACTAAACTAATTGTTAGTTCATGGGCCAACTAATGGTTAGCCATTAGTCCACAAAAGTGAACTAATGGGAGCTAATAGGGGTCCTTTACTCTTTTTTTAGATATTAGTCCAAAGTATCCAAACATACGTGAACTAATTATTAGTCAATTAATTATTAGCTAACTAATAATTAGTTAATTCTAACAATTAGTTTTAGTCCATCCAAACGGGCCCTAAATAAACTTTAGATATGGTTAGCCCTTACACATATGAGACCCAATTCAGCTTGATAAAGAGTAATTAGGTTTAAAGATTTTAAAAACTGGTTGTTTGGGGAAAATATTTTTTTCCCAACAAAATAATAATAATAATAATAATAATGAGGAGGATACAAAGTCCCCTCTAAATATTGAAGAGAGTTGCTTCGGTTAAGTCATTGCAAGATCTTCTGAAGACTGAGGGCTTGAAGCTACTTGATTTGCCAGAGCCCCCTTCGTTGAAAGGGTTGCGTACATTAAAACCGCTCAGAGGTGTCATCAAAAGCATAGGCTTATCGTCTCCTCCGAAAAGATGTGTGTCTTGCCTTGTGTTACAAAGTGTTATTAAATTGCTCATATGTAATTTACTGCTCAGAATTTGTTGGTGTCTTTTTTTGTCACACACGTGGACTAGAAGGTCTGCTTAACTCTAGTGTAGGTCCTACAATCTTAGAAAAAAGGATTCTGAGTGTGCCAATCAGTTTAACCCTGCAACTGATAAGAAAGAATAAAAAATAACGTTAGTAGCGTTTGACGTCAAGATTTAGTAAAGCCCAGAGCCCACCAAAGATGTCGTACAGTCACCAAAAGTCAAGAAGAGTCCAGTCAAAAATGGTCAAGGAAACCCATCCATATTGTTACAACATGACCAAATGTAGAGGAGCCAATGGAGATAAATATGAAAAGAAGATAAACATTATCCAGAATCGGTTAGGATAGAGTGCTTGGACGGCAAGTCTCAGGACTATAAATATGTATCTAATTAACTAGGGTAAAAACACATCTTTATCAAACAACTACTCGGCGCATCGCCACCCTTGGCTTCCCAAGGTTTATCCTGGCGGTATTTGGCACTCAGAGAAGAGATGAGTCCCGCCACCCCCGATAACCGTATCGACTGGGTCAGTATCCTCACGACTGCATCAGATTGATCTCTTGAGGTGAACGTCAAAATAATACGGTTGCTGATTCTCGGTGTATTGGCTAGGTCTAAGGTTGTATCAGATTGATCTCTTAGATTGATGTGATCTAGGTGTGGTAGTTTGAGGCTTCATTGGTTAAGTCTGACATCTCTTGCTATTGTATCTTTTTCATGTTGTATATCGTTCATCTAAATAAAAGCATGCCCGATACTTTGATATATTATTAAGATCATCATGATTAGCTATTGTCTTGGTTAGGTTTGATCTAGTTATTGTGATGATTTTCATGATATAGACATGTTATCCGACACGTTTTATTTATTTTTATCGGAGTACAAGCCAACAGGTTATCCTCGATTCAACGTCATATCTTATCTGCCATTGGAAGAGCATTCATCGTTCTATATGTGTAAACTACACATCTCATCAGCCGATGGCACGCTCGCTCGATCACTTTACCCATGATCATCGACATTTTGGCCGATCGGTATGATATTCCATGATTATTCCATCCTCGCTACGGTCATCGGCTCGATAGCCGATAGGCTATGCTATTGATCTATTTTATTGTTTCCTTATCAGTTGTAGGGTCAAACTGATTGGCACGCCTTAAACCTCTTTTTTCAAAGAACGTATGACCTACACTAGAGTTAAGCAGATCTCCTAGGTCACACGTGTGTCAAAGCGTGTCCAAAAAATACACCAACAGTAGCAAAGCCGATAGGATATCGAGCCGATAACTGTGGCGAGAATAAAACAACTATGGGTAGAGGCGTCGATCGGCCGACAAGGTTGATGACCATGGTAACGCTATCGAGACCGAGTACGACATCGGCCGATGAACACTTCCCGGAGCAAATAAGATGTAACATGAAATTAAAGACAACCTATTGGCTTATACTCCAACAGTAACTAAACTTAGCATACCAGACAACTGTTGATAGAAAAAATGGCATCAATGGCCGAGATTGTCGAAATATCAATTTTGGTAATTTGGACCAAAAATACATGTCCGGGGTCAGGCCGAAGCCTTAAAGGATCGAAGGTCTATTGGGCTGGGGGCTCCAAAAGCCTCTGTCCAGCCCACGGCGTTCGGCTAGGAAGCCTTCGGAGGCCCACGCCACCGAAGCTTCGACCCGAGGAGCAGGCCTCGATGGGCCTGGCCGAAGCCCACTTCTGCAGAGATAGAGTTGTATACAATTCCGGCTAAGTTTTTATCCCTATCCAAGCCGAATTAATAGCAGATTAGATCAGAAGTTTGGCCCCTATAAGTAGAGAGGCAAGGCTAGCTTCCGAGCCCCCCAACACAACTCAAACTCAAAGCCCTAGCTTTGATCGCATTTACTTTACCTTTACTTTTATGTACCTCTTCATGGGTTTTCCTGGAAGCCCTCCACCGGCCACTTTGGAACAGTGGTAATCCTTGTTACTTCGCTTGTGAAGTATCCGTTAATCTACGTAATAGATTGCTATCTCCTTGTTACTTCACCTGTGAAGTATCCGCTAATTTGCGTAACCGATTGCTACCTTCGCTACTAGTGCAACACTTAGCAAAATTCGGTCCTCAGGCCGGATTAGTACTTCACACCTTCTCTGTTGCAGGTTTCCACGTTCGAAGCTACTTCATTGGAGGTGTCCGGAGCTGAGAAATCAGTTTCGGAGGTCGTTAGGACATCCTTCGGCAAGATTACAGGCTTCGACGGCAGGCTTCGCCAGCATACTTCGTCATGACAGGCCTCACCACGATCGTACTCCGCTCTGGATGAAGTTACGCAAGCACGCGGCCCTCACATCATTATTCTATAATTTGCTGTATCGGAGACCTCACGCCGAACCCCATTATTCGGAGGTGGTCATCGCGTACAGATTCGTTCAGAGTTCACCTTCGACTAGATCAGTTTGAACGCCGAAGGTGCCCTTCAGTGGAACACTTCTCACCAGACGCTGAAGGTCTACTTCGGTGACCCCTTCGCACCAGACTTCGAAGCAGATAGACTCCGGCCAGTTTGCTGGGTTTATTCGGTTTAATATATTTCTTTCGGCTAATTGGATTATTTTGTGTGATCTGATTGCCTGGCGACTCCACCCCCTTATCACGGCAAAGGGTAGTCGGAACGCGACGTCGGTGTTGCGTCACGTTTAGGCTTGTCCCTAAGTATACGCGCACTTTTGGATCATCGAACTGACCCAAGTGCGGGGGCACGTTTCCATGTCAACACACTTTTTGGAGACTCCACTGGGGAGAAGCTACACCAACATGACAAGTACATCTACATCGGCCACCGGTACGTCTACATTGACTACTACGTCTACACCGCCGATGGACACAATAGGAGGCGTGGATATCGACAACCGCAACATCTTGACACCTACACTTGAAGATATCCCCGCAGAAGACCGAGCAGAGATCGAGGCAAAGTTAAAAGCACTCCAAGACATGATGCTCGGGGGCTACGTGAAGACACGCGCAGGCTTCATCAAGCGTGACATCATCACCCCCGACCTCGCTAAGGTCTAGGTTACACATGTATCGCCTCGTTTATCTTCTTTGGAAATTGAACAAAAAATAGTCGCATCAGTAGATTAGGCCGTTAGCGCTTCGCTAGCCAACCGCTTAGATTCGGTAGTCAGCTACCAAATAGAGGTGACTCTTAGGAGGTTCGGCTTTACTGAGGTCGTACCCCCGGTTCCTATTGCTAGTGCACCTCCAGTGAGCCACGTGTGCGGCAGAACTAACGACAACACTGGCACAACCATGCCTCCGGCCTCAACACTTATGGCCGAGACTAATCACTACACTTACGGCCAAACTAACGCTGCGCACCATGCACCACCACCTGCACCGGTACCTGCGCTACCCGCACCACTGGCGCAAGCGCCCGGACACGAGCACGTCACGCAAATAATGCATAGGGAAGACGCCCATGGCCGACATGCCGATATCCCACCACGTGTCGCGCCCCCGCATGAGAGGCGCGCGCAGGCAACATACCAACATGATATAGAGGAGTGGGTCCGCGCACTGTTTAGGTAATGTGTCGGCTTCATACCCAAGGGACGGGTTAGGGTTTACCGTAAGCCGTACCCCGATCATCTGGATATGATACCCTACCCCCGCGGCTACAGGATCCCTGAATTCACTAAGTTCGACGACGAGGGTAGCAAAACCACGCTAGAGCACGTTAGCCAATTTTTGGCACAGTGTGGAGAAGTTAGCGGGATAGATGCCCTAAAGGTTAGACTATTTTCTCTCTCGCTATCCGGCACCGCCTTCACTTGGTTTTCGGCGCTCCCACCGAACTCCATTCAGACGTGGGATGATTTAGAGCGGAAATTCCATGATTACTGTTGGACCGGAAACGATGACCAGAGGGGGGTGAATGGGAGCTTTTAAAATTTCGGGCTAAAAAACTAGCCTTCGGTTTTGGTTCTGTCTTCTGCGGAACAGGCTTCGAACACTACCTTCGAAGGTCTGGTTCGGAGGTGCTTTGACAACTCCGAACACAGGCTTCGCAGGACCAAAAGTTCGAAGCCAAGAAGACTTCGCTCCACTTACAACCCTCGAAAATCTACTCTGCTATGTCAGTGCAGGCTCCGCACACAGGGTGCTTCGAGCAGGCTTCGCACTTCACCCTTCGCAAGAGTGGACTACCCTCTGAGGACTTCGACCTGGTACTTGGCAGCAGCAACTGGTGCTGGGCTTCGTACACCGAAGGTCTAAACACACACTGACAGACTTCGCTAGAGTCACAGACACGATAAAAGCACGGGCTCCGATCAGGGCTTCGCTAGTAAGCAACGAGGTCTTGCCTCCTGTTACACAGAGCGACAGCACACTGAAAAACACACTTCGCACTAATCACCCTTCGCCTAGACAGGCTTCGGTGCACTACAACTAGCGAGGTATGCAAAACGAGCTCAAGCAAAAAGCACACAGAAGCAGGGCTTCGCCGCTTGAACAAGGAACACAATAAAATTGAACTCTGGATGAATACAACGAAGTGTGGCTAGTACAGGAGCTTAACAGTAAATGCTCAAAGTGTTAAATGTTACCTACCGAGCCCCCATATTTATAGCCCTTAGTTCACCCAAAGGAATTGACTACTTTACCCCTAGGGTTTACATTGGTTTTGTCTCTACAGAACTGAGGGGTACAAAAGGTAGTCAACTTTATTGGAGGCTTATCTGTCAGCCTTTGCAGATGGGACAGCACCAGCTTTTTGCAGAGCAGACACTGTCAGACTTGCAGCCTTTGACCTTTCTGAAGCCCCCTTCGCACGCGAGGGGTGCGATAGCTTTGGTGAGAAGCCTTGAGCCAGATGGCCTTCGCTTCACCGAAGTCAGCCTTCGATACAGTGACGGTTTTGAGCCGAAGCCGTCAAAGCCCTTGGGCCTTCGCACCAACACCTCCGGAGTGGACCACCACGACTTCGCAGCTTCCGCCCAGCTCGAACTCCGTCAGTTCGTGTACCGAAGCCATGCAGGCCGAAGTACCAAAAGACAATCACACTCCGAAGCCCCACCTTCGGAGTACCACCCTTCGAAGTCCCTCCTTCGTCCAAGGCCTCCGCACGAAGCATTCCATGAGAACTTCGTCACAGTGTCTCTCCCCAAGCACACTCCTCGACGAGCCTCACCCGAACCATGCCTTCGATGCGCCTCGACTTATGAGACCTTCGTCGGGCACCTTCGAATGTTTCCCTCCGGAGCACACTTCGAACTCCTTGCCTCCGCAGAGGACTTGATCCAACCAACTCCAAAGTCACTCCATTCGGAGTACCTTCGAAGTGCCTTGCCTCCGAGGACTTTGTCTCGGAGTACCTTCACCCGGAGCCACGCTCCGCACTTACTGCCTTCACCTGGCATGCCTCGACTCGAGGACCGACCCAGACCCCTTCGCAGCCACCGTGACGGAGCTCCCCGCTCCCCTGGCATCAAGCCTCCTGCTTGACCCAGGTTCACCTGCTACAAACCTGTCCGTCGCCTCCGAAGTCCCTGCGCACCACAGACAAGCAGACAAGTGTATCCAGTACTCCGGAGACCTCTCTGGGTTAGCAACCTCCGGCACACACTCTGGTGTACCGCCCAAAGTACCGAAGCCTTCGGTACACACCCAGTCATCGTGTACTGTCGGACCCCTCCGACAAGCACACTCCACTGCAACCAGACCACCGAACATCCTTCGGTGAAACCACCTCCGAACACCCTTCGGAGGTCCAACCTCCGAACCCCCTTCAGAGGTACCCCTTCGAACCTGGGGGTAAAAGCCTGTCAATCACTCATCATTAGCACCGAAACCAACACTTGGTTTCTCAATCTCCCCCTTGATGAGTGCATTGACAACCAAATTTAAGTCCAAGAAAAATTAAAAGACTTTCAGCACACAAGTGACCATAAAAACTCAGAAAAGAGCCAAATCATGTCACTTGACAAAAGAATTTTCCTCCCCCTTTTCAAAAGAGTAAAAGCCCCTTCGGCAAATCTCAAGATAAAAACTCCTTCGGCAAATCTCCCCCTGAGTTAATTTTCCCCTTTTTGCAACAAAGAACCTTCTCCCCCTTTATGTCAAATTGTCTCTCCCCCTTTGGCAATGCAAGCATCAAGGAGCATTCAAAAGGTGCAAAGCTTCGAAATGAGCAGAATTGCAAAGACATATAAAGCAAAAATATGCCAATATTAATACCAATTATCATGTGCTCAGCTCAAATTAACACTCTAAAAACATGATGAAGCATGTGAATTTATCATGTTTTGAAATAAAAGCATCACCACTTAGTCAAGGAAACTAGACAAGTAAAAGCAGGGACTGCGCAAAGCTAGTCAATTTCTACTCTAGACAGACAAGTCTAGTTCAAATGGAGCATGAAAAGCAAACTTGATGATTAATGAATTTTGTTGTTCTTTTATGAATGCCAGGGGTTATTTGTTTGTCCACCTTATACTTTCCAATCAGGCTAAGCCTAGGCATGAAAGCCATCAGAAGCTTAAGGCAATGATTTCGGCATACACTACACTATTCCAGTTCAAACCAATGTGCAATGGTAAGCAGTCTAGAATAGAGTAATGCGACAAAACAAACCCACCTGGATCTTTTTACTTATGCAAATCGTGGGGTTTGGAATTTTGGTTAAGTGAACCAATTTGTTTAGCACTTGATGAACTTCCATGAATATGTAGAACAATTTTCAAATTGCAATTTTTAGCATCCAAAGAAAAGGTGTCTTGCTATCAAGCAGATAAAAGATAGCTAAAGCAGTCCTGCCTAAACATGCTAGATTCAAGACTAAGCAGTGAGCACAATTTGATTTTGAAAAGAAAAACATCATGCACATGAATGTTTCAGATAAATTAAATAGAGCTGAGCGGTCATGAGTTCATGAATTATAATCAGGCATAAAAGTGCAAAAGATGTAAATGCAATTTCAACACTCAATCAGCAAATGCACATCCATCTAGATCTGTTCCCCCTCACAAAATGCCGTAAGGGTGACAAATACCAAGTTCCCCACGCAAGTAGGCAAAACGAGAAGCATCGAGGGGTTTTGTAAAAATGTCGGCAAGCTGGTGTTGGGTATCAACATATTGAAGTTCAATATCACCCTTCTCATTGTGATCTCTGAGAAAATGATATCGCACATCAATGTGTTTGGTTCTGGAGTGCTGAACCGGGTTGTTTGCAATACAAATAGCGCTAGTGTTATCACAGAAAAGTGGAACACTCTTATAATCTAACCCGAAATCCCGCAAAGTGGAAACCATCCACAAAATCTGAGAGCAACAGCTAGCTGCAGCAACATATTCGGCCTCAGCCGTCGATTGTGCAACACTAGACTGTTTGCGGGAAGACCAGCAAACCAGAGAAGTACCCAGAAAATGACAAGTACCAGAGGTACTCTTCCTATCAATCCTACACCCAGCAAAGTCCGCATCGGAATAACCTCGAAGACATAAAGATGAAGATGTTGAATACCATATGCCAAATTCGAGGGTATGTTTGAGATACCTGAGTATGCGTTTTACCGCTTGGCGGTGCGAAGCTCGTGGTGAAGCCTGAAAACGAGCGCACAGACACACCGCGAAGTGTATGTCCGGCCTCGTAGCAGTCAAGTAGAGGAGGGAGCCGATCATGCTTCGGAACTCCTTCTGATCTACGGCTTCTCCATCTTCGTCAGGATCTAATGCTACAGATGTAGCCATTGGAGTGGCGAGGGGCTTCACATCAGCCATGTCGAATTTCTTGAGCAGGTCCTTGGTGTACTTTGTCTGGTGGACAAAAGTACCTTGTTTGCTTTGCTTGATTTGCAAACCAAGGAAAAAGGTGAGTTCACCCATCATTGACATTTCAAATTCCCTGCTCATGGTATCTGCAAACTCGACAACCAAAGCATGAGAAGAGCCACCAAAGATGATATCATCCACATAAATCTGAACTAGGAGGAAATCTTTGCCATGCTTGAGAGTAAACAAAGTTTTATCAACAGAGCCCATCAAATACCCCCGCTCAAGCAGAAAAGACTTAAGTCTGTCATACCATGCCCGAGGGGCCTGCTTGAGTCCATAAAGAGCCTTATAAAGTTTAAGGACTTTATGTGGGTACTTGGGGTTTTCAAAACCAGGGGGTTGTTTTACATAAACGTCTTCGCCTATGAAGCCATTAAGAAAAGCACTTTTGACATCCATTTGATAGAGTTTGAATCCCCGGGATGTCGCAAAGGCATGCAAAATCCTAATGGCCTCAAGGCGAGCAACAGGTGCAAAAGTTTCAGTAAAATCAATCCCTTCTAGTTGAGAATAACCCTGAGCTACAAGTCTAGCCTTGTTTCTAATTATTGTCCCATCCTCCCCTTGTTTATTTTTGAAAATCCATTTTGTTCCAATGAAATGAACATTTGGTGGAGGATCAACTAATGACCAGACTTGGTTTCTCTCAAAATTTTCAAGTTCCTCATGCATGGCATTGATCCAACTAGAATCAGAAAGTGCATGACTAACATCTAAGGGCTTGAAAGAAGCAACAAAGGCGGAATCAATGAAATGAGCATGGGAACGTGTTACCCTTTGATCAAGCTCACCAATGATCTGCTCGGGAGGGTGCATCCTTTGAACATGATGTGGAGCCTCGCGGCGGGATGCAGTCTCCCCCTCAACTTGTGCGTTGGGGTGGTCCAAGATGACCGATGTCGAGGTAGTTGCTTCGGGACCTCGTGCCGAAGTAGTCGAAGCGGGGTCGGCTTTAGGGGTTGATGTCGAGGGTAGCAGGGGTTCATCCTCGAATTCTCCGGGATCTTCTTCTTCGAAGATGGTCTGTTCCATGTCGTGTTCATTTGCCTGTTCAAATGCAGAACTAACAGAGGGGGTTGATTCATCAAAAGTCACATCACATGACTCGATGACAGTGTTAGTCTCTAAATTATAAACACGATAAGAATGACCATGAGTAGTGTAACCCAAAAAGATCCCGTCAGAAGAGCGCGACTCAAATTTATCCAAATTACCACGTTTTAGGATAAAGCAGCGACAGCCAAAAACTCGAAGATGAGTAACCTTGGGCTGTCTCCCAAAACGCAGCTCATAAGATGTCAAATTTAAAATTGAGCGCAAGAAGATCCGGTTTGAGATGTAACATGCTGTGTTCATGACCTCAGCCCAGAATTTTCTAGGAGTCCTATGCTCATCAAGCATCGTCCTAGCCATCTCAACCAAAGTGTGGTTCTTCCTCTCAACAACACCGTTCTGTTGAGGAACCCGCGGAGCAGAGAATTGATGTTCTATGCCATGCTCCATGCAAAAGTCAACAAAGAGACTATTTTTGAACTCAGTGCCATTATCACTTCGAATGAATTTCAATGCACCAGGGAGTTCAGTAAAAAGTCTCAAAGCCAAGCTCCGAAAGTGTGAAAACACTTCATCCTTGCTGGCAAGAAAGAAGACCCAAGAGTAGCGAGAGAAATCGTCGACAATGACTAATACATACCACTTGCCGCCTAAAGAACTAACCCGAGAAGGACCTATAGTGTCCATGTGGAGAAGTTCTCTGGGCTGTTCAGTCATCACTGTGGTGACTGGCGAATGCGAAGCGGCAATCATTTTTCCATGTCGACAAGGAGCGCAAACTAAATTCTTCTCAAACTTGAGCTTGGGCAATCCTCGGATCAGACCTAGGGCGCTCAGACGAGAGAGCAACTCAAAGCTCATATGCCCTAGTCTCCTATGCCACTTCCAAAGCTCAGACGTCGAATGTGCAACAAGACAATGAGAAGATCCAGACGACTCAGAAAAATCAGCTCCAAAAACTCTCCCAACTCTAAAGATCTTACAGACCACAACGCCATCAAAATTGAGTACTTGCGAAGTATCGCGATGAAATCGCACTTCGAAGCCCTCATCAAGCAACTGAGATACAGACAGCAAATTGTATCCCAGGTTCTCAACCAATGCAACATCTTTGAGAGTGAAATTCGAGTTAATTCTTACCACACCTTTACCTTTCACTCTACTCCTTCGATTGTTTCTGAAGGTGATATGTTCCCTTTGCTTGGTTGTGGTGAGGCTGGAGAACCATGCTGCATCTCCGGTCATATGGCGCGAACAACCGGAGTCCATGATCCACGTGCCCTCCAAGCCTCGATCTGTCACCTACACATGATAAGAATATCTCGATCGCTCAGTGCTGGGGTGAGTGAAAAAATGACGAGGCATCCAGCACTGAGTGACACGAGTAGTAGGCACAGTAAAAGTAGATGGTCTACGCACATGATAATCTGAATGATGCAAAGTGCGAGGTCTACCTACATGCAGTGATCGAAAAGCATGGCGAGGTCTCCTACTCTGACGAGGTACAAAGCTACTCGCCCGAGGTCTAACACCATATGGAACATGGTGAACACCTCGAGGAGCAAAACCTCTCCGAGAAGCACGAGGAGCCTCGAAAACAGGACGAGAGTAACACTCAGACTCATGCATACCTAAAGATGGGTAATGCATGTCCTGGTAACTCATCGCCTGAGAGCGTCGCTCATCCTTGATGCGACGAAAACAGAACCCAACCAAATGACCCGCCCACTGACAGTAGGAACAGTGAAAAACTCTCCTGGGGGCACTCTCATGGGTCACAGGAGCAACTCTCACAAGCTCCTTGGGCTTCTGCTGAGTGGTTTTCTTGGGAGGATTTTTCTTGGCAGGAGGTGTGGTTTTTTTTGGTGGTTGGGTAGGCTTTTTGGCTAAAGGGGTGTCTAACAGAGCTCTCTCTTTCTCTAAGGTAGTGGGAGAGGTAAAAACAGTTTTGGTCTTACTGTCTGAAGGTATCCTCTCAAAACCCAAACCTAGAGCTATCCCTGCTCTGTCAGCACACAACTTGGTTTTGGCCAAGAGCAAATCCATCCTACCCTTTCCCTCAGTGCATTTATTAACCACGGAAAGAAGGTATTCATTTTCAGTCATAAGGTTCTCAGCTCGCTCTCTAACAGTGCCTAGCTGGTCCTTAAGGGTGATGCAAGTGTCACACACAGGCTGCACATCCTTAGAACTACCGGCTCTCTCCAATCTAGCCTCTAAATCATGAACATGCTTATCACGTAAATTAATGCTTTCGCGTAATAAAGAACAGTTCATGCAATCAATAACATCATGAGGTCTAGAATCCACCTCCAAAAGCTGCTTCTGTGCAGTCTCAAGCTCAGATAGAGTTTGAGCATGAACAGAACGCAACTGAGCAAGCTCACCCATGACAGTGGTACAAGAATCACATTCAGCATCATTAACTTTAGACTTAAGCATGGCATAATCAGTAGAAACAGATTCTAGCCTAAGTCTAAGGTCTTTTCTTTCTCTGGCGGCTTGCACAAGCAATCTATCCTGACCAAGAACTACTTCATTTAGCTCATCTAATTTAATTAATAGCTGGTCAGATGATAGTGGTACCTCAGATGAGTCAAGCTCATCGCCGCTGTGATCGCTGTCGGCCATGAAGCAAAGGCCGGTGAAGTCTCGTCCCTTCTTGTCCTTCTTGTCCTCCTTCCTTGGGGACTCCTCCTACTCAGAGCTCGACTCCTCAGTTGAGGAAGTGTCGATGTCGCTGAGAGCAGCAACAAATGCTCTGGAAGCGGCCTTGGCTACTTTCTTAGCCATCTTGCCGCGCTTGCCCTTCACAAAGGGTTTCCTCTCCTTCTTGTGGTATTTAGGGCGCTCACTCTCATCTCTCTTTTTGAGTTTTGGGCAATTGGCCTTGATGTGAGAAGTGTCACCGCATTCAAAGCAACCACTAAAACCACTTCTCCTCTGATCCCGTCTCTCATGATGAAAACGGGTGAACCTCCGGGCAATGAGAGCAAGCTCATCATCATCTAGAGTGTCCACCTGCTCCTTTGTGACGGAGACCAGGGAGGACAAAGCAAAACCATCTGCAAAAACACAAGTGCCAGATGTGCTTGGTTCTGCAGTGGTGCCACGGCTAGTGCTAGAAACCAATGCCAACGGCTGTGGCAAGGAGCTTCTGTGCACTGCAAGAGATGCCTTGGCAATCTCTGTGGACTTCAGCTTGCTGAAGAGCTCATCACAGGTCAATGCGTCATAACCTGCAGACTCCTCAAAGCTGGATATCTTTACTTCCCATATGCTACGGTCAAGAGCATAGAGAAGCTTGATAGCCCTATCATGATCACTGTAAACAAGCGTCCCGTTGGATCGCAAGTTACTTACTATCGCATCAAAGCGAGAAAACATGGCATCTATAGATTCACCAGGTGCCTGCACAAACAGCTGATACTGTTGATTGTATGTGCTTTGGCGCCTGGCCTTGATCTGAGTAGAGCCCTCATGAAAGACAGTGAGTGTTGTCCAAATCTCCCTAGCAGTCCTAAGGTGCTGCACCCTATCAAACTCACTCTGGCTCAAACCAATGAACAGTATATTCCTAGCCTTGGAGTTGGCATTATACTGATCTTTTTCTGTTTGAGTGGTGCGAGTATCAGGGATGGAGTATTGTGAGTCCACAATCTCCCAAATTGCATTTCCTTGGCTTAACAAGTAAGCCTCCATGCGCACCTTCCAGTATGCAAAATCAGTCCCATCGAACAGAGGAATTTTACTGCCTCTATCCATGTCGCCAAAAGATCACAAAACCGGTTAAGGTCAACTGGTGATCTTAACCCGCTCTGATACCAATTGTTGGACCGGAAACGGCGACCAGAGGGGGGGTGAATGGGAGCTTTTAAAATTTCGGGCTAAAAAACTAGCCTTCGGTTTTGGTTCTGTCTTCTGCGGAACAGGCTTCGAACACTACCTTCGAAGGTCTGGTTCGGAGGTGCTTTGACAACTCCGAACACAGGCTTCGCAGGACCAAAAGTTCGAAGCCAAGAAGACTTCGCTCCACTTACAACCCTTGAAAATCTACTCTGCTATGTCAGTGCAGGCTCCGCACACAGGGTGCTTCGAGCAGGCTTCGCACTTCACCCTTCGCAAGAGTGGACTACCCTCTGAGGACTTCGACCTGGTACTTGGCAGCAGCAACTGGAGCTGGGCTTCGTACACCGAAGGTCTAAACACACACTGACAGACTTCGCTAGAGTCACAGACACGATAAAAGCACGGGCTTCGATCAGGGCTTTGCTAGTAAGCAACGAGGTCTTGCCTCCTGTTACACAGAGCGACAGCACACTGAAAAACACACTTCACACTAATCACCCTTCGCCTAGACAGGCTTCGGTGCACTACAACTAGCGAGGTATGCAAAACGAGCTCAAGCAAAAAGCACACAGAAGCAGGGCTTCGCCGCTTGAACAAGGAACACAATAAAATTGAACTCTGGATGAATACAACGAAGTGTGGCTAGTACATGAGCTCAACAGTAAATGCTCAAAGTGTTAAATGTTACCTACCGAGCCCCCATATTTATAGCCCACAGTTCACCCAAAGAAATTGACTACTTTACCCCTAGGGTTTACATTGGTTTTGTCTCTACAGAACTGAGGGGTACAAAAGGTAGTCAACTTTATTGGAGGCTTCTCTATCAGCCTTTGCAGATGGGACAGCGCCAGCTTTTTGCAGAGCAGACACTGTCAGACTTGCAGCCTTTGACCTTTCTGAAGCCCCCTTCGCACGCGAGGGGTGCGATAGCTTCGGTGAGAAGCCTTGAGCCAGATGGCCTTCGCTTCACCGAAGTCAGCCTTCGATACAGTGACGGTTTTGAGCCGAAGCCGTCAAAGCCCTTGGGCCTTCGCACCAACACCTCCGGAGTGGACCACCACGACTTCGCAGCTTCCGCCCAGCTCGAACTCCGTCAGTTCGTGTACCGAAGCCATGCAGGCCGAAGTACCACAAGACAATCACACTCCGAAGCCCCACCTTCGGAGTACCACCCTTCGAAGTCCCTCCTTCATCCAAGGCCTCCGCACGAAGCATTCCATGAGCACTTCGTCACAGTGTCTCTCCCCGAGCACACTCCTCGACGAGCCTCACCCGAACCATGCCTTCGATGCGCCTCGACTTATGAGACCTTCGTCGGGCACCTTCGAATGTTTCCCTCCGGAGCACACTTCGAACTCCTTGCCTCCGCAGAGGACTTGATCCAACCAACTCCAAAGTCACTCCATTCGGAGTACCTTCGAAGTGCCTCGCCTCCGAGGACTTTGTCTCGGAGTACCTTCACCCGGAGCCACGCTCCGCACTTACTGCCTTCACCTGGCACACCTCGACTCGAGGACCGACCCAGACCCCTTCGTAGCCACCGTGACGGAGCTCCCCGCTCCCCTGGCATCAAGCCTCCCGCTTGACCCAGGTTCACCTGCTACGAACCTGTCCGTCACCTCTGAAGTCCCTGGGCACCACAGACAAGCAGACAAGTGTATCTAGTACTCCGGAGACCTCTCTGGGTTAGAAACCTCCGGCACACACTCCGGTGTACCGCCCAAAGTACCGAAGCCTTCGGTACACACCTAGTCATCGTGTACTGTCAGACCCCTCCGACAAGCACACTCCGCTGCAACCAGACCACCGAACATCCTTCGGTGAAACCACCTCCGAACACCCTTCGGAGGTCCAACCTCCGAACCTCCTTCGGAGGTACCCCTTCGAACCTTGGGGTAAAAGCCTGTCAATCACTCATCATTAGCACCGAAACCAACACTTGGTTTCTCAATTACTTTTACATGGGTGAGACAGAACTTAGGCTTTCACACTTGACATCAGTTAAACAGAAATCTAACGAAAACACCTCAGAATACATCAAGTGTTTTAGGGATACTAGAAATCGATGTTTTAGCCTTAATATTTCGAAAAGGGACTTGGTGGAACTAGCTTTTAATGGGTTGCGTGCCAAGATCAAGGAGAGGTTAGATAACAAAAAATTTTAGAAGTTAGCCAAGTCCTACAGCAGGCTCTGGTCCAAGAAGGCCGAGCCAAAGATAAGAAGTTTATTAAGATGTTTAACAAGCCTAGGGCTGAAATTCACATCATGGAACGCTCTGACGAGGAGGAGTCAGAAGAGGAGAATTCAGCCGATATGTATGCGGTCGAATGGGTTTGGAATGCTAAGAATAAACATGTCACTTGTTCCGAGTTACGACCATCTCCCACAAAGAATCGGCCTAGTAAGGTCAAATACTCATTTGATATAACTAAGTGTGACAAAATATTTGATTTTCTCTTAAAAAGTCAGCTTCTCAGGTTACCTAAAGGTCAAGTCATTCCACCTGCTGATGAGCTAAAGAAGCATCCGTACTGTAAGTGGCATGATTCACATTCGCATAATACTAACGATTGCAATGTCTTTCGACGGCAGATCCAATCGGCCATAGAAGAAGGACGATTGAAGATAGACCATAATCCAAAGATGAAGCTGGATAAAGATCCTTTTCCCGTCAACGCCGTCGACCTCGGCGAGAAGAAGGTGTTGATTCAGCCAGAACAGGCCGAGTCGACTAAGGGGAAAAATGTAATTGTTGGAGAACCGCGCACTCGCACACTCACACCAAAGAACCCTGAGGTAGGAGTGTGGAAACAAAACATTAACACCCCTTCGACTAAGGCTCGCAAGAGGCAGAAGGTGACGTACAACATGCTGTTGAACAAGCATCAAAGAAAAGCCAAGGAAACAGGTCCCCACACTAAGAAGCTAAAGCAACCGAAGGGCTCAAGACTC
This sequence comes from Zizania palustris, assembly GCA_019279435.1. Lineage (NCBI taxonomy): Eukaryota > Viridiplantae > Streptophyta > Magnoliopsida > Poales > Poaceae > Zizania > Zizania palustris. Next base: position 12,279,847 of record JAAALK010000086.1, on the reverse strand, counting down.
TCAGAGGGTAGCTTTGGACCGAAGCAGCCGAACCCTCCGCACGGCGGCTTCGGGCCACAGTGGCCCGACACCCCACACGGTGGTTTCGGGCCTCAGTGGCCGAACCCCCCGTACAATAATTTTGGCCCCCAATGGCCGAACCCCACGCCATTTTGGACTCCTCCGACAGGAGGCTTCGACCCTCACTAGCCAAATGTACCTTCGGCCTGGCAGGACCCTTCGCTGGTATGGTCTGAGACACCGTCGACTCTGCCGGACCACCCTCCGGGTGGCGGGTTCGGCGTTTAGTGGGCGAGGCCACTGGAGCCGTCGATGCCTCCGTCGTAAACCCTCCGCAATTTAAACACTATGCCTTGTTTTCCTTCAGAGTATTATGGGTGGCAGGGACAAACAGACGCAGCGGAGGGGGGCATCGTCCATAGACTATCCGTGGTGCCTCCAAATTGGACGATGCAGGGCGGAGCCGAAGGGTACGGGCACGCGGAGGCCGAAGCCAGGGAGTCCGAAGCCATCACCATCAGAGTTGGATCTCAGGAGGTCCCAATCCCGAAGACTTTGTCACCGAAGTTTGACGGAGGTAAGTCCCATGCTTCGGCAGGACTCTGCGTCGAAGCCTGGTCTGATCGGCCAAACAAGGCCTGTCCATCCGTTAGGGTTCGCAGCGAAGCCCCCTCCGAGCACAGGGTGCACAAGGCCGAAGGGCGCAATACCACTTCAGCCAGAGTTGACAAAAGCCGAACAGTAGCACTTGACACCAAACCACAACCATCTTGGGCGCCTCCAGGCATGTCCAAATCACAGAAGAGACGCCTACAACGGCTATAGGCACAGGAGATGCGCAAGAAGAAAGCCGAAGACGAGCGCGACACTATCTTCGAAGAAATCCACCCTCGGCCAGCTACAAAATAGGTATGGAAGGTGAAGCTGGTTGAGATAATCAACCTGGCTCCTAGTCCAAGTGACGATGACGATGACATGCTCGACGATGATTACTCACCCATCTCCGAGGGGCCTGCACCCTAGGCAATGGACATCAACATCGTCACGCTACCCGCTGAGTTCGCCTTGTCGCAGGACGAGGCCGAGGTTGCTCAATTGAACCTCGGCACGCGCAACGCCATCTTCGAGAAGCCCAAGGATTCGGCTCGCCATTTGAAGCCTCTCTACGTTAGAGGGCACATCGATGGAAAGCCGATTTCCCAGATGCTCATCGACGGAAGCGCCACTGTTAACTTAATGCCCTACTCGTTGTTGAAAAAATTTGGCAGGGACGAAGATGATCTGAAGAAAACCAACTTGATGCTCAATGGCTTCAATGGCGAGAGCTCCGAGGATAAGGGCGTACTCTCCATGGAGTTGACGGTGGGTAACAAGACATTGCCAACAGTATTCTTTGTCGTCAACGTACAAGGTAACTACAGCGTACTACTCGGGCGTGACTGGATTCATGTGAATTGCTGCATTCCTTCTACCCTACATCAGTGCCTGATACAGTGGGACGTTGATGAAGCGGAGGTCATTCCTGCGGATACTTCAGCCCAAGTAGCATTGGTCGATGTATCAGTTGACGCCGTCCATAACAAAGTAGAGTGTCTGTCAGGTAGAGATCTTTCAGATTATGATTTTGTTAGCGTATCCGAAGGACGTTTTGTACCAGTGTCTGTAAAGCCGGCTGGAGTATCACGACTGTTTTTGTATTAGTAGTCATGACTAGCAAAAGTAATCTAGATTGGCTAAAGTCTCGTGTGGAGCAATATCGGTCTAGTAAAAATGGTATTGCCGAGGCCATCGGGGACTTTAGCGAAGTAGAGAAATTAGGACAAGGTTTTGCGTCGGCCGATCCCTTGGAGGAAGTTGACATAGGTAATGGTAGCATCCCAAAGCCGACTTTTGTAAATCAACATTTACAACCTGATGAAAAGGCTGAAGTAGTAAAGTTACTTCGGTCGTATGTTAATTGTTTCGCATGGGAGTATAGCGAGATGCCGGGACTAAGCCGCGAGCTCGTGGAGCATCGGCTGCCTATCAAATCTGGATTTAGGCCTTATAAACAGCCTCCTCGTTGCTTTAACTCGGTCGTCCATGACCGAGTTAAAGAAGAAGTGGAGCGACTACTCAAGGCTGAATTTATTAGGCCATGCAGGTACGCGGAATGGGTTGCTAACATTGTGCCTGTAGAAAAGAAAGGGAGCGGCAAGATACGGGTATGTATTGATTTTAGAGATCTGAACAGAGCCACTCCAAAGGACGAATATCCAATGCCGATAGCCAACATGCTAATCAACGATGCTTCCGAGAACTAAGGTACTAAGTTTTCTTGATGGCAATTCTGGTTATAATCAAATCTTTATGGCCGAATAGGACGTCTACAAGACTGCCTTTCGATGCTCTGGTTTTGTCGGTTTATTCGAGTGGGTCATCATGACTTTTGGTTTGAAGAATGCTGGTGCCACGTATCAGCGCGCTATGAACTTAATCTTTCATGACTTGCTAGGGGTTATGTTAGAAGTTTACATTGATGATGTTGTAGTCAAATCAGACGCCATGGGGAACCACTTAGCCGATTTGAGGGTTGCTTTTGATAGAAGGCGACAGTACGGTTTGAAAATGAACCCACTCAAGTGTGCTTTTGGTGTGTCGGTGGGTAAGTTCTTAGGGTTCATGATTCACGAGAGAGGCATAGAAATTGATCCTAAGAGACTTGAGAAGATTAGAAACATTGCAGCGCCGACGTGCAAAAGGGATGTGCAAAAATTGCTAGGCAAGATGAACTATTTGTGTCGCTTTATATCCAACTTGTCCAGCAAGATTGATGCCTTTGTTCCCATACTCCGGCTAAAAAATGAAGCCGAGTTCACTTGGGGGGCAAGCCAGCAAAGTGCCTTTGAAAAAATCAAGGAGTGCTTGTCATCACCGCCCGTGGTGAGAGCACCCAAAGCCGGGATTCTGTTTCGGCTATACATCGCTGCTGAAGATAGCGTGATTGGAGCCATACTAACCCATGAGGTAGAAGGAAAAGAATACGTCATCACATTCTTGAGCCACCGCCTGCTAGACACCGAAACTAGGTACGCATTTGTGGATCGATTGTGTTTATCACTTTACTATGCATGCACCAAATTACGCCATTATCTTCTCCCCACTACATGTGTTGTCGTTTGCCAAACCGATGTTATAAAGCACATGTTGCAGAAGCCAATTCTAAGTGGAAGAATCGGAAAATGGGCTTACACGTTGATCGAATATGATTTGGCCTACGAACCCCTAAGAGCTATGAAGGGCCAAATCGTAGCCAACTTTATAGTTGATCATCACATAGATGTCAGTTGGGGTGACAATATTGCTCTAGTTGAGGTAGTGCCATGGAAACTTTATTTTGATGGTTCGGCTTGCAAGAGTGGCCAAGGTATTGGAGTGGTTCTCATATCACCTGATGGGATGCACTTTGAGACTTCGGCCCGTCCAGAATTTTCTTCCACTAATAACCAAGCCGAATACGAAGCTTTATTGCTAGGTCTTGAATTACTAGAATCTGTAGGTGCTAGGCATGTCCACGCATATGGTGATTCTTTATTAGTGGTACAACAAGTAGCTAAAAGTGCTAAATGCTTTAATGGCTTGCTGAAAAGTTACTTAGATAGATGTTTGGACATAGTCGCTGCTTTTGATGACTTCAAAATCTCTCATGTGTCGAGGGAAGCCAATTCAGTCGCAAATGATTTGGCTCAGCAAGCATCTGGTTACCAAGTCAGGAGAGGAAAAATTTTTGTATTGGAGAAGCCGATGCTTGGCCTCACTGCCGGAGCCAGTAACAGTGGGCAGGCGCATCCTCCGGGTCGGACCCCTCCGGCCGCCGAAGGTCACCGTGCGCTAGGGTCCCTAGGCCGGAGTACTCTCCCGACCGAAGGACCTAGCACGCCGGAGCCCGTAGGCCAAAGCCTCCCACACGAAGAAGGCTCCTCGGAGTCCGAACACTTCAGAGGGCTTCGGCCCAGCGCACTCTGAACGGCCAGCCCGACCAGGCTTCGGTAGGGGCAAAAAAGGCTCGGGGGGCACCCCAAAGTCAGTAATTTGGAAATTTTTTTAGAAGGTAAGCTAGCAAGGCCCTCTGAAGTCCATAAGGGTGACTGGAGAGTTCCAATCGTCCAGTATTTGAGAGACCCTAGCCAAAGGGTTCATCAGAAGGTTTGGCGACAAGCGTTCAAATTCGTGTTGATAGATGACACATTGTATCGCCGAACCATCAATGGAGTACTATTAAAGTGTTTGGACCATGAACAGTCCCATGTGACAGTCCTAGGTGGCTACGGGAGAAGTCCAGGAAGGACTTTGTGGCACTCACCAGTCGGCCCAGAAAATGAGTTGGATGCTCAAGAGAGCGGGGTTTTATTGGCCGACTATGACTGAAGATTGTTTCAAGTACTATAGAGGGTGTGAGGCATGTCATAAGTTTGGCAATATTCAGTTGGCTCCTGCCTCATTGCTCAGTCCTATTGTTAAGCCATGGTCGTTTCGAGGTTGGGGTTTAGACTTCATCGGCCAGATTCACCCTCCTTCCTCAAAAGGGCATCGGTTCGTGTTGATGACGATGGATTACTTCCCTAAGTGGACCGAGGTCATGCCTCTCAAGAACATGACTCACAACGAGGTACGAGATTTTATCTTGAAGCACATCATACATAGGTTTGGCATTCCTCAAACTCTTACTACAGATCAAGGTAGTTCATTTGTTTCTGTAGAAGTGAGGGACTTCGCCGAATATTATGGTATTAAGTTGATAAACTCTTCACCTTACTATGATCAGGCCAATGGTCAGGCCGAGTCTAGTAATAAAACCGTGATTAAGCTCATTAAGAAGAAAATTGAAGAGTTTCCTAAGAGGTGGCATGAAGTGCTTTCTAAGGCGCTATGGGCTTGTAGAATTGCAAAGCACGGTGCCACTAAAGTCAGTCCATATGAGTTGGTATATGGACAAGAGGTCGTTCTGCCGGTAAAGGTAGATCTTGGCTCCTTAAGAGTGTTAAAGCAAGATGGCTTATCGATCAACGAGTATGAAACTCTTTTGAAGGATAACTTACAAGAAGTGATCGATAAAAGACTAAAGGCTTTAGAAGCCATAGAAGTAGATAAGAGGAGAGTAGCTAAAGCCTACAATAAGAAGGTTAAACCAAAATCGTTTCAAGTAGGGGACTTGGTTTGGAAGACGATTTTACCCCTAGGCATGAAGAGTCCCAAATTTGGTAAGTGGTCACCCAGTTGGGAAGGTCCTTTCAAGATAGCCGAAATCACTCCTAGCAATGCATACGTGTTGGAATCTCTGCAAGGAGAGCAGTTTCGAAGAGCTTTGAATGGTAGGTACTTGAAAAGGTATTTCCCAAGCGTGTAGCAAACAGCGTGAAAGATGTCGAAAAGTCGATATGGACGATGTCGTCTTCAGCTCGTTATGCTTTTAGCTCACTTAGTTCACTAAAAGGCAGGGGGGCATGTGTTGATAGCAAAAAAATGGCATCAATGGCCGAGATTGTCGAAATATCAATTTTGGTAATTTGGGCCAAAAATACATGTCCGGGGTCAGGCCGAAGCCTTAAAGGATCGAAGGTCCGTTGGGCTGGGGGCTCCGAAAGCCTCTGGCCAGCCCATGGCCTTTGGCCAGGAAGCCTTCGGGGGCCCACGCCACCGAAGCTTCGACCCGAGGAGCGGGCCTCGACGGGCCTGGCCGAAGCCCACTTCGGCAGAGATAGTGTTGTATACAATTTCGGCTAAGTTTTTATCCCTATCCAAGCCGAATTAATAGCAGATTAGATCAGAAGTTTGGCCCCTATAAGTAGAGAGGCAAGGCCAGCTTCCGAGCCCCCCCCCCAACACAACTCAAACTCAAAGCCCTAGCTTTGATCACATTTACATTACCTTTACTTTTATGTACCTCTTCGTGGATTTGCATGGAATCCCTCCGCCGGCCACTTCAGAACAGTGGTAATCCTTGTTACTTCGCTTGTGAAGTATCCGTTAATCTACGTAATAGATTGCTATCGCCTTGTTACTTCGCCTGTGAAGTATCCGCTAATCTGCGTAACAGATTGCTACCTTCGCTACTAGTGCAACACTTAGCAAAATTCGGTCCTCAGGCCGGATTAGTACTTCGCACCTTCTCTGTTGCAGGTTTCCACGTCGAAGCTACTTCGTCGGAGGTGTCCGGAGCTGAGAAATCGATTTCGAAGGTCGTCAGGACATCCTTCGGCAAGATTACAGGCTTCAATGGCAGGCTTCGCCAGCATACTTCGTCACGACAGGCCTCGCCACGATCGTACTCCGCTCTGGACGAAGTTACGCCTGCACGCGGCCCTCGCGTCATTATTTTATAATTTGTTGTATCGGAGACCTCACGCCGAACCCCGCTGTTCGGAGGTGGTCATCGCGTACAGATCCGTTCAGAGTTCACCTTCGACTAGATTAGTTCGAACGCCGAAGGTGCCCTTCGGCGGAACACTTCTCACCAGACGCCGAAGGTCTACTTCGGCGACCCCTTCGCACCAGACTTCGAAGCAGACAAGCTCCGACTAGTTTGCTGGGTTTATTCGGTTTAATATATTTCTTTCGGCTAATTGGATTGTTTTGTGTGATCTAATTGCCTGGCGACTCCACCCCCTTATCACGGCTAAGGGTAGTCGGAATGTGACGTCGGTGTTCCGTCACGCTTAGGCTTGTCCCTAAGTATCCGCACACTTTTGGATCGTCGAACTGACCCAAGTGCGGGGGCACGTTTCCGTGTCAATAACAACGTATTTATATAATCAAACCATCATAACAGCAAGATTGGACCTAACCAAGGTAGTCGCTAATCACTAAAAATTAATAATACTTCAACGTATTGGGCATGCTTTATTCAGATGAATGGTATATAATAGAGCGAGATATCAGACTTAACCAATGAAGTCTCAAACTACGATACCTAACTCACATCAATCTAAGAGATCAAAGCAATGCAGTCTTAGACCTAGTAAATACACCAAGATAAATCGGCGATCGCGTTGACAAGGTCGATGCCTCAAGAGATCGATACGATGCAGCCTTGATAAACACTGACCTAGCCGATGCAATCATTGGGGTGGCGGGACTCACCTCTTTGCCGAAGATTAGAACGATGCAGTCCGATTCCGAGTGCCAAGCCCTGCTAGGATTAGCCTTAGGAATCCAAGGGCAGCGTTGCGCCGAAAGAGTAGTCTTGTTATGGTTGATTGTGTGTCTCCTAAATCTAGCTAATTAAATGCATATTTATAGTCTGAAACTTGTCGTCCAAGTAAAATCCATTGTGTAACCGATTATGGATTATCTTTATTGTTTTCTATTTCCATCAGCTTCCTCTTATACAACCACTTGTAACAGAAACGGAACAGGACTTTGTTGACCAACCTTTGACCGACTTCCTTGACTTTTGTTGACCACACGACATCCTTAGTGGGTCTGAGCTTTACCAAATCTTAGCGTCAACGATATTATAATAGTTGATTGTATGTAGAGAGTAAATTAGTATTAACTTGTTATTACTGTGTTTATAAATACCTTCCCCTTGTAGGACCTTGTAGGAGAGAGGGGACCAAACATTTGTGATGTTAATCAATACAACTTAAAATGTTGTTATCCTCTCCGTAAACCTCAAACATAGTTTGACCCTCTGTTATACTTCCAACCTTTGAGGTTAGTTATGAACATTGAAACATAATAGCTGCTACTCTTGTTTTCTTGATTTATCTTATTGGTTAAGGAAGTTTCTTTAATGGTTGGCCTTTAGGAATATCTAGTACTTATAACTTTACGATTGTATTACGAGTAGAGCACAACATCCTTATGTATCAATTTCACATGTTAAGTGTAGCTAGTGTATTCGGCGGTTCCCTATTCATAGTTACTTCTGGAGTACAAAAGGTATATACGAAGAAGCATTAGCTCACATATTAAGTTCTTAAGGACTTAGAAGACGGTAAGAGAATCCAGTATAGTTATAGATACCATCTCTGGCAGCACCTGGCATTTAGAGGAGCCTTACGCTGCTCTGCCAGCTACGAATATTTGTGTTGCTGAGGTCGAAAGGTCACAGGTGCATCATATCAACTCGTCACAGGTCTTGCAAGTTCCTTCACATGCCGTAGAAATAATTGATGTTGAAGTTACTATGTACACAAAAATGAATGGCATCACGTGCACAAGCATAGTTTCTTTTGTTCCTCCATCCGTAATCCCCACATGTACAGTGCCATGGAACAGAAAAATCTACAGCGTCGTGCAGATGTGTGCAGGCTTCTGGTTATACGCCCAACTCAACAACAGCACTGTGAAGCACGGCACAATGTTTGCTTCGTTTGCTATGTGGATCCTTCATTGTTCTTTTTGTGCCTTTGGAAACAATTGCAGCACTTGAGCCCTGCATATACAGTTTCAGACAAGTTTCAACACATATTCCTACACCTAAATCCGTTACACATGTCATTTGACTTTATTATAAGTCAAATTTCTTTAACTTTGACTAATTTATAGAAAAATATATCAACAACTACAACATCAAATTAGTTTTATTAAATCCACCATGAAATATGTGTTAATAGTGTATTATTTAATGAAGGATATGATGGATGCTTACGTTAGTCGCTTTGCTATGAAGAACACAGGTAGTCTCTGCAGTTTCCCTCCATGCAAAGGTTTCAGTTGATCAATTACTTTCTCTGATTGGGTACCTGTAGCAGTCAATACAAACTGCAACAAACATTGTTGTGCGACTGCACTCAGAATTTGTTGGATGAGAAATAATTTTTCATGGAGGGGAATAGGAGCAGATTCAGTTTCCTCATCCAGTTTCAGTGCCAGTTTCAGTGTAAAAAAGGACTGGATGTTAGATTATGGGTTGGGTCCTTTTCATTAACAGAAATGGTTATATGAAAGTGTCTTTTCAAGGGCTTACTTTTCTATGACTAGCATTACTATGCCCATTGTACAAGAATAAATATATCTGATATCTCCATGCTAATATGCTATGTAAAATCATTCATCTATTGCAAAGTCTAAAAGCTATCAAATGGGGAAAAAACTGCTGCTAAAAAGTGTTTTGCCATACCAATGGATAAAGTATTGCCATCACACCATAACTTGCAAGAGGAGAGAAGAAGAAAATCGGAAGTACGCATGGACTACCTATATAGAAATGGTATCAAAGAAAAATAAAATGTCATAATCAGCAAATAAGCTCTTGAAGAAAGTATAGAAGCAAAATTACATGGTAAAATATACTGCTCATGTGGAAGTTTCATACTTTCATAGGATGCAATTTCTTTAAATTATACAAGGAATATGTGTCCCGCAAATGGCTAGGGTGAGAACTCATCATAGAAATGCTTGTCCATTTAAGTTTGAAAATTACAGGGAAATGGGCTCAACTTTTAGTTTGGTGCAGGATTACTTCCAATGAAGACTTAATATGCAAACTTCTAAGCAGGGTGATCAAAGTTGAGAGAATTAAGATCTGATAAGCATTAAAACTTCCCATAGGGCACTATAGGATTACAGATGGATGCATATCTTACCAAGAACATATGCACAAGAATGCAAAAGGTTTAAAGTACTTTTCTAACAGTTATATTTGCCTAACTGTAATGAGACTAGGGAGGGCAACACATATATTTTGCACCATGCAATGAGCCAATGACTGATCATCAACATACCAAATCCAGCAAAGAAAGCCCAGTTTGACTCAAAGAAATTGAGGCGGTTTTTCAGACTCACTGCAAAGAAGTTCCACTTGTACCTGACAAGAAAAGCTGACAAATTTACAACAATAAAGTAAGCTGGAAAATGTATTACACATTGGGAGTTGAAAGAATGCTTAAAGACATTCAGGTGTACATACTCGAAACAGTAGTAGGCATACATCAAAGATAAGAGCATGAAGTTCATTGCCTTACCAAAGTAAGGTATATAACCAATCACTGAAACCTGTATGGCATCACTTTGAATATCAGTGCAAATACAGATAGCATAAAAAATAGCACCAGATGAGCTTAAATAAGCATGGGGTGTAGGCAAAAACATGATCTGTGAAATTACATATGCAGTGAGTCGACAAACGAAAACACATTGACATTAGCAAAAAAACATACCTCGACAAAGAAAATAGTCAAGAGGAGAATTGAATAAACCTGTTCTCCAATACCAATTGCAACCCTAACAACAGCATGTCAGCACACAAAGCGTGTAAAAACCAACCAGCAATCGATAAGTTCTCATGTCAACACACCTACCCATCAAATCCTTCAGGCCTATCTATTGATTCAGATATGGTGTGACCATCCAATGCTTGAGTTGCATCTAGGCTCTTACCTTTCACAACATCCAAAGCATGCTTAGCAATGTCATTATACCTGATGTGAGATGGCCAACGTTACAAAAGGGATAGTAGGGCGCTCCATTGTTTAGTATGTGAAATATGTGAATCATAAGGATGGCAAAACAAGAGTCCATACCTGTAAAAATGTAACATTGCAGAAAAGAAAATCAAGATTGAGCTTTCCATAGAAAAATTGTAAATAAATTTCTGTGAGTAAATCCAGGTTTAGTTTCTATTCATCGTGGTTTAGTAATGTTAAACTCAAGAAGGGCTGCAACACTGAGAACTCACTTAACATTTACAAAATGGAAAGCAGAAAGAGAGTAATCATATCTGCCTGATGCAAAAATATAACACATTTGAATATTTACTAGTCAGATTGCACATACTAAGATCTATACAAGATTAATGTATACATTTTTGTTATCATATTACTATGTGATTATTAATTCTGCAGTAAGATGTTGCAAGACAGATGGGCTTTACAGAGTGAAAATAGATGAGACACCATCAGTCAGATGATTAAAAAATGTGTTGTCATGCATCAACAGAAAATTTTGCAAGCTATGATGATGCTCTGAGGTCGCTTATGCAATATTTCTAGTTTGAACTCATGGTCCCAGGGCATACATAAAGAAATATACCATAAATACAAAGTGGGCAACTTCTGAACCAAATATTGTAATACTGGCATTCCAGAGCATTTTGGTTCAATAGCAATTTCACTGAATTGTGGTATTTTGCGATTTACTTATTAAAACAGATAGCATCTTAACTGCTGCTAGATAATTGCATTATCAACTCGAATCATTTGTTTTCTCCAAGGAAAAGGAAACTACTAGTTTGGTCAATAAGGGAAGTAAGACGTCAACTCATCAAGTATGGAGAGGGAGTCAACATACCAAAGAGCACTTAATATGAAGCTGAAGATGTAAAGCGGATAAAACCAAAATACCTGGAAGGGATCTTCTGTTATAAGAAACTTAGAAACCCACATATAATAAATAATAATAGCAATTCACAATTTTTTAAATTGCCGAGTATGTAATAATGAAAATACATAATTTAAGGTGCCAAACTATACAGAGTAATGAAGGGGATGATAGGGAGGTAATCATACAAACTATTATTGTTCTGCACCTATGAATTTTCACTATATAAAGCATCAAGATGTCATCGGGAAAATGTAAATGAGGCTTCAAGCCTTCAGTTAATAGCATTTCGTTTTTGAACCATCATTGTCACAGAAATGACTGGTCCAACCACCTACTCAAGTTATATTAAAGTTTAAGTAAGCTACTGTGGTCTACCATTCTAATGCTAGTTGACAACCCTCCAGCATAAGTTAAAAAGTAACTGCATATTTCTCTAAAACAAAAGCAACGCTATCAGTATCCTTAACATATGTTAATGCGTAAAGAGCATATGTTAAGGCATAAAGAGCAGAACTTACATAGAATATCTCAACAAGGACTGAGTGTATCAATGAGTAGGTAGCTACAGCCCCTGTGTGATCACACAGACGTTGTCCTTGCAATTGATCACATTGCTCAGGGAGTATCCAAGATAGAATTGGAATTACCGCCGATTTCAGGGTCAACAAGCTATAAAGTGTAGGTATTATTTTAGAAAAGGTACTGATAAGATGGAATACAGAGAGAGCTATGCAGGAATATTCAGAGCACGACGACAACATTATTTTATAAAAAAATCCCTGGTCCTTTGACAAAAATAATTTAGTAAACAAAGTTACAGGTAAATATAGAGAAATATGAAAAACCAAATGCTAACTGTGCCCTGCGTAATTACAGGTAGCAGAGAACACTTTTCAATTTCATCCGAGAACCTACTGCATTCCATGTTAAACACTCTCAGATGTATGTTATGATTCGCTATTTTTTAGCTTTAATGCGGGGGCAGATGAGACGCTAAACCCAGGGTAATTTTCTTACGAAGGAAAAATTATACCCGGCTACTTTGCCACTAACCAACATCAATGCAGTTTGGGCGCCTCCCTCATAAGAAATCGTGAAATAACACAAATTTAACAGAGATTCAACCCCCAATTTATGAACAGCTCTTACCTCCCTAGGAAGATGAACCCGTTGAGCAGGAAGCACTGCGCGATCCTGATCGACAGAGGCCTCGACCTGCACCCAGCCGATCCACGCCGCAAGGGTAAGCAAGCGAGCAGCGAATCGACCTGTCCCGAGATAGGGGAGGTGGGGGTGAGAGCGAAACGGCGTACCTAGCGCAGAAGGAGACGACGCGGTGGAGGCGCGCGGCCTGGAGGAACCCGGCGAGCCAGAGCACGGCCGCCGGCTTCGCTTGCGACGCAAGCGACTCCATGCCCATGGAAAGAGGGAGATTTCGCTCTGCTCGGTTCGCGATGAGAACCTATGATTGGTTGTACACTTTGTACGCGAAGAAGACGTATCCGCTACAATCTCTATGAACAAGGAAGCGTATTTCCAGCTACGTTTGGGCTGGCCTTCGCTTCTTGGGCCTTTTGGCAAGCCTAGTTCTACAAATCTACAGTAAAATGAAAGTTTTTTCATTTTCCTCTATTCTTTTTAATTATGGACTAACACTGAATGTTTGGACCAGTCTCACCGGATAAAAACTAACATTGTAGATAAAAAATTAATATTGTAGTACGAGTGGACAAGAAACATTAGGATGTTTGAACCAGTATCACTGGATAAAAACTAACATTGTAGATAAAAAAGTAACATTGTAGTACTCAGTGGATAAAAGAAACGGGACAAAAAGTAACACTGAGGGCTATCTGCCCTGAGACGTTTATACTTTATATCGGTCTCACTAGATAAAAAGTAACACTACAGATAAAAAAAAATAGCAATGCAGCACTAGTGGGTAAAAGAAATAGGACAAAAAGTAACATTTGGGTGTTCGGACCAGTCCCACTGAATACCCACTGAATAAAAAGTAATATTGCAGTACTAGTGGATAAAAAAACTAGATAAAAAAAAGTAACACTAGGATGTTTGGACCAGTCCCACTGGGTAAAAAATAACATTGCAGATAAAAAAGTAACACTATACATAAAAAGTAAATATATATCATTCAAACATTCGTGGGTAGTCTCTTGAGTTAAGGTATGGTAAATTACGACTATGAACTAAATAGATCCTTCTATGATCTAGATTTTTACTTCAAATTATTAAACTCAATAAATATAAAATATAAAAATAAATTAAAATACAAAAATTAGGAAATACCGGTTTGTCTCTCTACATACTCGCTAGCTTGTTTCTTATCGGAGTCTAAGGGTGTGTTTGATTCTACTGTGAGCTGTGAAAAAACTGTTGTGAGTTGTTTGTTGTGAGCTATCTGCTGTGAAAAAGCTAAAAGTCGTTTGATTGAAGCTGCTATGAAAAAACTGCTGTGAGCGGACTGTTTTTATAACTTACATAATTTTCATCATTATAATATTCTATACATATATATAAATAGAAACATTCAATATTGATGCAACTAAATAACTAAAAAATATATTAGATAAATAAAAAAAGTGCATAGTTCATCTTATAAAGTAACCGACAACCACATATTATCTTATGAAATTGTGCGATGCAATACAAACTATAATAATGTTAAATCAATTAAGACATTTTGAATTCATACTATTTAATCTGAACTAAAAATCAGAAAAGTAGAAAAGCAAGTCCAGGCTGCTTCCAAATTTATACTAGAAAAAAACTGTTTTTTCATAACAGAAGTAGTTTTGGTAAACCCATTTGTTCAGCTTCTACTTTTTCACAACAGAAGTAGATTTTAAAAGCAGAACCAAACACATCCTACAATTACTCGGATCCTATGCTTCACTGTTGGAGTGTTGGCTAAGCTTCGCTGTGTTCAAAATAAAAAAGGTGGATAATTAATTCATTCTGGATGGAACTGAGTTTATATCAATCGTTTTAATAAATATGTTTTTTAAAAAATAAAAGATCTACTATTATTTTAGAGGAAGAGAAAGATAACAAGAGACGCCGCAGAGGTTCTGCGAAACGATCAACACCCATATAAACTGAGGATGCTGTCACTACCGGAAAGCAAACATATGCCGAGTGCCACGATGTTTGCCGAGTGCAATTCATCGGGCACTCGGCAAACACTATTTTGCCGAGTGCCAGATGTCATGCACTCGGCAAACATCGTGGCACTCGGCAATTCCAGCTCTTTGCCGAGTGCCCTATAGGTGGCACTCGGCAAACAACCTGAAAAATGCCCCGCCCAATTTTTTGTTGACGGCGTGATGACGGCACGGGTGATTTTTTTGGTTTGCCGAGTGCCACTAACGGACACTCGGCAAACCCTAGCCTTTGCCGAGTGCCACGTGAAAAACACTCGGCAAAGATGAAATACCCATTATTTCATGTGAAAACACATTTTGAGTCCATATCACAATTTAAAAATGTTTTGAACCTGAATTTTTTTTACAGTCATAATTAAACATCTTTTAATCCATGGAGAATTTTCATCCTTTTATGAGTGGGTTAGATATTTTTAATAAAATAATTGTATTTGTAGGATTTACTTCCAATGGGTCAAATTTGAAATGCATGTACATGAAATAATGACTCAAAAATTATGGAAAAATCATATTTGTGTTCATGATTACATTTGTAATCTTTTACAACTAAATATAACTAAATATTTAAAATCTAATTTACGACACTCGACCGGCAATATGCAGGTTAATGGTTTTTTAATTATAGAAAATGTAATTGATGCCTAAAAAATATGACACTTGACATGGTGTCATTATATCATACATATATAATATGGTAAAAAAATCATAATGTTTCGACAAAGTTTTCAAGTATGACCTTTAGAAATTGGACAACCTTCGAGAAGGTTTAGGAGTTTAGGGATGAAATGAGTTAGGTTTAGAAGCAAATAGATATTCAAATATTTGTTTGAACTTAAAACTTTTTGTACTACTAAAACTCAATTTATCTTATACCATGTCAAAATTTGACATTTTTTAGAGTTACTTTGCTATTTTTGGTTAAAAATGTTGTTTATAAGATTTTAATTAAAAGATCCCAAATTTAAACTCTATGTGCCTTAAATTTGATTATTTGCACCTAGAAATTTTCTAGGATGAAATATTAGTGTATAGTATATAATTACAAATTATGGGATTTTTTACTGTTTTTATTCTATTTTTGTTTTTTTTGAAAATAGTATAAAACAATGTTTGCCGAGTGTATTTAGACCTGGCACTCGGCAAAGACAAAAAAAATCACTTTTGCCGAGTGCCATAGCTAAATGCACTCGGCAAACTGTGATGATCCCATTATTTCATGTGAAAACATATTTTCACTCTATATCACATTTAAAACATTTTTTGAACTTGAATTTTTTTTTACAGTCCTAATTCAACATCTTTTAATCATTGGTAAATTTTCATACTTTTATGAGTGAGTTTGGTATTTTTAATAAAATATTTGTATTTCTAGGATTTACTTCCAAGTGGGTCTAATTTCAACTAAATGTACATGAAATAATGACTCAAAAATTATGGAAAAATCATATTTGTGTTCATGATTACATTTGTAATCTTTTACAACTAAATATAACTAAATATTTAAAATATAATTTACGACACTCGACCGGCAATATGCAGGTTAATGGTTTTTTAATTATAGAAAACACGATGATTTTATTCTTTTCAAATATTCCAAATGACGTAAATGAGGATGTCAATAAGAACACGATGACAAGATAGAGGAAGCGAGGAGGAGATCAACTACTAGTGAGCGGCCATGGAAATCACCTGGGCGAAAGAGAAAAGATAAGAGACTGCTTGCCAAACTAAAATAAGTGCCATACTTCCGTAGTGGTAAAGACGTAGTTAAAAATGAGATGGAGACCAGTCTCTTCTTCCTAGTTACGAACGATGCAAATTTGCATGTAAGGTAGCCTTTCTTAATTAGGTTATCTACTATTAGAATCATTCATTGGTTGAAGAGCTAAACATAAAATGGTATTTTCCTTTAGCACATAGTCGCTAAATGAGCGATGGCGAGGTGGCGCGAGTGAAATTTCGCAGTGTAGTCACCATTCCTTATGAACGAAAACTTACCTCGCAGAAGGCTTCGTGGGAGTGAAGGGGGCTCTACACCATTTGATTGAGATTGAACGGTTATGGAGCCCGAATACAGATCTCATCTAATGAAAAGACTAAGTGTTCATGTGGTGATCGGTGATCAAGGTCACAGGGAGGTCTCATGAATAAATTTAATAATAAAAAATTAACAAATGGTTTTAGAACGATGTTTTACAAATTTATATAAAACGTTTTTGCAGAAATTACAAGCTTAATGCCCGATCCGTTTATAGTTTTGGACGCGGCGAAAATCACACAAAAATAAATTAGGCCCTCGCTGGATTCTCAAGCTTGGCACAACGAGGAAGTTGGCAACTCGCAGGAATAAGGGATTAATTCTCAAGCTTGCATTGGCATAACGAGGAAATCCCTTGCTTGCATATATATATATTCGCATCGGAAATTCTCTTTTCAGACCGTACGTAGACGGTAGCTTGCAAGCTAGAGAATGTATCTGTTTTTATTTCTTGTACTACCTGTTTGTTTCGTCCGGTAGATACTATTTTAAAGTATTAAATATAGACTATTTACAAAACTCATTTATAATCGGTGAATTATTCACGAAATGAATTTAATGAGTCTAATTACATCATGATTTGATAATATGATACTACAATAAACATTTATTAATCATAGATTAATTAGACTTAAAAAAATTTGTCTCATGAATAATCCTTCGATTCTGCAATTATTTTTATAATTAGTTCAAGTTTAGTCATTTGAATTGATGTCTAAACATATGATGTGACATGGACTAAACTTTAATCCAGAACCAATTAATCAAATAATTAAATTATTTAAATGGATACATTTAACAATAAAAGGTTGATAAATAGTTTTCATATACAAAGAAATTGGATAGTCTAATGGTTTGAAAAACGTGTCGCATACAAATTAATTAGTGTGGATTCCAGCTCAATCGGATGTCTGTTTTAATTAATTTGGCAGATAGTCTGCCTAAATTATCACACGAATATGATGCATATTTCAAACGGCTGAAATAATACTTGGTCAATCTACCTTCACATCTAACGAGGAAGAGGGGGACATACGTATAAATTATATATGTGGTTCTAAACCATCAATTTAGATAAAAACTCATGATTTTTTTGACTTATGTAGTAATAATAATAACCTTATATGTCAATAATATATAGAAAATAAGTTCTCAATTTACCATGTCAATAATATATATTTTTTATTTCGTCGCTATTCTTAGGAGGTGTTTGGTTCCTTTAGTCTAATGTTTAGTCCCATGACATCGGGTATTTGAGTGTTAATTAGAATGTGCTAATGATGGATTAATTAGATTTAATAGATTCATCTCACAAATTAACCTTCAATTATGTACTTAGTTTCATTATTAACATACATTTAATACTTATAATTATCACTAAAGCATCCGATGTAACGAGACTAAACATAAAACTAAAGGAACCAAATACCCCTTAATCTCGAATATAAATGTGTAGCTAACATGGAGCTAGCTAGCAGATGTAACAAGACTAAGGGGATGTTTGATTCCATGGACTAAAGTTTAGTCTGTGTCACATCGGATGTTTGGACATTAATTTGAAGGATTAAACGTGAACTAATTATAAAAATAATTGCAGAATCATAGGATTCACTACAAGAAAACATAAAGTTTTCGTCGGCTATTTTATCTTCCGTCGGCTTTTCGCAGTGGCCAATGGAAATTAAAGGGGATTTTTTCCCGGCCGATACAGAAGCCTTAACTTCCGTCGGACACCATTAAAGCCGACGGAAGTTCCGTCGGCTTTAATGGTGGCTGACGGAAGTTAAGGTAATAGGTATCCCCAACCGCGCGCGCGTACAGGAAACCTAATCCCTGTACACGCGCACGCCACGTCGGCCCAAACTCCCTCCTTCGTTCTGCCGCCGCCGCAGTCGCCCGTCGCCACAGGCCGCCGCCGCTGGTGCCCCGAGCGGCCGCCCGCCGCCGCCCGCCCCCACCCACCGTTGCAGGCCGCCCTCGCCGGTGCCCCGCCGCCGTGCTCCCGGCCACCGCCCACCGCCCACGTCCCCGCCGCCGCAGGCCACCGCCCGTCGGTGCCCCGCCGCCACCGTGCCCCCATCCGTCGGCCACCGCCCACGCCGATGACCACTACCGTCCATCTCGGCACCCCGCCGCCGTCACCACCATTCGCCTGTCACCCGCCGACTGTAGCCGTCGCCACCGTCGTTCCCAAGTAATTTTTACCCCATATATAATAATGTCGTCTCTTTTTTGTGGTTGAATTGGATCAATTTTGTAAATTGTGATTGAATTGAATTGTTATTTTTTTGTGAAATATGAAATGATTCATGAATTTAGACTTAGCTTGTAATGAATTTTTTAATATGTTGTCATTTTGTAATGAATTGGATCATGGTTGTCACGGCGTCGCCTAGGCGCCGACTAGGTGTCTAGGCGGTCCCCGCCGAGCGCCATGCTAGCTCGTCTCACCTAGTGGAGTTGGGCGCCCGCCTGGCTGTTCAAGGCATCGCCCATGGCGACTAGGTGGTCGCCGGGCGTCTCTGGACGGCCGACTAGGTGAAAGTGCCTTCGACTAAGGCGTCGGCGCGTCGCCCTAGCCCCACTCTCGAGTCTCGACTGAGTCGACTCTCTCCCTCCCCTTCCACTTGCGCCGCCACCTCTGCCCCTTGCGCCGCCGGCCACCGCCTCTGCTACCCCTCCCCTTGCGCCGCCAGCCGCCGCCTCTGCTACCCCTTCTCCTTGTGCCGCCGCCGCCTCTACTACCCCTCCCCGTGGCACCTCTCTCCTCTCTGCCTCTCTCATCCTCTCCCCCTCTCTCGCGGCGATGGTGCGGCGAGGGCTCGATAGGGCATGGCGAGGGCACAGCGGGGCCGCGGCGAGGGTATGACGAGGGCGTGGCGAGGACGTGGCGAGGTCAGATCTGGCCACCCAATGCACTAGTGTAGAAAATGGGGAAGAGAAGAGGAGGGAGAGGAGATCAAGTGTGGCGGCTGGAGAGGGGGTTGAGAGAGAGAGGTAGTGGGGAGAAGTTAGGGTTTAGAAATGAGCTTTAAATGAGCTGAAATTTAAATGGGTTGTGTGGTAAAATTTAAATATATATGTGCTATTAATTATATTCTTGTGTTAATTTGTGGTTTGTTGATTTCATTACGGTGATTAGTATATTATATATATATACTTTATTATATATATATTTCTTTTCATATGTAATTTTTTATTTGACAACAACGTAGATAGTGTAACGAAACCTATGCGTCACCCGTTTTGGACCAACATGTCTCACACGTGTCATGCGTGTGAGATGTGTAGGTCCGAAATTGTCCCATTTTGGACAGCCTCGGAGTGAGCGACAGAGCGTGGTCTTTATGATGAGTCATGAGTCTGAATGGGATTTCAGTAACATAACCTTGTTGTTCTCCATTGCACCACTATCAGGCGTGCAATTGGAGAACAGCGGGGTTATGCTGCTGAAATTTCGTTCGGACTCATAGCTCGTCATAAATACCATGTTTTATTGGTCACTCTTGGGTGGGTTTAGGACCTATCTTTTCCTATAGACATAGGCCCGTGGTACTTATGATGCATTCTCGATTGAATAAATGTTTTACCTATAGAATGGCTGAGGACGACCGACGATGGAGGTATAGTGGTTGGATGAAAAGTGGAGCCCACACGAGGGAGCGGGTAATCAACGCTGAGAAATTTGTTGATCGTGCATTCACTTTGATAACAAACACTGGCGCGAGGTGTCCATGCATGAAGTGCAGAAATTCTCGTTGGTAAGACAAGAGGACGTTGTCATTGCATATTTGCAAATATGGTTTCGTGCCAGGTTATGAAGTTTGGACTTTTCACGGCGAGACATGCCGTGAAAAAACGGTATTAGTAGTGGAAGAAGAAGATGATAGCGTTGCTGATGATAGGATGGATGAGATGCTTGATGCTATACGACCGGAGTTTGAATCAAACCCTAAGGATCCTCCAACACCGGAGGTTCAAAAGTTTTTCGACATCCTTCGAGCTTCAGAAGAGCCATTGCATGAGCACACCACCGTAAGCGTTCTCGCTTTCGTGACCCGTCTTATGGCCATTAAGTCAAAGTTTGAATTTTCAAACAATTGTTGTAAGGAGCTCTTGAATCTGATCAGCAGTATCCTTCCTAAGAATCATAAGGTGCCGAAAGACATGTACCAGTCAAAGAAAATTCTTTTTGCTCTCGGTATGGAGTATGAGAAGATTGATGTGTGCCGAGATAATTGTATGTTGTTCTGGAAAGAACATAGTAATGAGGTGAAATGCTTAAAATGTGGTAAACCGAGATTCGTAGAGGTCGTAAATGAAGACGGAGAGAAGGTGATGATAGAGGTTGCTCATAAGCAACTTCGTTACATGCCTCTTACACCTCGGGTGAAATGATTGTTTCTCTCAAAGAAAATCGCTAGACATATGCGATGGCATAAAGAAGGTGTACGTGACAATAATCAAGTAATGGTGCACCCATCTGATGGTGAGGCATGGAAGGCTCTAGATGATTTTGATGCAGACTTTGCTAGTGATGCAAGGAATGTTCGCATCGGGTTGGCAACAGATGGATTCACGCCTTTCAATGTAACTGCATCGTCGTACTCTTTGCTGGCCTGTGTTTGCTATTCCATACAACCTTCCACCTTCGTTTTGTATGAAATATGAATTTATGTTCCAGTGTCTCATTATACCCGGTCCAGAGCATCCTAGAACACGACTAAACATGATGCTGAAGCCCTTAATTGAAGTCAAACACGTGGAACGATTATGTGGTTGCGATAATTTTGTTCTTGCTCACCAAGTCGAGCAGGTGTATTATATGACGTACCCATGTGAAAAACTAAGTGCTTGGTGGGTAGTCTACAAAGTGAATCCTCAGGAACATCTACACACCCCTAGTGATGGCGCTTATCAATTGGAAGTTGAAGAGGTCGATGAGGTTTATCAAGATGATGAATTGCCGACTTCGTTTAATGTAGAGTCAGAATCGTCGACAGATTCTTTTCTCGGCGATTCTAATGATGTAGCAGTTCCCGAGAAAAGGAAACACCAACATAAGAAGAAAAAAGTAACATGGTGTGCTTTGGGGAGAAAATGACAAATTGATCCAGACTTTGATGATAATTGACAAGTAATTGTTTTCATACATGCATATGCAATATACTTCATATTACATGTTTTTTCATATGTTCAAACCTTCTTTACTAATAAATGCTCGTTTGTGCTTGTTTTGAACAGGATGTCGAAAAAGATGAAGAGTGTCACGAGGAAGCTCTTCCGCTTGGGGTCAACATCGGCGAGTACACCGACGAGTCAGGAGGACACCCTATTCCAGGGTAGTTCCTCTTCTTCAAACAGACGTCGTCAAGAGCAGCTCCTGAGATGCATAGATCCAACATTAATTAGTCGGCCTATTGCATTTCAACTGGATGATGAGGTAACTTTTAGATTGATTTTTATGCCAGTTATAAACTATTACTAATTGTTTCAATACTATTTTGTAGGAGGAAGAACACTTGGAGAGTGCGGGTCACGAGGATGATCCAGTGGGTGGGGGGCAGGAGGGGGATGACCCAGAGGGTGCGGGGCAGGGGATGTCCCGGAGGGTGCGGCGCAGGAGGAGGGGTTGAGGCTTCTGGGTCCTCAGTATCTTTCAGGACGAGCCACCTGGTCGCCCCACCAGTAGTCTCTTCCAGTGGAGCCAAGATCGAGATTACGCTTGTAGGTGACGGGTAAGTCTAATACTCTTCTGTTGTTGTTTTTTCAAAAAATTTCTTTCAGCAAACTGACTTTATTTATTATGTATTTCTAGATCTTGGATTGACTCTCGGTTTGACGGCACTTTGAGGGTCAGGCAGGTTAACCAGATATTAGGTAACTTGTGTCGTTTGCACTACCTAGGGGTGCTGACAATGCCGACCGGTGAGCGGGTTCTATGCCAGACATGGGACCGGTACCGGTTTGCTCCTGACGGGCGCCACGGAACTGCTTAGGGGGTGGTGTCTCATGACTTCTGGGTATGTGTTTTTTCAATCTTCTTTTAGTTTTAACACAAAGCTTTTCGAGTTAAAACACTTTACTAATCATGACTTTTGCAGTTACGCTTTTGCTTGCCAAAAGTCGGCAATCACCATAATCATGCCCTTCAAGTCTTCAACAACAATGCACACAAGGTGGTGAAGGACGCTATTTGGTATGCCCGCATTCAAGCGAACAATGCTTACTAAAAGGAGAATCTAGGGCAACGAATGAGCAAGGCGATGGGCGCATCCACAATATATTTGACTGAAGAACAATATCGTTCGGTAAACAATTCTAACTTTGTAAATCTTCGATTGTTGAGATTTGTTGTCATATAATACAAATAGCATCTCTGTTCAGGTGAGGATTCCGTGGTTTGCAAACCGCGAGGATGCATATTTTGAATTCTGTAAGATTTGGTCTTCAGCTGCATTCAAGAAGACTTCCGAGCAGAAAAGACAATGCCGCGGGACGGATCCGAAGCACAGATATGGTGTCGATGGATATATTCGCCATGCTAAACACATGGTAAGACCTCCTTCTGTCACTCTCTATCTATAGATACATTGTAATGCAACTAACTCATTTCTCTTGTACAGGAAGCTAAATCTGGCAACGTGCCAAGTAACATAGAGGTGTATACCTCTGGTCACAAAGGAAGCGATCCTACACAGCCAGATGTCTTGTGTAGCCAGACAGCCACGGACCATTTGGTGAGATGTTAGCAATGTTAAGAGTTTGCGTAATTTCATTTTTCTCCATCTAATCGGACATGTTGTTTTTTGCAGGCGCGGTATGGTGAACACATGGTTCGACTCCATGGAGAAAACTATGATTGGCGGAGAGAACCTGTCGACCTAATGGCCGTGTACTCCAGCGGAGGTGGAAAAAGCCATGGACGGTGAGACAATGTTTTTATCAATGTTTTGTGCATGGTATTGTGATGGTAACTAACTCATTCAATGTTGCAGGTACTCCATGTTCAATGGAGTTATTGACTCGAGAGCGGTGAGAGTTCAGAAGTCAGCTCAGTCGTCACAGAGCTCCGTCGGAGTTGGCTCCAGCCGTCGTCGCTCAGAAGAAAACCCGGAGGTGGTTCGACTGAGGGAGGAAATAACGCGGCGCGACGAGCACAGTAGGCAACAATAAGAGTACTATACCGCCTGCTTAGCACAACAACAGGCGATGATCCAAGTAAGTTTAGTTTACAGTGTTGCCGTTAAAAAGTATTCAGAAATAGGTTTATAACTAACTGATTACATTACAACATGTGTAGCAACTAGCCCAGCAGCATGGCTGATTTGACATGTCCTTATTCCAACCACTACCTCCCCTGCCACCACCACTACCTCCTACATCACCTGAGGTACCTCCTGACATATCGTTACTTCAGATACTTAAGTTAGCGTTTAGAAGGGTAGTTGAGTTCGTTCTCTAATTTTGTCTATTTCTTCAGAGTTTCCGTACGCCTGGTCAGGATTGAGCCTACGGGGCAAATGTGGATGAAGCGGGAGGCAGCGGCGGTGCCCACGACCCAAATATGGGCGATCAGTGAGTATGGATGTGTATTGTGAAGTTTGGATTGAATCTGGATGTGACATGCGCTTTGATATGAATTTGAATGTGTTATGTGACTTTGTATGTGAATTTGGATGGTATATGTGAATGCGGATGTGTACTGTGACTTTGGATGTGAATTCAGTTGTGTTATGTGATTTTGGATGTGATGTGTGAAGTTTGGATGTGAGATGTGATTTTGGATGTTATATGTGAAGTTTGAATGTGATTTTGGATGTGAGATGTGATTTTGGATGTTATATGTGAATTTGATATAAATTGTGGTTGGATGTGAGTGTGAATAGGGGAATTAGGAAAAAACAAAAAAAAATACCAGCTAACTTCCATCGGCTTTGACCATAGCCGACGGAAGTTAGCTGCTTTCGGTCACGTGGGCAGAAAGGCTAACTTCCGTCGGCTAGGGCCAAAGCCGACGGAAGTTAGGTGCCCCTAACTTCCGTCCGCCAGGCTGACCGACGGAAGTTAGCGCGCCTCTGCTGACGTGGCAGAGTTCGACGCTAACTTTCGTCGGCCTTAGCTAACTTCCGTCGGCCACGTGAGGTCGACGGCTAAATGCCGACGGAAGTTAGCTTCTTCCGTCGGGAAAGGGCTAACTTCCGTCGGCTTAAGTTCCCTGGATTGTTGTAGTGATTATTCGTGAGACAAATTTATTAAGCTTGATTAATCCATGATTAGCAAATATTTATTGTAGCATCATATTATCAAATCATGACGTAATTAGGCTCATTAGATTCGGCTCGTATAATCAACCAATTATAAATGAATTTTGTAAACAATATATATTTAATACTCTAAAATAAAATCTAAACATCCGATGTAATGAGATAAACTTTTGAAAAAAAACAGATACTAAATGAACCAAACACCTCCTTGATCTCGGATATAAATGTGTAGCTAACATCGAGCTAGTAGCGACCTGCTAGCTAGATGTACTAAAGATACGTCAAATCATCGTCAAGATAATCTCCAAGACTCCAACTCAACGCTATAAGCTAACTCGGTTGATCCAGGTGCGTTAATCGCTCTGCTTTCGTACTAATTCGATCTGCTAAACGTGCATGCATGTTTGAAAACAGTCGATCCCAAGAATTCGTTCATCAAGATTACCCAACACACGAGGTGTATTGTTTTTCTATAGCAACTTATTCCACGAAGTTTTTGTTTCTTCAGAACATGAGACTTGTTGGTGGATTAATGACATGCATGTAGCGAGTTCATGGAGATACAATCATGAATAATTCTCGTGTGTTTACTCGAAATTAAACTCGAGATGATAGTGACGATGGTTTCAGTCCGTTTAGGTTTAATTACCGGCGTCAAGTCAAGAAATCTTATCCGAAATTTTATTATAATGTGCAGCTCGATCTTCTCTTTTCCTCCCCCATGTCGACGGTCACCGCGTCCACCACCGTCGTCGACAGCGGCGAGCTCATCCTGCGGTCCGCCTCCGCCATTGTCTCAACCACGGAGAGATGCCAACACCTGCTCAGGATCGACGGATACTCCCACATCAAGGCCAGCGTCACCGCCGGCAACAGCATCCGGTCTCGGCCTTTCCGCGTCGGCGGCCACGACTGGCACATCCTCTACTACCCCAACGGCAACAGCCCGGTCGCTTCCGACTTCGTGTCCGTCAAGCTCGAGCTCGGCTCCGCCTCCAATATTCCCACCAACTTAGTGTGGGATCCCTGGTACGGCCACGTCCAGGTCCAAACGGTGAGAGCACAGTTCACCTTCAGCTTGCTGGACCAAGCCGGGGAGCCGGTGCCACCCTACAGCTACCGTTACGAGGTCTGCACCTTCAGCAATGGCGGCACGGAGGGGCCTGTGCGTTTCATCCAGAAGGCGGTGCTGGAGAGATTGGAGCACCTTAAGAACGACCGCTTCACGATCAGGTGCGACGTCACAGTCATCAGGAAGCCCGAGGCAAAGGATCACGTCGACGACGGCAGCCCGCCGACAGCCCCGCCACCGTCGGACCTGGCCCGGCACCTCGCCGGCCTCCTCGACACCGGGGAGAGTGCCGACGTGGCGTTCGAGGTCGACGGCGAGACCTTCATGGCGCACAGGTTGGTGCTGGCGGCCCGCTCTCCGGTGCTCCGCGCGGAGCTCAGGGAGAGCGCCGGTGACGTCGTCGTCGTACGCGTCGACGACATGGAGGCGCAGGACTTCGAGGCTCTGCTCCGCTACATGTACACCGACTCGTTGCCGGAGACGAGAGGAGGGGACGCGGCGGCGGCGATGCTGCCGGACCTGGTCGCGGCGGCGAACAGGTACAAGATGGAGAGGCTTCGTCAGGTCTGCGAAGACAAGCTATGCGAGTACGTGAATGGGACAACTTTTGCCGCCATGCTGACCTTCGCCGGCGAGCACCATTGCCATGTCCTCAAGGACAAATGCTTGCGTTTCATCGACGATCCGGCGAATTTGAGATCGGTCGTGGAGACGACGGAAGGGCTCGAGCATCTTATCAAAACCTACCCATCTATTTTGAAGGATCTGATTGCCAAGCTTGCTATGAATGTAAAAATGTAGTTATGTTCCAGTGGTAATTAATTAATATTATCAGTCGGTCAACGAATTAACCGGCCGGTCAACTCCTATATGATAGGACCAACATGTTAAGCTCTAAAAGTTGTTGCACCACACATGCTTCCTCTAAAACAAAGTAATATATATCATTATGGATGTATAATAAATAATTTGTTCATGTTTGCCCTGCTAGCAAATTGGTACGTTCATTTGTGGTATCTCGGTGTGTACGTCTCTCTACTGTTATAAAGCGGCTAGTTTTCCGTGTACTCCGTCCGCAAGTCTCATATGTACTTTCCCACTTCCCATAAAAAACTAATTAAAACTTATACCTTATAAAAACCGGTGCCCTGACCCGCGCCGCATGCAACCGCCCGGCCGCACACATAGCGGAGCGTGACTCTGTGCAACCTTCCTGCAGCGCAGGGCTTGGCTGCGTGAGAAAGAAAGAAGAAAAGAGGAAAAAGAAAAAAGAAGAAAAAAGGAAAATGAATAAAAAAATAAAAAACAAGAAAAATAAAAGAAAACTATATTTATATTGCAGTCTTTTAATTTATGTATTTTGCGCGGAAGTAAAAAACCTTAGATTTCTGAAAAATCATGTAGAAACATAAATTTTACGTAAAAAATTTATTATAAAATAAGATTTTGTTGCAAAACACATCCCTCTAACTAGTAGATATGAAAATGAATATATATATATATATATTTCTAGTATGAATAGAGAATTTATATTGTAAGAGCATCTCCAGTGGGCTTCTCAGACCGACTTGTGCATTGGCTGAGGTGGCATCGCAATGTACCGGTGTATACCACTGAGATGCACCGATTCTTGCTACAGTAGTATAAATCGGTGCAAAATTTAAATCCGGTGCATAACAATAAAAAACATAGATGAACAATGACACACAACTACTAGCGAACACATAGAGAGGAAATGAGGAGAGAGACTAGAAGGGAAAAGAGGATCCAATGCACAGAAGAGAGAAAAATAATATTTTTTATTGTGTATATTCTAGTATGATTCAGTGCACCGAAGATCACCAAATTTTACTGTCCATGCGTCTCTCTAGCACCAAATCAACACCATAGATGCTCTAAAACATGTCGTGACAACTTCGTGTTGGAAATTGGTCCTAGTCTATTTATTTAATTCTAAAGCATGTATATATGTTTAGTTCCATATTGTTTATTTAGTATAATGGATACTTATTTATAAGATGGAGTTATCTTTATTTATTAAATAGAAAAAGCTCATATAAACTTGCTAAAAGTCACAGGTGAGCACGACCGCACGTATTTTTGTGTGAAAATATGTGTGACTTGTGATTGTATAGTGATGAAATAACGTCAAATCAACCCGGGTTTTTTTGACTTTCATATACACATTATTTATAACTAAATGCATTGCTTTTATGTAATTAAAAGTGAAAATTGAATAGCCATTTGAATGTTAAATTTATATGAGATATTCCAAGGCGGTTACTAGTATTTGTGACCAAATTTATGTGAGATAATCTTATCAGTTACCAGTAAATTAATCCTAACAATTACTAGTAAATTAATTTGCATGGTTATGGTTTTGTCTATAAAAAGATTAGAGATGTCTAATCTGGAGAGTGTGCTTTACCCCATTCTTCCCTCCATTATCTCCGCTCCAATGCCATGAGCTTGCTATGCTGTCGGAACTTTATCGGCCTTCTATTCGGCATGTATCGGATTGAAAGGAGAGTGGGATCTTCGAACCATTATCATAGAGAGCACCTCCACGGGACGACAATCATATTTTTAGATATCACTTATGTACGACCGCTCGTGTGAACCTCGACGTCGACTACATCCTCTATGTGATGCCGGCTACTTCTTTAGTTGCTTTGTAAGTAGTTCATATATTATTTGGTAGTATGTATTTCTTAAAATACGTAAAATAGTTGTTTGTGTTTCTTTATGCATCATTATTTATCTATAAGTTTTTTCTACTAATAAAATTTGAAACCAAAACATTACACATATTTCTAACACTTCGATCTATTCGACAATTCCACATAAATGTTGTGAAAAGAGACCATAACTAGACGGTAAGAAGATGTGTTAGAAATATAAGATATTCCCTGAAAATCAGCTCATATATATGTCATGTACTTTAAACTTCTAAATGATATAATTTCTTCACAAACTTTCTATATTAAAAAATAAAAAATCTTTAAAAACCGTTTATCAACTTTTTAGCACTAAATTATTTCATTTGTGCTTAAACTATTTGGTCCGAGAGTCGAATATTAATCTTCGCTCACTTTTGAACACTTAGTTTACTTGATTTGTGCACGCAGCTGAAAGGATAACTCAATATTTCCAGCTTCTCGCCCCTCTTCTTCCTCTTGATTTAATATTGGATTTACGGACACGTTATATTTTATTTTCCAGGTGCAGCTCTTGTGAAAATTCAGTTACATGACTTTGTATGGAAGTTTTTGTTCTCTGTTTTCTGGCTGTACTGCACTGTAGCCTTTGAGCCTGACTTGATGGAAGAACACGGCGGACACATGACACTAGTTAACAAGATTAATGATTTTTTAAATAATGCATTTTTTAAAACAAATTTCAATTTTGGTAAATATTTTTCAAAAATTACAAAACTAGCCTTCTGTCGGCAGTTCAACGACCGATTTAGGACCGAACAGCCTAGATCGGCAGTTGAACCGCCGACAGAAGTCGATCGGCTGCCACGTTAACCTCTATCGGTAGATGATATTCCAATCTAGATAGATCGACAGATCATCTGCCGACAGAAGGATTTTGTTTTAAAAATCCATATATATGATGGATTGTAAGTTATAGAGTGGTTTTATAGTACTTGAGGAGGTATCATATTTTTTTATTAATTTTAGTACTCGCTACTCCTTAAAGATTATGGTAGAAAAATTAATACTAAAAATTATAGTATCTTGGTACTCCTTAAAGATCTGTTGGTGCATTTTTTGGTCACACTTTGACACACGCGTGGCCTGGGAGATCTGCTTTACTCCAGTGTAGGTCCTACGTTCTTAGAAAAAAGGATCAAGGCGTGCCAATTAGTTTGACCCTACAACTGATAAGGAAACAGAAAATTTGGCATTAGTACCATGGCCTATCAGCTATCGAGCCGATGACTGCGACGAGGATGAGATATTCATGAAATATCATGCCGATCTGCCATAAGGCTGATGACGTGGGACGAAGCAATCGGGCGAGCGTGCCATCGGCCGATAAGATGAACAGTTAACCGCATAGCCCGATGGGTGCTTTTTCGATAACTTATAAGATGCAACGTGGAATCGAAGATAACCCGTCAGCTTATACTCAAATAGAAATAAATAAAATTTGCCATATAACATGTCTATATCATAAAAATCATCATAATAACTAGATCGGACCCAACCAAGATAGTAGCTAGTCACGATGATCTTAATAATATATCAAAAAACCGGGCATGCTTTATTTAGATGAACGGTATACAACATGAAAGAGATACAATAGCAAGAGATGCCAGACTTAACCGATAAAGCCTCAAACTATCACACCTAAATCACATCAAATTAAGAGATCAAACTGAACTGATTCAGCCTTAGACCTAGCTAATACACCGAGAACAACCCGCAACCGTATTGTTTCAACGTTCTTCTAAAGGGATCAATCTGATGCA
Source organism: Zizania palustris (assembly GCA_019279435.1). NCBI lineage: Eukaryota > Viridiplantae > Streptophyta > Magnoliopsida > Poales > Poaceae > Zizania > Zizania palustris. The sequence goes on along the minus strand of JAAALK010000086.1, from coordinate 12,249,501 downwards.
GCCATGAGGATACTGATCTAATCGGTATGGACGTCGGGGGTGGCGGGACTCACCTCTTCGCTAGAGATCGAAACGATGCAGCCTAGCTCCTAGTGTCGAACCCTACCGGATAAACCTTGGAAGCCAAGGGTGGCGATGCGCCGAGTAGTTGATTGACAAAGATATGTTTTTCTAAGCTAACTAGGGGTACATATTTATAGCCCAGATTCCGGATTATCTTCATCTTCTTTTCCGTGCCTTATCTCCATTGGCTTCTTCTGCGTCCGATCATCTTGTAACAGCATGGATGGTCTTCCGTGAATTTCCTTCATCGGACCTCTTTGACTTCTATTGATCGTGTGTCATCTTTAGTAGGCTTGGGCTTCACCAAATCTTGGCGTCAACACATGCCCCCCATTTCGGAGCATTAACTAGCTGCTGATGCTTCGAAATTAACAACGATTACTATCCGTGCTGCCATGTCTTTTCAAATGTTTATCCGCATGATTTTTTCACTTTAATTGTCAGCCAAAACTTTTTGTCTCATCCCCTTATGACCCTCTAAAGGTGATACTTTTGCATCAGCTATTTTGAGGTGATGCCATCGACTTTTATGCATACAGACCTCTAAGCTCCGTCCGAACAATCGGGAAATTTTCTTTCATTGTTCCTCGTCTGACCTCTTCCCATGCCTTGGATTCGCCTCGGCCTTCGTCGAAGCAGTCATATTGTGCTTTGGACTAAGGGCGATGCCTTTGCATCGATCGTATCAAGGCGATGCCATCAGCATCAGCTGTTTGGGCTCTGTCCGAATGATCGATAAACTTCCCTCAGTGTATCCGTTCAGACTTTTCCTAGGTTCTTCGGGGGCCTTTTGCTTTCTTTGGCGTCGTCTTTTACAGGACGAGCCTGGGACAGTTCTTCGGTGATCGGCTTGATACCATCATCTGATACCTCGAGAAAATTACCATTCCAAGCTTCTCCCGATAAACAGATGACTCCTTCTACTTCCCAAACCGATAAATCGCTTTTAGCTATGTTAACCGATTTACCAACGTGTAACACCCCAAATTTCCAAAAAGGTAAAAGTGCAATTTAATTATATTTTTCTGAAAGGAATTATTTTTGGATTTTCTATAAAGCTGAAAATGTCTAAATAAACCAAAAATCTAGAGAAACCATCCAAACCAGGGCTTGAGAAAAATTCTATGTGATCCTAAGACCAAGAGCTATTTTTGAGAATTTTTACAAATTTTTATAACCTTTGGAAGCAACCCAAATATTTTAAATCTATTTCTGCAATTATTTTTATTCAGAAATACCTTTAAATAGTAATGGGCCCATCTTCCCCCTTTCTCCCTCCACAGGCCGGCCCAGCCCACTCTGCCCCGCGCCCCTCACTGACATGCCGACCCCACCTGTCAGCGACCCTCCTCCCTCTACGCGCGCGCGCCTGAGTCCCCGGCCCCACTTGTCGATGCCACCCCCCAACCGAGCCCGACCCCACCTGTCAGACCCGACCATTGCCGCGCCCGCGCCCGCAGTGGCCTACTAACAGTGGCCCCCTCTCATCAGCCTTTGTCTTCCTCACGCCACCGCCACCAAATCCCCCGGCCAAAACCCTAGTGCCGCAATCCCACCGACGCCGACCCCCTTCCACTGAATTGACGCCGGCATTAAACTCCCCGCGATACGCTGACGGTTTCCCCTTTACGCCGACGCGTCATCATCTTGGGATCACCGCATGTATGCATGGTAAGGACTCGCCGAAAAAATGGAAACCTCCCCTTGGGTTTCCATGTATGCGCCTGCCAATTTTACACCATCGGCGCCCCTATTTAACCCCCACACCCCGCCGCGTTCGGCCCTCACGTTCACTTGCGCCCCGCCCGAACCAAGTGCTCGCCCCACCGTTTTTAGCGCCGCCCCTTTATTCACGCTCTGGCCGCCGCCCGCCGCCGCCAGGACCCCTCATCACCGACGTCGACCTCACCATCATGACCGCCATCACCTCCTCGACCTCGGTCACCCCTTCTTTGCCGACGAAACCCACCGGAGCCCCACCGCCGATGAGGACCCGAACACCTTTGCCACCCCCGCTCGACGCCTGCCACGCTCCGACGACCCCAAGCCTCACCGTTGGTACCCTCTTTACCTCCACACTTCCCTGATTCCATTTTAGCTATTAGATCCGGCCACCGTCACTCGCCGTCGCCGCTAACCTGTCACCGTCGCCGGAGAAGATGACCGACATGGGTAAAATACACGTGTCGTGTCGGATTCATCCACGACCGTGCGATCACGATCCGACGGTCAGGATTAAATCGGTCGCTCAGTTTAATCTAGCCCGTCAGATCTCAACGAAGGGGTATCGTGTGATCTCGTGCGTCCGTTTTCACTTAAAACCCATTTCCTCGCCCATAGCCGTGTGATTGTGATCCTACGGTGATCCGTGATACAGCACACGCACACAGTGCGCGGGTTCACGGTGAACTCGACTCACCGTAGACCGGCGACTGTTTAGGGTTTAAAATAAATTCCAGAAAATTAATTTAAACTTCTAAAATTTTAACTCCAAATTTGACCATTCCAATTTTGGAAAATTTATCTTTTTATTCTCTTCATATTTATGCAATGAAAACAATAGGTTTATTCTGAACTTTTTAATTTTTTATTAATAGGGAGTTTAAAACACTTTAGGGTAAATTTTTATTCCTTTTTAGAAAATTCATAACTCCTTCAAAATATATCTTAAAAATTTAGATAATGATTTTAGAAGATTAATGACTTTATTTCCCTTGATTTACTCCAACCAAAGCATATATGCTTGTAGTATGATTTTCGATTGTTTAATTGAATGTTATGTTTATTTTATTTGTGTCGAGAAGACTACGACGACGTCGAAGAACCGGAGTACTACCCGGAGGTTCCACCATCACCTTTCGCCGAGCAAGGCAAGTCACCAAACTAATTTTTGAGCATATTGAACCTAGTTTTCTTAAAATATCGCTAAAACTCATAGGTTATACATGCATTAGTCAAATTGAAAGCCTTACATTATATTTATTTAGATCCCTGACCTTGAAGTGCAAACCCAAGCCATGATGTTGAGCCTAAACTCCTTGTCACCATATTAATAGTATTATTAGATAGTGTCCAATGTATGGACACGACCGCTATAGGGTAAAAACGAGTCGTAGAGATTTGGATTCTATTATATGATCCCTATTATTTTCTCACCCCTAGAATTCTGTTGGTTATGGAGTTTTGGTTAAGTGTGTAAGCATGGTGGGTTCCAGGTGCAAGCTAGGGCATTGATCGATAGCACCCGGGGCACTATAAGGACCGGTCTGCGGAATCCATTGCAATACACTTTTGTACTAACCACAAGTCTAGTGGGTAAGTCCTAACTAAGGCATGGAGCGTTCCAACTCGAGGCACCACTTGGAGATGGGTCAAGCAGCACCTGCGAGTGGCTTGTACCGACGTGGCGCAAAAGGGGGAGCGACGTTAGCCCAGAGTGTCGGGCGCACCGGCGAAACCTAGAGCGGGTGTTATCAATTGGAGAATCTCATGCTGAGGTTTTGGCACGAGTTCCCATGGTATGGGTCATCTCGTTACACTCTGGTGTGGGGGATGAGTGTGTGCCTTGTGGGTACAGTAGTACATCTCTGATCAGAGTTTAATTTTTTCGAAAAGTCGAGCCCACAGTCAAGGGTGGGTTGCGTGACTACTCGCAATTAGTTTATATTTATGAGTGTTGCATGATGACTTGGCATGTAAGGACTGTTGAGCAAGGAGGAAAAATGTACTCCTCGAGTTAGATGATGATGCATTGTCCATGTTTATTATTCTATATAATTAAATTTGACTACACTAAATGCTACAACTGAAACATGTACGTTTCCGCACTTTAAACCCTTATCATTCCTTGTTACTACCCTGCATTATTATTGCATCCTCGGTGGCTTGTTAAGTACTTTTGTACTCATACCATTGGAAAAACACTTCAGAGACTGCGTACTACGAGGTGGATGGTCTAGAGTAGTGACCCAGTCAAGAAAGTGATCCTGAAGAAGATGTTCATCATGTAGTTTTATTTTCATAGTTTCTTTCTTAATTTTATACTTATGTAATAATGTGGTCTGCGAACCATGAATGATTGACCGTATGTACGTTGTCGCATGATGGACATCTTGTTATTATTTTTTCTGAGGAAATTCAATAAAGTTCCAATTTCGTAAAATCGGGGCGTTACAAGATGGTATCAGAGCCGACTTGACTATAGGAAGCCAAACGAACCAACCTAACACTTAGTTTTGCAAAAATCTATTTTATAAAAATCTACTTCATAATTTGTTCCCTCTCCCTTACTCTTTAAACTTGTTTTATTTGTAGATGTCTGTCCACCACGTCCACAACTTCTACTGGCACTGCGAGGGATTCATCCGAGAGCTCCGGATGATCGTGACCTTCCTCAAGTTCGCCCTCGAGCCAGATTTCCACGGGGTGTACATGGAGGAGTTCGCGGGACCTTGTGACGTTTCCGTACGATCCACACGTCCGGCGACCACCTTCCTTTCTTCACAGTAGCACTCGGGGGTACGACCTTCGACATCACGTGCCAGCGCGCTGCCCTCCAGGCCCTCATGGAGTTGAGGATGATCTACGACGATCGTCTTCGGGACATGTCGTTCCGACTGGTGCCGATGTGTACCCTCGAAGCCCATCGCAACATCTACATCGGCTTACTCTCTGACCGCGATCCGGTCATGGCCCCACACACCCGTCTCCTCTAGGACATGGATGACCTCCACACCGAGGCCGTGCTAGACACCGAGGAGCATCACGAGGCGGTTGAGTTCCTTCATCATAAGACGAAGAGCTTGATCCAGTAGAATGGTGAGCTGCAGCGCAAGATCATCCAGCTGCAGAAGGATATCGCGGAGATGCTTCCCCTCGCCCCAAAGAGGAAGAAGCCCATCCGGGAGCCAGCCCCTCGCCCCAAGAGGATCACCCCTCCACTAGCACCCGTCGGACCATCTAGTTCCAGCGTCGTTGCCCTGCGCCCCGCCATCATCTTCCGACTCCATCATCGAGAACTTCGTCGAGCCCAACATCCCCCAGGACACTCGTGGTTCTGAGAGCACTGAGACTGCCTCGGGCAACGAGTAGATTCCCTTAGACGATAGTCCTTGTTGATTGTTTTATGATTATTTTGTGGTTGTGGTACCATCTACAACAATTTGTGTTGTGGATGGCTTAAAAATAAGAGCTTCAATGTAATGAACTATTTAGTACCACTTTTATGAGATCATCCATGAAATGTTTTGGGGAAAAAATTTCTAAATCTTTTTCTTATGCTTGAAAATATTATTGCCCTCAGAAAATGGCTGACAACCAGAACACCGGTTCCAACAACGAGTAGGGAGCAGCCAACGGCTTACCCAGGAGTGTTGTGCCCAACTGGGTGCAACGGGCCAGCGCCAATCTGGGCTGCCATCTGCCAACCATCCTACGTTGGCGGAGATGATGGAAAATCAGAACCAGTTGATCACCACCCTCTTAATGCAGATGCAGCACCAGTAGACTCAGTTGGACCGTCTGCAGCAATAGAATATGGAGCCAGCTCTTCGTCCTCAAGCCCCCGCTCCTGCGCCACAACTCTCCGAGTTCTTGCGCGTGAGACCCCCTATCTTCTCGAGCACGATGAATCCCATGGAGGCCGGCGATTGGCTCAGGACTATTGGAAAGAAGTTGGATCTTCTCCCATGTTCAGACCGAGAGCAAGTGGCATTCGCCACTCACCAGCTTCAGGGACCCACCGTAGAATGGTGGGATAACTACCGTGAATTCTAGCCCGAGGATCATGAAGTATCGTGGATGGAGTTTACCATTGCCTTCCAAGCTGCTCACGTCGTCGCTGGAGCCGTCGCCGTAAAGCAGCAGGAATTCCGGGACCTGCAGTAAGGGAACCGGACTGTCATGGAGTACCTCCATGAGTTTAACTGTCTAGCCCGATACGCGCCGGAGGAAGTTCGGACAGACGCCGCGTGCCAGGCCAAGTTCCTTAAGGGACTGAAGGATGAGCTCTCCATACAGCGGCCGGAGCTGGTGGAGTGGGGCGAGGATTCCTAGCATTGGAGCCACTGGCAGCATGTGGTGGCCTGTAGATGGCCCGAGGATGGTAGGCGGGGTCTGGTGGTGGAGGGACGAAGCAGGGCCTCTAGGGGTTTGCCTGATGATGCTTGAACGTGATCATCTTCCTCTTCTTGAGGTCCATCTTGTTCTGCTTAGTCTCTTGGATGAGCACCTTGTTCACCAACTGCTAGAAGTCGGTGTAGTCAGTGGCGATGAGCTGGATGGAGAGCTCATCCTTCAGTCCTCGGAGGAACTTAGCCTGGCGGAGAGCGTCGGTCTGCACTTCTTCCGGCGCGTAGTGGGCCAGACGATTGAATTCATGGAGATACTCCATGACAGTCAGGCTTCCTTGTTGTAGGTTCTGGAACTCCTGCTGCTTGACCGCGATGACTTCAGTGGGGACATGGGCGGCGCAGAAGGCGATGGTGAACTCCGCCCAAGTCACCTCATGGTCCTCCGGCTGGGACTCATGGTAGTTGTCCCACTACTCCGCAGTGGGTCCCTGGAGCTGGTGAGTGGCGAATGCCACTCGCTCCCGGTCGGTGCATGGGAGGAGGTCCAACTTCTTCCCAATGGTCCAGAGCCAATCGTCGGCCTCCATGGGATTCGTCGTGCTGGAGAAGATTGGGGGTCTCACGCGCAAAAACTCGGAGAGTTGAGGCGCGAGAGCGGGGGCTGGTGCACGTGGGATCGGCTCCACGTTTTGTTGTTGCAGCCGGTCCAACTGCGCTTGTTGGTTCTGCATCTGAGTTAGGAGGGCGGTGATCAACTGGTTTTGATTCGCCATCATCTCCGCCAGGGTGGGATGGTTGGTGGATGGTGGCACAACACTCCCGGGCAGACCATTGGTTGCCCCTTCTCCACTGTTGGAACCGGTGTTCTGGTTGTCGGCCTTCTTCTGAATAAACAATATTTCAATCATAAGAAAAAAAATTAAAAAAAGAACTTTGTCAAAATTAGCCCAGAGGGGCTCATATATATAAGTGGTATAAAATGTTTATTACATCAAAGTTCTTATTTTTAATCCACCCACAACACAAACCGTTGTAGGTGGTACCACAATCACAAAATTATTAAAAATCAATCAACGAGAGCTATCGTCTACTCGTCCTCTAGGGTGGTCTACGTGCTCTCGGAACCACGAGGGTCTTGAGGGACGGTGGGCTCGATGAAGTTCTCAATGATGGGGTCAGCGACGATGGCGGAGCGCGAGGCAGTGGCGCTGGAGCTAGACGGTCCAGCGGGAGAGGGTCGCGGCGTGATCCTCTTGGGGCGAGGGGCGGGCTCACGGATGGGCTTCTTCCTCCTCGGGACGAGGGGAAGCATCTCCGTGATGTCCTTCTGCAGCTGTATAATCTTATGCTGCAGCTCGCCATTATGTTGGATCAAGCCCTTCGTCTCCTAACGAAGGAACTCAACCGCCTCGTGGTGCTCCTCGGCATCGAGCACGGCCTTGGTATGGAGGTCGTCCATGGCCTGGAGAAGACACGTCTGCCAGGCCATGACCGGATCGCGGTCGGGGTGGACTCCAATGTAGATGTTGCGGTGGGCGTCGGGAGTACGCTTAGGTACAAGCCGGAAGGACGAGTTCTGAAGACGATCATCGTAGATCATCCTCAGCTCCATGAGGGCTTGGAGGGCGATGCGTTGGCACGTGACGTCGAAGGTCGGGCCCCCAAGTGCTGCCGTGAAGAACGACAGGTGGTCGCTGGACCCATGGATGGTAACAGAAATGTCACACGGTCCCGCGAACTCCTCCATGTATACACCATGGAACTCGGGCTCGAAGACGAACCCGAGGAAGGTCACCATCATCCGGAGCTCCCGGACGAAGCCCTCGAAGTGACGGCAGAAGCTGTGGACTTGGTAGACTGGCATCTACAAAAACAACAAGTTGGAAAGAATAAGGGAAGGAACAAAGTGATGAAGTAGATTTTCGCAAAATAGATTTTATCAAAACTAAGTGTTAGGCTGGTACGTTTGGATTCCTACAGTCAAGTCAGCTCTGATACCATCTTGTGACGCCCCGATTTACCAAATCGGAACATTGTTGAATTTCCAAGAAAAAACAATAATAACAAGAGGTTCATCACGCGACAAACGTACATACGGGCAATCATTCGTGGTACGTAGACCACATTATTACATAAGTGTAAAAATGAAATAAACAACAAAAATAAACAGCATGATGAATGTCTTCTTCAGGATCTTCTTCTTGACTGGGTCACTACTCCATACCATCTTCCTCGTAGTAGGCAACCTCTGAAGTGTGTGTCCAACGGGTATGAGTACAAAAAGTACTCAACAAGCCACCACGAATGCAATAGTAATGCAGGGTAATGACAAAGGAATAGTAATGGCTAAAAGTGCGGAAAAGTACATTTTTCAGTTATAGCATTTAGTTTAGTCAAACTTAATCATGCAGAATATTAAACATGAACAACATAATACCATCTAACTCGAGGAGTACGTTTTCCCTCCTTGCTCCACAATCCTTACATGCCAAGTCATCATGCACATTCATTAAAATAAACTAACTGCGAGTAGTCACGCAACCCGCCCTTGACCATGGGCTCATCTTTTCGAAAAGATTTAAAAATCTGATCAGAGGTGTACCACTGTACCCACAAGGCACGCACTCATCCCAAACACCAAAGTGTAACGAGATGACCCATACCACGTGAACTCGTGCCAAAACCTCAGCATGAAATGCTCCAAGCGATAATCACCCGCTCTAGGTTTCACCGGCGCACCGGGCCGCATCCCGGCTAACGTCGCACCCCCTTTTGCGCCACGTCGGTACAAGCCACCCGCAGGTGCTGCTTGACCCATCTCCAAGTGGTGCCTCGGATTGGAACACTCCATACCGTAGTTAGGACTTACCCACTAGACTTGTGGTTAGTACGGAAATGTTTTGCAATGGATCCCGCAGACCGGTCCTTATAGTGCCCCAGGTGCTACCGACCAATGCCCTAGCTTGACCCGGAACCCACCATGCATACACTTAACCATAACTCTATCACCAACAGAATTCCAGAGATAAGAATAACGGGGATCATATAATAGATTCCAAACTGCTACGACTCATTTTTAACCTATAGCAATTATGTCAATACATCGGACACTATCTAATAGAACTAATAATATGGTGACAAGGAGTTTAGGCTTGATAGCATGGCTTGGGTGGCACATCAAGGTAGGGGATCTAAATAAATATAATGTAGGGCTTTCATTTGATTAGTGCATGTATAACATATGTGTTTTAGCGATAATTTATCAAAACTGGGTTCAATATGCTCAAAAGATTTGTTTGGTGACTTGCCTTGTTCAGCGAAGGGTGAGGGAGGGACTTCCGGGAAGTATTCCGGCTCCTTGACGACGTCGTAGTCTTCTCGATATGCATAATAAACATTCCATTCAATTAAACATTCCAAAATCACACAATAAACATAAAGGGTTTGATTGGGTTAAAATAGTTGAATTGAAATCATTAATTATTCTGAAATCATTATTTAAATTCGTCAGACAAATTTTATGGAGCTATGGAATTTTCTAAAGGGATTATGAATTTACTCAAAAGGGTATTTAAATACTTTGTTAAATAAACATGAAATACTCAAAGTAAACCTAATGTTTTTATTGCATAAACATGTAGAGAATAAAATTATGAATTTTCTAGAATTGGAATGGTTAAATTTGGAGTTAAAATGAGCAAGATATGAATTTTAGAAGTTTAAAACTATTTCTGGAATTTAAATTAAATCCAAAACAGTCACCGGTCCACGGTGAACCGGATCCACCATGAACCTGCGCACTGTGCGCGTGCGCCAGATCGTGGATCGGCCGTTGGATCGCGATCGGGCGGCCATGAGCGAGGCGGGCGGTTTAAGTGAAAACCGACGGCCGAGATTAAAAGGTCGAAACGGTACGCGATGGATGACTCAGATCCACTGCGGGTTTTAAATAGTAATGAATGGTCCATATTAAAACATAACGTTTCGCTATGATCCGACGGGCTAGATTCAATAGGGGCTTTTAGTACTAACGGACGCACAAGATTAAAGCATACTGCTTCGCTGAGATCGGACAGATCTGATTAAACCACATGAGCAATCTAATCGCCACCGTCAGATCAAGATCGCACGGCCGTGGTCGAATCTGACATGGCATGGGTACTTTACCCGTGCCGGTCATCTTCTCCAGCGATAGCGAGGGCCTAGCGGCCACGGCGAGCGATGGCGACCGGAGCTACGTGCTAAAATAGAACCAGGGCGACAAGGGGAACTGGATGGTACCGTTGGCGAGGCGAGAGGTCATCGGAGCATGGCCGATGACGAGCGGGGGTGGCAAAGATGTTTGGATCCTTCGTCGGTGGTGGGGTTCCGATGGGTATCGTCGACATATGAGGGGTGGCTGAGGTCGGGGAGGTGCCGGTGGTCACAACGGTGCGGTCATCGAGGACGGAGGAGGACTCCGGTGACAGCGAATGACGGCTGGAGTGCGGGCGGCGGTGTGGTGCTAGAAACGGGAGCACAGGCGTCCCTGCTTGTTCTCAACGCAAAAGGGCGTGCGGGCTGGACGAGAGGGTGGCCGCGGGTTTAAATAGGAGCACCGACGGGGTCAGAGGGGGTGCAATTGGAGGAGGCCGTGAGTAAACGCACTTCAACGCCGGCGAGCCTCTTTCCATGCATGCAAACGATGGTTCCGGGGCGATGACGCGTCGGTGTAATGGGGGAAACGGCCGATGGGGCTCGGGGGATAGCTTAATGGCGGTAATTTAATGGGGGAGGGGGCGACGAGGCAAATCTGAGGGGAGTTAGGGATTCGGCCGACGAGGAGGGGATTTGGGGGCAGATCTCGTGGAGATGATGGATCCGATGGGTGGGCCATGGCGGTCAGCGAGCGCAGGGACGCGGGCGTGGCAACGGTCGGGTCTGACCGGTGGGGTCGGGCTCTGCCGAGAGGGGGAGTCGGTGCTGGCAGGTGGGGTCAGGGTGTCGGGCGCGTGCGGAGGGAGAGGGAGTCACTGACGAGCGGGGTCCGCCTATCAGTGATGGGCACGGGGAGGGAGTGGGCTAGGCCGGCTGGTTGGGGGAGAAGAGGGGGAAGGGGCCCATTACTGTTCAAATTTATTACTGAATAAAAATAATTGCTGAAATTTGTTTAAATTATTTGGGTTGCTTCCAAGGGTGATAAAAAATTATAAAAATTCTCAAAAATATATCCTTGCCTTGGGATCATATACAAATTTTCTTGGCCTCAGGTTTGGACATCCCCTCTAGGTTTTTGTTCATTTGGGCATACATAGTATTAAAGAAATTCCAAAAATAATCTTTTTCCTAGAATAATCCAATAAAAGGCATTTTTATTTCTTTGAAAATTTGGGGTGTTACATGGGCCCAACGCGGGGCCTATCGGATGAGTCGTCTTTTCTACTTCGTGACTAGGCGAGGTGCCCATCTGCTCTGGCCTCATTGGCCCTTGCGACTATAGTGTCGGCTGAGTGTGCAGCAAATTTGTTGGATCATTTGGGAGGTACGTCGGACCTTGTAATGGTCTAGAGACCACAGTGCCCTCAACAACTTTTTTGATCAGCCCTTGTAGAGTATTGACCAACGCCCGGATTGGTTGGCCAACGAATGCTGAATCGCCTGGTTAACGATCTCTAGGAGGTTGGCTTGAGGATTCTCCAATGGCTGGTCACATTCTATGATCAATACTGGTCTTTGCAATGGACTCTTTTGTACGGGACTCATCCGATTCATGCCATAAGCCTACAGGCATGACTTCTGGAACTCCTCCACGTGTCGTTGCACCTCCATTCATTGCTCTTCAGTCAGGGTTTCCATGGTGATCAAGATGATGTTGTTATCGTTGATCTCGCTTGCCATGGCCAGGTTGTTGGAGACTGTCCCACCGGGCGTGCCAAAAAGCGTGTTGGTGCATTTTTTGGTCACACTTTGACACACGCGTGGCTTGGAAGATTTGCTTCACTCTAGTGCAGGTCCTACATTCTTAGAAAAAGGGCATGGCCTATCGGCTATCGAGCCGATGAACTCGACGAGGATGGGATATTCGTGGAATATCATGTCGATCGGCCATAAGGCTGATTGTAGGACCGAAAGTAGCGACCAGAGGGGGGGTGAATGGGCGCCTAAAAATTTCTTTCAAATAAATGGCCAGCTCCCAACACCCAAAGCACCTCAAAGGACTTAGCAACAAAATGTAAACAGATTGCCAAAGCCTAAAAGTATCTAACCTAGAAACGACCGGTGTCCTAGACAAAGAAACACCAATACAGTGCTAATAGGCAGATAAACAAAGCATTCAAAACATGGGCAGATCAAAATTCATCACAGTAATTCAAACTGAGTATAAGTGAAATAGATGAGGAGTTACTGTTCAAAGTTGTCTCCTGTTAGGAACTTGACGAAGCCTGCTTCGAAGTATGTGCGAAGGCTGAAGTAGTCGAAGCCTGCAGTGGATGTGTCGAAGCTTGCTTCGAAGTACGCAGTGTCGAAGCCTGCTTCGAAGTTGTTGTGCGGAGGCTGTTGACGTGTGTGGCAAAAGGTTGCGAAGCCTACTTCGGAATGAAGTACCTTCCCAAGATAGTGTAAAAAGAAACACACAGCAGCAATCTTCAAGCGAAAAGCTAATTTTGATCCAACTCAGTCTGAAGCTAAAATTGAAGCCAAAGAGAAGCCTTCGAAGCAAAACAGGGACTTCGCTTCACTTTTTCATAGCCGAAGTCTGCTGGCCCGAAAGGAAATGTTTCATTCAAAGTTCAGCAGAAAATAGTGTTTAGAAAACAGTGCGAGGCCTAGCAGCAAAAAGGCTTCGAAGTGGGTAACCTCCGAAATGAAAGCCAAAGTCCTTCGGACTGTCGTGAGGTCCTAGCGAAGTCTCTATGCGAACAGCTTCGAAAGATTGACCTCCGAACCGAAAACTTCGCAACTTACTTCGAAGGCAAAAATAATCAGCATTTTTTAAGACAGCCGAGCGAAACATCTGCTACGCAAACTGTGAACCATGAAAAAGTCGAAGTATGCTTTGAAATGATAAGTCCAAACAAAAAGAACAGACTTCGAACATCGAAGCAGTCACTGCGAAGCTTGCAGAAATTTTTGCCGAAGCTTGATGCTTACACACAGCTTCTCTGAAGGGATCCACATTCAGACCTTCGAATAGACATTTCGAATAGTGACAGTACAGAAAACAACACAGTTGAAAACTCAGCTTCGAGAAATGTAATGCTTTTTCGTTTATCAATCTGAAGACTGTACTGCGAGATTTTTCTGAGTTTTTCTGAGACAAAATGGACGTGTTACAGCAGAGCTAAGCAACAGCTAGCTGCAAGCTAGTATCTTCTAGCCTTGCTATGATCACACCTACAGCAGTAGCAGCAAGAAATGCAGGACTACAGCTAGGCTTGTGTCTAGAAGCTAGTGTGCATAGAAAACATTAGTCAAGGACAGCAGCACTAGTTCATAGGCAATAAATAAACAACTTTCTGCTGCGGTAAAACAAGATAGCCTGCAATGCTAAACAACAAGCAGGGGAACTAGCCCCTAGAGCTATTCGCAGAAAGAGCCAAAAGAAAAATAGCCAACGTAAACTTAATACAACCAAAAGATTAGGCTATTTAATGACATGCAAATCGAATCGATCAAGATTAAAATTCACAGCGAGGTGTATGATAAAAAGCTCAGTCCATGGATAAAACAACCAGAGAAAAATGAAAGACTGCACCTCGAGTCTGTTGCAAGTACATGCGCAGCATGCAGCTCGCAGCGAATCGGTTCCTACACGTGCATACCAAGATATCGTCTTCTCGAAGAAACAGGAAGAACAGTGGCGGCGCTCAAAATAGGTACAGTAAATGAACATGAGCAAAAATGTGGGGAAAGTGAACTCAGGTGTTTAGATTAAAGTAAGTTCCCCTAACCCTAGGGATTGGGGCCTATTTATAGGCAGCCCAATAAATGGGTAAAATGCAGAAATACCCCTAGGATTTTTTACAGACGCTGAAATAAATGGAAAAGACTAAACTGCCCTTAGGATATTTTTACAGACTCGACTGACAGACTGTGGGCCTAGGGACAAAATAGTAAACTCCTATTTACATATGACATATCCGGAAGTTAAGCTTTCATAGCGACTACGGCTTCTCTTCTGGACAGTCCGATGCGAGATCAGCGGTCGTCAGTTTTGCGCCGAAACTGACAAAGCCTCCACCGACTTTGCACCAGGTACCCGGATTGGGCCGGCCCGACTCCGTAGCTCTCTCAGCCCGGCAATCGCTCACCGCCCGTGTACCTGAGTCAATCCTAGTCATCAGCCTAGTGGATCCTCTGCTGCTCCTAGCCCATGTACCCGGATTGGGCCAGCCCGACTTCGCGACCCCTCTGCCCGACAGTCGCTCGCTGCCCGTGTACTTGAGTCACACGCGGCCCAGACGCAACAGATCTTCTCTCTCTTTTCAGTCCTCTTTGACTATCGTTGACAATGACTCATCACATCTGGAGCCATGAGGCCCACGCTATTCAGCATGGCTCCTCACCGATGACCTAGAACGAAGCAATCGGGCGAGCGTTCAATCGACCGATAAAATGAACAATTAACCGCATAGGCCGATGGGTGCTTTTTCGATAACTTATAAGATGCAACGTGGAATCGAAGATAACCTGTCGGCTTGTACTCCGACAGAAATAAATAAAACATGCCAGATAACATGTCTATATCATGAAAATCATCACAATAACTAGATCGGACCCAACCAAGACGGTAGCTAGTCAAGATGATCTTAATAATATATCAAAGAATCACGCATACTTTATTTAGATGAACGGTATACATCATGAAAGAGATACAATAGCAAGAGATGTCAGACTTAACCGATAAAGCCTCAAACTATCACACCTAATTCACATCAATCTAAGAGATCAAACTGAACTGATTCAGCTTTAGACATAGCTAATACGCCGAGAACAACCCGCGGCCGTAATGTTTCAACGTTCTTCTAAAGAGATCAATCTGATGCAGTTGTGAGGATACTGATCTAATCGATATGGATGTCGGGGGTGGTGGGACTTACCTCTTCGCCGGAGATCAAAACGATACAGCTCAGCTCCGAGTGTCAAACCCCGCCGAATAAACCTTGGAAGCCAAGGGTCGCAATGCGTCGAGTAATTGATTGATAGATATGTGTTTTTCTAAGCTAACTAGGAGTACATATTTATAGTCCAGAGACTTGTCGTCCAAGCACTTTATCTTAATCGATTCCGGATAATCTTCATCTTTTTTCTGCGCCTTATCTCCATCGGCTTCTTTTGCGTCCGATCATCTTGTAACAACATGGATGGGCTTCCTTGACTTTCCTTGACCGGACTTCTTTAACTTCTGTTGACTGTGTGACATCTTTAGTGTGTCTAGGCTTTACCAAATCTTGGCGTCAACAAGATCATAAAATTTTCCTAAGTTATAACACAATCAATCCTTTTTTGAAACACAAAACAATCATTCTCTTGACATTAGAACTACATTGACATTAGAACTACATGATTATAAATTCTGTTTGGTTCAAAAACAAGATAGGATGTGATGGTTCCGTTTCAGTTTTTAGATGGAATCGTCCCCTCTTGTGTTTGGTTGTGAGGGATTGTGGCGTCTCAGTTTCGTGTTGTGAGTTGAAAGGAATGGACCCTGTTTCGGAACCTCCATCTTAGTATCCCACCCTAAAACCTCCGGCCCACCCGAAAACCGCCACCTCACCCACGGTGTGTGTCGGAGCCTCCATGTGCGTGGTAAACTCATCCCAAACATTGAAGAAATATTCTCTGATGAAACAAGTCTATTTCACGCTTTGAACCAAACAGGCTAAGAAACATGGCATTCCGTCGTATCGGCAACCAAACGCCAGTGAATAGTGTCCTAGTTTATCTCCTACCGAAAGATCATTCGCCAGGTTTTGCACGTGATGCATGGTTGAGCTCCAAAGTTTTGCAAGAAAACGAGGATCCCGTTGCCGACAGCAAAAGGAAAGATTGCCAGAATTTTAGTTGCAGCGGGTAACGTCGCAAGCTCCCTTCCTTGGATTACAGACGTGCAGTGTGTGGGGGAGTTGAGCTGCTTTTGTTACGCCGGGGAATACGGTAGCGTGCAAGGAAGCTGGAGAATTCAGCAACAGAGTATTTTATAGCAAGGTAATGGTAAGAGACATCATATATTCGTCTTGGAATTTATTTGTTTTTTTCATCGAGTATAAATACGTGTCTGCACCTCTGCCAACCCTGCCAGTCAACAATCTAGCTATCTACAGGATCAAATCATCTCCCAGGTGATGATCTACTCGTCATCTGTCTAAGCTGCTGATCGGATTGGTCCAGGTGTGTGCTGATATATTGTAGTTTGTACTTTACACCTGTGCAAACTGCAAATCACTGATGCCCATGATGGAATATCATATCATCGATCTGTTGGGTGCCTTTGGGCGTACTCAAAACATTTTTGTTGCTGTCCCTTCATTTTTACTGAACATTTTTGTTGTTGTCCCTTCCTTCATTTTTACTGAATTGTGTTCTATGAAATTCTGTCTAGTTCTCATCAGAATCATTGCAAACATGTCTACGTCTAAATAAATAAGTTTTTATAGCTGAGAATTCGATTCACTATTTCATTATAGTATATAAATCCTAGATCAAATATGTATCTT
>JAAALK010000086.1:12114694-12232570 GCA_019279435.1 Zizania palustris | reverse complement strand
TTCACCAGATTGATTTCAGTTTTTCTTTGTTGAGTTTGAGTCCTTTGTTCGAGTCTTGTTGCTGGTTTAGAGTTGCGTTCTTGAGTCTAGTTTGAGTCTTGTTTTGTGGCGAGAGCTCTTTTCCTTATGAGATCAGTTTTGCCTCGGTGTCGTGTCACCACCACATTGTATTTTTCCTTGTTCCGCATCGTAAGCCAGTAGCTAGGTTGAAAATCGTCTTGTATCATTCACTGGCAACATTAGCCTCCTTGTGTTCTTTTGCAAACCTATTTGAGGAGTTCTTCAAAAACCAAGCAAGCAAGAAAAGGTTGTAGGACCGAAAGTAGCGACCAGAGGGGGGTGAATGGGCGCCTAAAAATTTCTTGCTAAACTATATCCTAATCCCAACACCCAAACGAACTTAACCAGACAAAAATATTAACCAAGCAAATTACAAGAATTAAAGTTGTCTAGCCTAAAAATTACCAGTGGCCTAATTAAAATGATATTAAAGATAAACTAAATAAAAATACTGCAGTAAATAAAAAACACCTAGTTATATCACAAAATATTTATATTGTAGTCTAGAAATAAAATACTAATCAAAAGAATAAAATTTGGATCATTCAAAAATTAATTTAGAAATAAACCTAAAATATTGCACGTAAAAACTAGAATAAAAATATTATTGCGACTAATAATATTTTTTCTTTTTATATGAGCAGATTAAACAAAAATATTTAAATAAATAATACGAAATAATTAATAAGCAGATTAAATAATAATGTCTAGCAGATAAAAATTATCTACGAAAATACTAAACAAATTTGCAGGCTAATTAAAAATAGATCATTATCTATCTAACTAATCTACCTAGGAAATAGGAGATTAGATTAGAAAAAACTTACCTGCACGCTGTTGACGTCGCTCTGCTTGCCGTGGAAAAATGCCGACGATGCCACTGCTTCCGATGCACCGACGCGCCTCGCTGTTTCCCCCACGCACATGATTCCTTGTGATGTGCAGCCGGCACGACCAACCAGCTAGCCTGCAGCTTGCGCCCTAGGGCCTGGCCGCTAGCTTCATGTGCAGCCGTGCAGCTATGCCGGCAGGGCTAGTAGAGCTAGCGTCCTAGCCGTGCATTTGCACATACGCACACGGATGCTAGTCGTAGGCCATGCACTTGAGACTGCCACAAGCGAACACTGCAGCCGCTGCGGTTGACAAGTGTGTGTCTCGACTGCGCACCGAAGCCACGAACAGCTCGATGCCAGAGAAACAAACGCGCAGAAAGAATAAACACTCAAAACAGTCGGCGGATATTTCAGAGAAGAAAAGAAACAACGCGACGGCGGTGAGGTTTTCTGCGAGAGGAAAAAACTAGTGGCAGCGGAATAAACTTGGACTGTAGATTAATCTCTAGAAAAACAGTCACCCTATCCCTAGGGGGGTAGGGGCCTATTTATAGGCGACTCCTAATACATGAAAAGACTAATTTACCTCTAGGGTAAATTACACTGACTCTAAAATAAATTCCGAAATTACTAACATACCCTTGGAAAAATCAACTGACACAAATAAAAATATTCTAGACTTAAAAACTAAATATTAATATCCTAAAAACAAAATAATCATAGGTTGTCAGTTTTGCGCCGAAACAGACAAAGCGTCCACCGTCTTCGCACCGGGTACCCGGATTGGGCCAACCCGACCCCGCAGCTTCCTCAGCCCGGCAATCGCTCGCCGCCCGTGTACCTGAGTCAAACCCAGTCAAATGACCAGTGGATCCTCTGCCGCTCCTAGCCCATGTACTCGGATTGGGCCAGCCCGACTCCGCGGCTCCTATGCCCAGTTGTCGCTACTGCCCGTGTACCTGAGTCACACGCGCCTCAGACACGGCAGGTCTTCATGTCTCTTATTGACATCCGTTGACAATCACTCATCACATCTGGAGTATCAAACCCATGTTCTTCAACATGGTTTCTCAAAGGTGCAGACTCTCTGTTTTGCACGTCTTTCCAAATCATTGGACACTACCTCTACATATGGATTTGAGATCAAGAAACAGAGTTCTTTCCAGAGCCATACAAGAAAAGTTCGTCCATCCACAGATCCAAAGGAAAAAGTGGTCCCAAGAGAAGAAAAATCAAGAAAAGAAAGACAAAAGAAGAAGGCAAAAAGGAAGGGCAAGTAGTAAAAGTGTCCTGCTTCGTACTCAGAAGAAAGGAAAAAGAAGGGCGGGTGGCAGAGTGTTCTAGTCCGTACATAGAAGAAGCAAAAGGAAGAGCAAGTAGCAGGTAGAAAAAGTGTCTCGATCCATGTTGTACGTCTAACAACCATGACCTTTTGTGGGTGCTGAGTGCACGTCCCACAGTCCTTGTTTCCCTTTCACTCTCTCTTGCTTAGACTAGACCGTAAGGACCCATCTCGGCCAACAACTATGACACGTTTGCGACTATTATTCAGTATTATTAATTTTGTTATTTATCTGTGCTAATCCTTGCTATTAAATTTTGCTTGCCAAAATCCACATACTTCCTGTCAAAACAGATTGGGTCCTTGCAATCGCGCACCTTTCAAGTCATCAGACATTCCCACCTTTCCGGTCGAGCCGACTGCTTCAATCGGTAAGAACTTCGTAAGGACTCGGTAAGTTGTGGAAAATCAAAGAGAGAGTGACTCACTGTCTCATCAAGAATAGTCGATAGGTATAATACTATTGTTTTATAATCTATTCCCTACTAACGATGGAAGGTGAGATCACCAATTTTGGGGACTGCACGTCTAAGGATGAACTTCAATGTATCAAAGGCAAGTTTGATGCTAGCATGAATGCCACGCGGCTAAGCATTCAAGCCTAAGTCAGGAACATCACTGCTCTCGCGGATAACATACAGAGAATAGCCCCGGAGCAATAACCTCCAGCCCTAGTACATGAGGTTGAGGCCGATGAAGAAGACACTGATCACGGCAGTGCACACATTGCCGACCAGGAACATCGGTGTCCCCGAGTGCACCGCAATCGGCGAGGTAATGACCGCCATGAAAATCAGCCGCAAGATCGAGGTAACCCTGACCCCTTCGCCAAAGTCAAATTTACTATTCCTTCATTTTCTGACAAATATGGCCCTAAACTATCTTTAGATTGGGAAATGATTGGCGAACAAAAATTTAGTTCTCATCTTGTTCCAAAACAACATCGGGTTAGACAATCCACTAGTGAATTTAAGGACTTTGCCATCATCTGGTGGAATGAATTAGTAAAGTCTGGGTTAGAACCTGTCACTTGGGATCAGCTAAAAAGAGCCATGCGTAGCAGATTTGTTCCTCCATCTTACAAGCGTGATTTAAGAAACAAATTGCAATGCTTAGAACAGGGTAATAGATCTGTTGAAGAATATTACCAAGAATTACAAATCGGTATGTTGCGTTGTGAAGTAGAAGATGAGGACAAGATGTCCCGATTCTATGGTGGGTATCGGCATGAAATTCAAGACATCGTTGATTACAATGAATATAAATAAATTACTAGATTATTTGACCTTGCTATGTTGGCTGAGAAAGAATTTCAAGGAAGGTGGCTGGCATCCAGGAATCAATTCAAGAGTTTGCCGACCACTAGACCTTGTCCAGGATACACCAAGACCCCATCGGCCATGTCCTATCGGCCCCCACTACAACGTCCGATCGGGTATGATCCACCGTATCGGCCCTGACCAGGCAAGTGTCCGATAAGGACAAATCGGCTCTGGCACCTACTCCTACACCGAGTACGTCATCGATTGTATACAAGGCCAATACAAGAGATATCCAATGCTTCAAATGCAAGGGCATTGCCCATGTGCAACGAGATTGCCCCAACAAGCGGGTGTTGATTGTTACAGAAAGTGGTGAGTATACTAGTGCTAGTAAAAATGAAGATGATAATGTTCCTGCCACTAAACATGCATAGCACAACGTGGACGACTCATCCGATGAGCAAGCAATGGAGCATATCGGCACTGCCGATACCTAAGCATTGTGGTCCAGCGGGTGCTTAGTGTGTAATTAGAGACGACAGAACACCATCAATTCCACAATCTGTTCTAGACCCAATTCGTCGTCCAAGAACGAGCCTACGGAGTCTTCATCGACAACGGAATCTGTAGCAACCTTGCTAGCTCTGACTTGGTGGAGAAGCTCAACATACCGACTCAACCACACCCACATCCATATTCAATTCAATGATTCAATTCATGCGGTAAGTTGAAGGTATGTAAAACTGCTCGCTTACACTTTTTAGTAGGAAATTATCATGACAGTGCCAGCTTCGATGTAGTGCCAATGCAAGCATGTTCCTTACTTTTGGGTAGGTCATGGCAGTATGATATGGATGCTCTGCATCGTGGGAGGACTAACACATACACCATCACTCACAATGGTAGAAAAATAGAGCTCCTATCGATGACCCCTACTGAAATCATGAAAGATGACATGGCACGAATGGAACGTGCAAGAAAATTGAGTGAATCACAAGCTAGTAATTCGCAAGTAGCTAAGGATTCTCACCCTTCCAAAACAGAACTAAATGTGACACCCTTGAAAAAGAACACCACTAAGTTGAAGGGTATTTTCATGCTAGCTACTCGATCTGAAATCTCTGAACTGCTAAATTGTGATGCTCACTGTTATGCCTTGATCTGCAAAGAAGACTTCTTTACACTGAAAAATTTAATGACCTCTTTGCCTCCTAAAATTACTAACCTCTTGCTTGAGTTCTCTGACATATTTCCAGCAGAGGTACCCCCAGGATTGCTCCCGATGAGAGGAATCGAGTATCAGATCGACTTGATTCCAGAAGCAACACTGCCAAACTGCGTGCCATACAGGATGAACCTAAAGAGACTAAGGATATCCGGCGAAAAGTACAAGACCTGCTCGACAAAGGGTACGTACGTGAGAGTCTTAGTCCTTGTGTTGTTCCAGTCATTTTGGTTCCTAAGAAGGATAGAACATGGTGCATGTGTGTTGACTGTAGAGCCATTAACAACATAACAATTTGATAACGTCATCCTATTCCTAGGCTAGATGACATGCTTGATGAACTCAGCAGACCTATCATGTTTTCTAAGGTGGACTTGCGTAGTGGCTACCATCAAATAAGAATGAAATTTTGTGATGAATGGAAAAATGCGTTTAAAACTAAGTTTGGGTTGTATAAATGGTTGGTAATGCCTTTTGGGTTAACCAATGCACCTAGCACATTCATACATCTCATGAATGAAGTTTTACGCAACTTTATTGGATGATTTGTCGTAGTATACTTCGATGACATCCTTATCTACGGTAAGTCAATAGGAGAACATAAGGAACATTTACATGATGTTTCGTTGTTTTACATAATGTATGTATGTTTGGTAACATCGAGAAGTGCACGTTTTGCATTGATCAAGTCTCTTTTCTTGGATATGTTGTGACCTCGTAGGGAATTGAAGTCGATGAGACCAAGATAGAGGTGATCTGGAGTTGGTCGACTCCTAAAACGGTCACACAAGTGAAAAGTTTTCTTGGGCTGGCGGATTTCTACAGAAGATTTGTGTGTGACTTCACCATCATCGTCGCCCCGATGAATGATCTTACAAAGAAAGTCACCCCTTTCCAATGGGGGAAGGGACATGAAGATGCCTTCAATCGGCTGAAGCAGATGCTGACCCACCCACCACTACTCCAACTGCTCAATTTCGATAAGATCTTTGAACTCGACTATGATGCTAGTGGAATCGGTATCGACTGCATCTTAGTACAAGAAGGTAAGCTTATTTCCTATTTCAATGAAAAATTGTAGGTCCTAGCTTGAATTGTTCTACTTATGATAAGGAACTATATGTTTTAGTTTGGTCCTTAAAAACATGGCAACACTACTTATGGCCAAAAGAATTTATCATTAATTTTGATCATCAGTCATTAAAGCACATTAGAAGTCAAGCTAACCTGAACAAACGACGTGCTAAATGGGTAGAATTCATTGAATCCTTCACATACATCATTAAGCACAAGAAGAGAAAGGATAATGTAATTGTTGATGCTTTATCCCGCCGATACACTCTATTGTCTCAGCTTGATCATAGAATTTTTGGATTAGAGACAATTAAACAATTATATGCCATTGACCCCGATTTCAAAGAACCTTTTGGTCAATGTAGAGAAGGAAGAACTTGGCACAACTACATTCTGACCGATGGGTGGTTATATCGTGCTAACAAGTTGTGTGTCCCTGCCAGCTCTCTTCGTCCTCTATTTTTGTAGGAAGGACACGGTGGGGGATTAATGGACCATTTTGGCGTGAAGAAAATAGAGGATGTGCTGACCTCCCATTTCTATTGGCCTAAGTTAAGGCGTGACATGGAGTGTTACGTAGGCCAATGCACCACGTGTAACAAAGATAAGTCCCGCCTTAATCCCCATGGTTTATACATGCCTTTACCTGTCCCTAGTGTCCCTTGGGAAGACATTTCTATGGATTTTGTTTTGGGACTACCTAGAACTAAGAAGAGAAGGGATAGTATCTTTGTGGTTGTCGATAGGTTCTCTAAGATGGCACATTTCATTTCTTTTCACAAGAGCGATGATGCTACAATAGTTGCTGATTTATTTTTTAGGGAAGTCGTTCGCCTTCATGGTGTGCCACGCACAATTGTGTTCGATCGCGACACAAAGTTCCTCAGCCACTTCTAGAGGATATTGTGGCACAAATTGGGAACCAAGCCGTTGTTTTCCACTACATGTCATCCTCAAACAGATGGTCAAACCAAAGTGGTCAACAAAACCTTATCTATGATGCTACGAGCTGTGTTGAAGACAAATTTAAAGATGTGGGAAGAGTGTCTGCCTCATATTGAGTTCGCCTATAATTGATCACTCCACTCCACCACAAAGCTAAGTCCATTCCAGGCGGTATATGGGTTTAACCCTCATGCTTCGATTGATTTAGTACCCTTACCATCTGTTGAAACGATGAATTTTGATGCTAAATCATGCGCTGAATTTGTTCTCCAAATGCATAAAACAACTAAGGAGCATATAGAGTGTATGAATGCAAAATACCAATTGTCTGGTAGCCAGGGTAGAAAGAAGGTTATTTTTGAACCACGCGATTTGGTATGGTTGCATTTACGAAAAGAAATATTTCCCGACTTGCGCAAATCTAAGTTGATGCCTCGAGCTGCAGGACCTTTTAAAGTCCTTGCAAATATCAATGATAATGCATACAAGATTGAATTACCTACAGATTACGGCATCAGCATTATTTTTAATGACGTCGATTTGAAGCGCTACTTGGGAGACAAACTTGATGAGTCGAGGACTACTCCAATTCAAGAAGGGGAGGATGATGAGGACATCCCCATAGCCGATACACCCACACCTGAATACCAAGGACCGATGACTCGAGCCCGAGTCTGACAACTCAATGTTTAGGTAAATTCGATCCTTGTTACTTAGGCAAATTATACTATGAGCGGATTACCAAGTTCCGGATATGATTGTACTATACTTAGGAACATGGGAGAATAGATGCTGGATCAGGTCAATTGCCGACTGTGACCTCCATCGGCATTGGCCACCACTCGAATGACCAATGACATCAGCTACCACTCGGGCATCAGCCTCATCCGCTTGAGCCAACGGGTCGATCACCAACACCATCGGCCGACCACCAACCATCGCTTGGATCACAAGTGGCAGCAGACATCGTCCTCTACCGGCATCGACCATCAATCAAATCTCCATCAGCCATCGGCCGACTACCAACAACTTCGATCGATCTCCACTCAACAGCTGACTACGACACTCTATCGGCATCGGCCACCACTCGAACACCCATCGAAATCAACCCTTGGCTGATTGCCGTCACCATTGGATGATGGCCTCTTCTGACTTAGCTAAATCTGGGTTTTCGCTATAAACTGAGTCCTTCTAGGGCACGGGTCCATATTCCTAGGGCACGGCCCATACCTCTGTTCTGTGAACCCTATAAATAGTTGGCAGCCGCCACAAGTTAGGGTTGGTTTTTTCTTAGATTATTCTGTTGTCGCAATTTCGCCATATACCGGTTTGTAAAACCCCAAACCTTGAATCTTCATATTATTATCTGCAATTTCAGATTGTGTTTACCTTGTTCTTACAAAGTTCTATGATTGATTTACAGGATCACAACCTTCGTGGTGAGGTCAACTACGTGAAAGCGTGGTTGATAACGACTAGACGAGAGGGTGTAGCGATTGCAAAGTTTCAGTCCATGATCAGAAGCCTTAAAGCGTCAACGTTCACTCATCGTCTCAATCGTACCTATCGAAATATTGGGCCAACCATTTGCACGTCCCCGTGCTCATTAAGCGGCGAGCGGCTATGGCTGGGTGTAGGGGCAGCGAGCGGCTGTTGCTGCCCGCGCGGGGATCAACAATCGACTCCTCATTGCGTGGGGGAGCAGAGAGTGGCTTCGGCTTGCGCGGTGAAATAGATCAGGTCTAGTGACGGTATGCACTAAAAATTTTCACTGATTTTTCACCGTTTACACTAATTTTTTTACTGTTTGCATTAATTTTTCACTATTTTGAACAAATCTTGTTTGAAATGTTGACTGAAAATGTATCACTATTTTGCACTGAAATTATGGAGGTTTTAAAAAAATGTTGTGAATGACTTAGGTATAACTGACTTGAACAAATGTTGGGTACAAAGAAATTAATTAAAATTGTGTGATGGGTGGATTATAGGAATGGCGAAAAATATGGAATCAAGAAGTGTTAAATTGCACATTGACTCTGCTGATTGGAACTATTACAACACTAGAGTTGTATGTGAGCTTTTTGCTGATCAAGTAGCTGCACATAACTATCCAAATACACATTTAAGCATAAAGGTATATGAAATGTTTATTGAATAAATTGCTGTAAGGACCGGTTTTAAGTACGCCAAGCGCCAATTTAAGAATAAATGGGATAAACTTAGGATTGAGTATAATTGCTGGAAGAAGTTGATATCTCAAATAGGTTTGGGAAGGGATGATGCAAAGAAAACAGTGACGGCAAGTGCAGAACGTTGGGCACAACTTAGAATGGTAAGCTTGTAAATTTTTAATAAGTTGTCCCGTAGAGTAGTTGGGAATAATTTATATTGAATTTGTCTATTTTACAGGACATTCCTAGTTGTGCCAAGTACAAGAAAGAAGGTTTGCATAATGCGAACTTGCTTGAGAAAATGTTTGAAGACATTCGCAACATCGGGACTGATCATTGGTCTCTAGGCCAAGGCACCATGCCAACTCCTAATAGTGATGTAATTAATATTGACGATGAACATGAGAATGAGAATGACAAGGATAGTGAAAGTGAGGAAGAAATGTGTTAGCCCAATGGTCTGAAACAAAAATAAAAGTGGCGCCCAAAATAGTAAAGGAAATATCTAAGAGTAATGATATTTCTTCTCAGACATTAAGCTCTCTTCAATCATTTACTAGATCATGAGAGGATCAACCTAGTTGTACTATTAAGGATATCATGGCCTTGGTGGAGGAATGTGGTGCTACTAAAGGGACAAATGAGCACTTCATTGCAACAAAAATATTTGTCAAGAAGGATTAACGAGAGATGTTTGTGAATTCATTGTGATATCCCACGGGTCATTTTGGATGGTTGAAAAGAAGTACTTTAATAAGTATGGGAATTAGATTAATATTGTGGTGTGCCTTTCGTTGGTTGTATCATTTTAATGTACTCGCTACTTGATTTTAATTTCATGATGTTGTGTGATATTCATTTTAATTTCATAATTTTAATGTACTCGCTACTTGATTGTACTTTCATGATGTTGTGTGACATTGGACTATGGTGTTCTTTTCTAATAATTTCATGCACTTTTTTGTGGTTGTATTGTGTTATTTTCTATTGTGTAACATTGTACTATGGTGTTGTTTGTGTAGATGTCGAGTGAGAGTGAAGATGGTTCATCATATGAAGAGCGTGATTGTGATAATATTGTCATGGAACTTTTGTTGACAAGAAAACGTGTCCCTGCACTTGGGTCAGTTCGACGATCCAAAAGTGTGTGGATACTTAGGGACAAGCCTAAGCGTAACACAACACCGACATCGTGTTCCGACTACCCTTAACCGTGGTAAGGGGGTGGAGTCGCCAGGTAATCAGATCACACAGAAATAATCTAATTAGCCGAAAGAAATATATTAAACAGAATAAATCAGCAAACTGGACGAAGTCCAACTGGTTCGAAGTGTATAGTGCGAAGGGTGTCGTCGAAGGGTACCTTCGGCGTCTGATGCGAAGGGTCTCGCCAAAGGGTACCTTCGGCGTTCGGACTAATCTAGCTGAAGGCGGGCTCCGAACAGATCTTGACGCGACAATCACCTCCGAACAGCTGGGTTCGGCGCGAAGTCTCTGACACGATAAAATAACTCGAATGCAACGCACGGGCGTGACTTTGTCTGACATGGGGTACGAATGTGGTGAAGCCTATCGTGGCGAATCCTGTTGTGAAGCGTGCTGGCGCACGGGACTCAGTCAAACCGACAACAGCGTGACGGTCCGGCACGGGTAGTCGAAGCAGTATTTCCGTCGAGGGGTGTTCTGGCAGCATCTGAAACCAATCTCTTGGCTCCGAACACCTCCGGCGAAGCGGCTTCGAGTGTGGAAACATGCAACAGAACAGAGATCAAGTGCCAATTCGGCATGGGGACCGAATTCTACTAAGTGTTACATTGGGAGCAAAGGTAGCAATCTGTTACGCAGATTAGCGTATACTTAACAGGCGAAGTAACAAGGCGATAGCAATCTATTACGTAGATTAACAGATACTTCACAAGCGAAGTAACAATGATTACCACTATTCCAAAGTGGCCATCGAAGGGCTTCCAGGCAAACCCACGAAGGTTGCAGAAAAGTAAAGGTACGGTTCAAAGCTAGGGCTTTGTGGTTGATTTTTGTTGGGGGGTTAATGAACTGGCCTCACCCCTATATTTATAGGGGCTAGACTTCTAATCTCTAAGATTAATCTGTTAAGATTCGGCCTAATCATGCGTAGGGATAAAATTAGCCAGAATCAAACTCAAACTCTATCTGTGAAATCCTACCCGAAGTAGGCCTTTGACTAGGCCCGTCGAAGCCTGCTCCTCGGGTCGAATCTTTGGCGAGGCGGGCCTCCAAAGACCTTCGGGCCGAAGGTAGCAGGCCTGCTGGAAGCTTCCGAAGCCCACAACTTTAATGGGCCTTTGGCCCTATAGGGCTTCGGCCCGATCCAGGACATGTGTATTTTCTGCCCAAATTACCAAAATTGATATTTTGACAATCTTAACCATTAATGCCATTTTTTACTATCAACAACTTTATCAATATGTAACAAGTAATGCCACTATGGTCACAAGATTGATAGAGAATTATCACTCAAGTTACTTGGAAAAAGCTCCACCTAGAACGTCGCAACTCAGTGGTGTAGGATGAGTACAAGAAACATTAGCCACTCCAAGTGAATGCTATCGTATGTTTCGCATGAATGCCAATACTTTTATTACATTGCATGATATATTGGTTAGTAAGTACGAGTTTACACCAACAGTACACATGCATAGCTTGGAGGCACTTGCAATTTTTTTATACATAGTAGGTGATGGTTAATCGAACATAAGGGTACAAAACCATTTTAAGTATCCTGGTGAGACAATTGCAAGAAAGTTTGACGAAGTATTATTTAAAATCTGTCAATTGGAACAAGACATTGTACGTCCAATTGATCCAAACTTTCCAAATGTCCACAAGAGAATTAGGCAAGATCGTCACATGTGGCCATATTTCAAAGATTGTATTGGAGTCGTAGATGATACTCACATTTATGTAGTTATTTCGGAAGAAGATAAGATTATATATTGGTATATCTCAGAAAACTACTCATAATGTCATGGCTATTTATGATCATAATATGAGATTTATATATGCATCAATTGGACAACCTGTATCGATGCATAGCATAAATATTCTATACTATGCTTTGCAAACTGATATAGACATCTTTCCTCATCCTCCTCAAGGTAATTAACTAAATGCTATTTATTTTCAATTGATTACATATCATATATTCATGTTTAATATAACTTGTAGGGAAATATTATCTTGTCAATGTTGGCTATCCAAACCGTACTAGGTACTTAGCTCAATACAAGCGCCAACGGTACCATGTGCTAGAATTTAGAAGAGGATCAGGACCAAGTGGTGAGAAGGAAAAATTTAATTTCCTTTACTTGAGTTTGTGCAATATTATTGAAATATGTTTGGGTGTGTGGAAGATGAAGTGGAGAATTCTACTCAAGATGCCTAGGTTTCCACTCTGAAAACAAAAAATGGTTGTGGCAGCAGCAATGGCATTGCATAATTTTATTCGTGATCATGATGCGCCCGATATGCATTTTCTTAGCTTTGATAGAGATCTGGATTATGTGCCTACCATTCCATCTAGATATAGAAGGTTTGTGATTTCTCAAGATCCATTTGATATATTAACGAAGGGTGCAAGTGATGTATCTATGGATTCTTTCCATGATGACTTGACTCGTCGCATTGCAGGATAATAGATACTCCCTCCGGTTTCAAAAAGGATGTCGTTTTGGACATGATTTAAGATACCAAGGAATGATTAATTTGTGTATACTTTCCTTGTTTGCCCCTATTAAATACAATGCATTAGTAAAGATAGCACGGGAAACGAGAAGAAAGTAATACTACTTCAGGGGTATAAACGTCCAAAATGCACAATAAAATATAAAACAACTTCTTTTAAGCAACTTTTGATACAAGTCTAAAACGACTTCCTTTAAGAAACTAGAGGGAGTATGATATATGTGTATAGATTTGTATGCACTTTATTAATGTATCTGGATGATTATGGTACTTATTAATATATATGATTGACTTTTGTTTCATATGTGCAAATATCAATTTTGCGTTATATTTTAGTATTTCAGAGTTTCTGGAGCAGCTCAGCTCAACCAAATACTTTTTACCTGCTCCAGATCCTACATGGATTCAGAACTCACATGGATCCAGAGCTCTGATCTGGATTTCATGATTCAGAGTTTTGATCTGGATTTCATGATTCAGAGCTCTATCAAACAGATCCTAAGACTGATAAAGATATCATGTACCGATCTATTTGAAATTGCTCCGCTAGCTCTGTACTGCAGTATAGATCATTTTTTTGATTGCGCAATCAAAATCAATGATTTGTATTGCATCCTCAAACTAAATCTCGTGTACCTAAGGAATGCCGTACGGATGATATCCAGTAGCGGGAAATAGGAATTCCACGAGACCTTTTTTAAACATAGAGAAAGAAGAATAATTTACTTTATATTCTAACTATAGAATAAAAATTGTACTGATCAGTTTAACTTACCAACTTAAATTAATAGAAAAAGAAGAATAGTTTACTTTATATTCTAACAATTGTACACTTTTTAGGATGAAAAGTATTGTCTTTTTATACAGAGAAAAACCTCACGCACCGGTATTTTTTAACCATGGTTCTGAGCAGGGATGAAAACGGAGCGGAAAATTTCTGCCAGTTCCGAAAAAAATAGAAATGAAGAGGGTTATACGGAAACAAATGCAGAATAACCCAGAGCAGAGACGGAATAGTGATTTCCAACAAAACGGATACGTAAACGGAATATTCCATATGACAAAAACAGAAATTTTTTGTTTTTATAGTTTTTCTATTACACTATATAGAATATTAGCTTTTACTTTTTCAAATTATATAAAAAATTAAACTATATTCTATTGTTAAAATATTAAATACTTTAATTTAAATTGATATATAATTATTTGCTAAAATAAATAATATATATTCATTACAACTAAAATAAAACTTGGTTTTACTTTATTATATGTATTTATTATTTATTAATATGTGTGTAAATTGAACATATTTATTGGTTTATCATACTTTTTCATATACTAAGGATTTTTTATAATTCCAATAGATATTTGGTTGCGTATTCATATTTACTCTTTATTCGGTTCATATTTGTTTTCGGTGGTATCCGTTTTCGTATCTGTTGAACATATATGTATTCGAACATATATGTATTCGTTTTCATAAAAAATACACTCGTTTACGTCAATTCCGTTTTCTGTTCTGGCCTTCTGGCTACGTCACGGAGG
The DNA here is from genome assembly GCA_019279435.1 of Zizania palustris. NCBI lineage: Eukaryota > Viridiplantae > Streptophyta > Magnoliopsida > Poales > Poaceae > Zizania > Zizania palustris. Next base: position 12,218,387 of record JAAALK010000086.1, on the reverse strand, counting down.
AGGACGAAAAACTTTTTTTGTCGTTTCTGCCAAGAATAAAAACTATCATGCAAAAATCGACGCCGGTCTTTTCCACGATATAATCATATAAAACAATAAAATCGATACCGGCCTGCATCTGCATCACTGCATGGTCGCCATCAACGCCGGTCGCAAATGGAAGCTAGGGGAACCCCCTCGGTCCAAGGCACGACGGCCGGTGCCCGTGACCCGCTGGAACGGGCGCCGCGGGGAGAGGCGGACAGCCGCCGCCGCCGCAGCACGCAGGACGTCGCAGCGCGCGCAAGTGCCACGAGGTGCCCGCGCCGCCGCGGGATGTCCTTGGCGTGCGGGAGCGCGCGCGACGCACCACGGGCAGGGCGCGCGGGTACGTGTCGAGCGTCGAGCGTTGTTGCTCGGCCTTTTTCTATCAGAGGGGTTAGCTTTAAGAAATCCTCAAAACTCCGTGATCACATCGAATGCCCGTTAGCGCATACAACATCTGTTCGAAAGTTTTTATCGCGAGTAATTATATCATTATATCAAATACGATTATTTTCGCGTGCGAATTTAACTCGTTCTTACGACCTAAAATGTAACAAATTTAGGATTTGAACACACGTTATTTCTTTAGTATTTTTTAGTGGTTTTTGGTTCGAGGGTAAGGTGGGATGACATAGGACGGTTTCGGTTTTTACAGTGTTTGGTTTGGAGTCAGGTGAAACGGCGTTTTTTACCGTGTTTGGTTTGGAGTCACGTGTAACGGAGTTGTCCCACTAAGAAATATTTCTTTAATATTTGGGACGAACTCGTCTCACCTCATGCTCAGAGGCTCTGAGACTGGGCTAGAGGTTACATGGTGCACCGAAGGTTATAATATGGAGATTTTAGGGATGAGTCGGAGATTTTGAAACGGGCCGAAGGTGTTTCGGTAAAGTTCCAAGGTAGAGTCTTGTTTCTCTCAACCCACCAACCAAACATAAAATTAGTTCATCCCTTGTAACCAAACACGGGATGAGATGATCTCATCCAAAAAAACTAGGACAAAACCGTTTTCTTTCACTTTGTCTCTGAACCAAAATGCACCTTAGTAGACGAGTGTAGCCTTAAAAATAGTTAATGAAATAATAAGTGATCAAGTCTAAGGATATTATAGGTATTTAAAGATAAAAGTAATTACAAATTATGTTATATTCTAAACGCGTATATCAAACGTAACATATAAATACGTGATTTTTTTAATGCAGATACGAGTATTTTAATGGAAAGAGTATATAATCATAAATCGGCCCAATTATGCTGTACTGAAATCATGTAGCTGCCGGTCGCGGGGATCGAGCCGCGCCACTCGAGTGTCGGATGAGTCGCCACGCTGGACACGATCTCCGTATCCCTGCCGCCGTCGACAGAGGCCGGAGAGAGAGGCGACGGCGACGGCGACGGCGACGGCGACGGCGATGATGAGATGGGCTCTTCCCTCGCGAGGAGGCAACTGGCAAGCAATGAAGCAAAGGCACCGCTGGTCCAGACGCGCCGCCACGTGCACGGCCAAGCCACGTGGCTTGTCATCACACGAGTCACGTTCTTCGCAGGGAAACGGTTAGCCGGATTCTTCCAGATCTTTACCGAATAGACGTATTTAATTGTTTTTATTACGTGCAGATACTCTTGTTAAAATATAAAATGAATTATCTTATTTTTTTCGCATTAGCGCATTAAATTGGCTTGCAATTCAATAATTTTAAACATATCTTAGATTTAATTTGACTTCACCTCTGATCCATCGTGCAAATGAAGTGTAATTTCAATTCAAAGGTAATCCTGTCTATCAGGATTGTTCGTTTCATCAAAGCTCAAATTTACGCAAGTTTTTTTTTTCAATAATCGTGAAACCCAAGTTAGATTAGCGTCGCGCGCGTCCATATGATTGCATTGAGTCCTTAACTTGGTTCACCCTCTGATAGTGATTACTCGTATGGTTTGCAATCTTAGACTATCCGTTGTACTTATTGTTCTTGACATGTTTTTTAGTAATAGAAATATCTTTATTTAAATTAACTTGTTATTTTTGCTATTCACTTCAATTTACTTGCTAAACGTGGCTTTCTATTTAAATATAACTATATTTTATCAATTTATATACATGAAAAGAAAATAAAAACAATTAAACAAACTCAACACCTAATAAAATAGCCAAGCTCAACACCTAATAAAATAGCGAGTTTGATTGACTTGGTAGATGTAGCAAGTGTGGAAAGAAGAATAGAGAACTTTCTAAAATAACAAGTTAAGTAGCAAATACAATAGAGTTATTTTTTGGATCATACTTGCTATTTTTTTGATAGCAAGTGCAATGGAGACGTTCTTACAATAAATCTTTAATTTTTGCTATTTTTGAAAAAAAATGTAGAAAAGGATTTAAGTCATGATAAATATCACTCCTAAAAATTGATCCGGGCTTATGCACATAGATAGTTTGGACTTAGAATGATTTGACTTAGCTCTAGCCAAGTTAGCATGTCTTTTGTTTTGATATCAAACGGATGTCATGTTTGTAACTTCTGAAGCTCGAAACAAATTAAACGGATTTAGATCGTAAAAATTAATAATCATAAAATCTATAAACAAATTGGAATCTAACTAGAAACTCAAACAACTAGTTACTAAGAATAATCTTCAATCGAAACAAACATGTCAAGAATCAAGTCAAAGCTTTTAGTGTAATACATGCCTTATTAAATTTTCATGTTGATTGTCTCATTAATTTTTCATATTTTAGTGTACATAAGGTTTCTTTTAATCGGTCATATTTTATTTTTAAGTATAATACGCGTCAATACATCAATCATCGAGGGTTAAACAGCGACGAGATCGGGCGAAGTGAGGGAATATTAACAACAGGACCCACAAAGTCTCGTCGAGAAAACGTGAAGGACAAACTAAACTGTAGCTTTCGTTTCATAATTACCTTAAAAACAGTCCCAAAAAACATGCGCTTTGGTCAGCTCAATTTGCATTTAAAAGTTAATCAGTGTGCACAAGTTATCCAACCACAAATTATTTGAGAGAATATGTCGTATATATAATTACCGTTGTTTGAGACGATAAGTATCCGGCAAGTTAGTATATGAAGAAGTTAAAAGACCCTATTCGGGGAGCTGCAGATTCTCAGAATCAGCTAATCCAAGTATCTAGTTGGTTAGTTAGAGTAGCTGGTTGTAAGATGTATGTATTTTATTCAGTGACATAGTAGATAAATAAAAACCTACAAAATCTAGAGAAGTTGAAGTTGAGCAGTTTCTCGGCTACTAGATTTCAAGGGGCTAGCTACTTTGGTAAATTTTGAAAATCTGAGCTACTAAGTTGAACTTCTAAATACTAGAAATATCTAGCCAATTAGAAGCTCCCACAAACATAACCTAATATTTCTTAACTTATATATTTTTGTTTATTTTCAGATTTTGTAATTTCTGCTTCGTATTTTAAAAATAATTATATTTAGCTGAAGCTGACCAAACAAGTTTTATATTATACATTCATTGTTTCTCGTAATCTTAACACCAAACACGGCCTGATGAAGCGTGTTGATTTGTTTTTATTTGTATATTAGCAATTGATTAACAACACGTTTGGTACCCTTCAATTCCCCTGTGATTCCATCATATCCAACTCTTGCATTGAATTGCAACTGCATGATGGATGAAAGAGATGGATCGTATCGTCGTTCTGCGTGATCACTTCTTGAAATGATTAAGTATTCTCTTTTGAGCAATTATTTAGGGCGCCATGTTGATCTTCTTTTTTCTTCGTTTGCAGGTTGTTTAATCGGAACCCTCACGATGTGACGCGCATTTAATTGAATTGCTTAGAATTTGACAACTAGTCTAGCAATAATTTGATTGCGCTTCAGCATGATCGGCTCGATCGAGAGACCAATTTTGCATCAAACAGCGTATCAAGAAAATACGCTTCTTTGGATGCAATGGAAGATAATTCAGGGCAACTCTTCCACAAATCAGTAGGTTAAACAAGTTTCTGCCGTCCAAATTATTAAAATAATATAATATTACCTACTATTGGCTTAACGGCAAGCGTGTATGCGATAAATATGAGGCTTGCATGTATTAGATGTTAAACTTTAACCATCAATATCTATCGTAATATAACATTATTAGCAAATATATATGAAATTAATAACATATGAAAATAGTACTTTTAAACATGAATTTAATGACATCCCTGGCGTTAAACACGTACTCCCCCGGTACTAAAAAAACAAGTATCTCTTTTTTATTTCCTGTTTTACCGCTTATCACTGGATGTCATTTAATTTTGGCGTTTGTCTTCCGTGGTCTCGTCTCGGAATTTTTTTAAAAAATAATATTTTTTTAAAAAATTCAAATGGGTATAACTGTTTTAAACATTTACAAAAATAGGTAGCATTCGGTACTTTATGAGCCGACTCACGCCACGTGGCCACGAGTCAGCCAATGGTTGGCCGACGGGTATAACTGTTTTAAACATTTACAAAAATAGGTAGCAGTCGGTACTTTATGAGCCGACTCACGCCACGTGGCCACGAGTCAGCCAATGGTCGGCCGACTAATGCCACGTCAGCGTGAGTGGGCCGATCATCGACCGACTCGTGCCCACGTCACTTTCGGCCGACTCAGGCCACGTCCGCACGAGTCGGCCGTTGAACGACCGACTCGCGCTGACGTGGCGTAGCGGCTTAAGCAGCAACAGATATGTGGCAACCTATTTTCAGATATATAATAAATATTAATATTGTAATTTACAAATCAAGAAAATTATGTAGCGTGGTGGTTAAAGGGCTTGTCACTGGATTATTTGGTCTAGGTTCAAATCTTGCTTGCCTCAACATTTGTTTTTATTTTTCTTCGGCGGTGGACGGCGGGGGCCTTCTTACCATTGCGCTACACCTGTTTTTTGATTTTTAATTTACAATATTAGTACATATATATCCAAAAACCCATAGATCCACCGTTTCTTAGGCCACTCATGCCATGTCAGCACGAGTTGGCCGTTGAACAGTCGACTCGTGCTGACGTGGCCTGAGTCGGCCGAAAGTATCATTATCGTACCCACGTCAGCACGAGTCGATCGATCATTGGCCGACTCGGGGCCACGTGGCGTGAGTCGGCTTATCAAGTACCGACAACTACCTATTTTTGTAAATATTTGAAATGGCTATACACATTTAAAATTTTTTCAAAAAAATATATTATTTTTTTAAAAAAATCCTCATCTCGCATGCAAAAGCAAGCTTCATCGCGCACAGGAATCACATTTAGGGCCTACATCTCGCATGCAAAGGAAAGCTTCCTCTTCCGTGTCATGCATTTAATTGCTCAAAGGAAAGATTTACGTTGGTTGAACTACGGACAAAATTTAGGGTGCGTACAACTTCATTTAATAGGTAGTCTTTTGAGAAGTCTACAGGGATTAACTGAAAAAATACAAGAGAAGAGTCCTCTTCGCGAAGAGCCCGTCTCTACACAATTCTCCATATGTATTGTCTCTTAGCTGCATTTATGATTCAGATGCTTAAGGTTGTACTATGCAGTTTCTTTGTTGTCTCTTGTACTTTGAAAACCGTTTCGTCGTCTCAGAATTGTACATGCCCTTAAGCCAAACCGATGTAGTGTGACAGATAAACCACCGATATGACTTTGTTCACTATTCGATCTAGGCTGATTAGCCTAGTTTGGTCGATGAACTGTCAATCTAGGGTCGAGCCCCACAATTGGCATTTTTTTATTTTTTAGGAGATGAGATCGGTAAAAAAACTACAAAATGAGTCAGGGGCTCGAGAAAACTACAAAATCAGCTTGTAGGGGGCTCAAACTCGAGACTTGAGACCTAGTAGATGTGCCCTTTACCAAACGAGCTAGGTGGGTTGAATTGAAATATACTACATGATATTATAATTAATTCATCCGTCGATTTAGGCCGATTTGACATAAATCGACAGATCATGTGTCGATATAGGTTAAACCAACATAGTTCGGCAACCATGTGTTGATCTAAGACAAATTGGCCTAGTTCGACAGATAAACTATCAACACGTCTTGTTCACCGTCCAATTTAGACCAATTAGCTTTGAACAGTTGATAAACTGTCAATCTAGAACTGATCAGCCTAGATCGACAATTAAACTATGGACAACTAGTTTAGCAATTTTTTAAATGTGTATGTCAGATTTGAAATTTGTTTTTTTAATATATTATTTTGAAAAACAATTCCCTCCCGCAAACCAGTTGAGTCGGGACAAAGCCCACAAAATCCGTGTAGAGTCACTGACGCATGGGCCTCCCTCCTCCTTCTCCGCATGTAATCCCCGTGGGCCCCGCGCACCCTTTATGTACCCGTGCCGCGCCGGAGCAGAGGCAGACTCTGCTTGCTGCCGCTCTCGTCCCGGAATCGAACTCCGGCGACCTCCTCTGCTCAGCCTCTCTCTTTTCCGCTCGTTTCGTTGCATTGCGCTGCGCTGAGTCGGCTGCGTGTCGGCGGGCGGGCGGTCGGGCGGGCACTGGCTGGCTCGTGCGGACGGATACAACGGACGACACGGAGCGAGGTGATCGATCACCTTGAGGCGAAGCGACGACGGCAGCGGCGGTGTGCGAAATGGAGGTGGCGGGGGGGATGAGGAAGGCGTCGTCGCACGCGTCGATGGCGGGGGCGTCGGCGGGAGACCCGGACGATTTCGACCTGACGCGGTTGCTGAACCACCGCCCGCGGATCAACGTGGACAGGCAGCGCTCGTTCGACGACCGCTCCCTCGCCGAGCACTCCATCTCCGGCACGGCTAGCCGCGGCGGAGGAGGAGCTTACATGGAGAGCTACGAGAGCATGTACTCCCCCGGCGGCGGGCTCCGCTCCATGTGCGGTACGCCGGCCTCCTCGCGGCTCTCCTTCGAGCCCCACCCTCTCGTCTTCGAGGCCTGGGACGCTCTCCGTCGCTCCCTCGTCTGCTTCCGCGGCCAGCCCATCGGCACCATCGCCGCCGTCGACCACTCCTCCGACGAAGTCCTCAACTACGACCAGGCATGCATGCAAGCAAGATGCAACTCCCCAGCTACACACGCGCGCTCGCATAGATTAATCTAAGTATCTAACTAGATTAATCAGATCAACTCTGAACTCAGTTGATTTCTCGATGCAATATGCAGGTGTTCGTGAGGGATTTCGTGCCGAGCGCGCTGGCGTTCCTGATGAACGGCGAGCCGGAGATCGTGAAGAACTTCCTGCTCAAGACGCTGCTGCTGCAGGGGTGGGAGAAGCGGATCGACCGGTTCAAGCTCGGCGAGGGCGCCATGCCGGCGAGCTTCAAGGTGCTCAAGGACCCCAAGCGAGGCGTGGAGAAGCTGGTGGCCGACTTCGGCGAGAGCGCCATCGGCCGCGTCGCCCCCGTCGACTCCGGCTTCTGGTGGATCATCCTCCTCAGGGCGTACACCAAGTCCACCGGCGACCTCTCGCTCGCCGAGTCGCCGGAGTGCCAGAAGGGCATCCGCCTCATCATGAACCAGTGCCTCGCCGAGGGCTTCGACACCTTCCCCACCCTCCTCTGCGCCGACGGCTGCTGCATGATCGATCGCCGGATGGTAATTGCTCATGTGTTCGCCACTCCATCACTCCATCTATGCTACCGCTGATCGACCACCACAATTTATTTTACCAATTCTTAAAAAAAATCATAACCGTCTTTTTGTACATGACTAATTTTACCATTCAAAACGAGGCACTGTATTGGTAGCTTAAATTTTGACATCTCTTATCTATGTTCTTAGATAAATTTAGATACTATAATATTATTGTTGGCATAAAAGATTATGCTTTAAGAGGAAAGATTGGTTGTGGATTGAATCAGACATTCGAATAGAATAATAACCTTAGATCAGTACAAAGCGTGTCTTATTACGTAAATTGATGTCCCTATTATAGTAGAAGGGAGGGGTATTTATAGGCAAAGATCTAACAGAGAAATATTGCTCTACCATCTAGTTATAATCATCATAGTGGTCTCTATTCATAAGGGGTCCCGTAGAGGTAAAATGGTAAGCGCACGTGTGAATATCCTAGTAAAACAAACGTCTTGTTCCATTTTGTGGTGTCCTTTCAAAGCTGGACGTCCGAGAGGCAGCGAGGTGACAGGAGCCACTAGGATGTTTAAGGGCTCCAGATTCCTCCTCGTGCACCGTTGCCAAAACTAGTGACAAGAGCTTACCGTGATGACAAGGTTTCACACCTTGTATGCTCCAAAATTGTTATTCAGAGTTGTCCTCTAAGTAATTGGACTGATGTAATTACTCAACAGTTATGTTCTTAGATAAATCTAGATACTAGAATTTAGATAAGTTTTATGGTCCTGACACTTCTAGTTCTAGTTACTATGATTTTTATTATTAATTTTAGTTTGGAGTTTCTTAAATATCATAAGGAATTTATCAAAATAAAAAATATTTTTTCATATATCTTTAATAGGTTAAAATACGTTTGATGTGTAGATAGTTGTGGAACTAAATGAATTTATGATTATAGGCTAAATAACACATAATCAAAATTACTCTTTAGGATGACAAATCATCAAATATTTTATGTTAGTAAGGATCATAGTATATACAATACATATGCAAATAGATCAAGGATTATATAAAAACATAATCACATCTAGTATTCTATTCTGATAATTATCATGTAATATATACTATAACACTAAATGATATTTTCACTTTGTCTACATGAAAAGCATAACTCTGAAACATTTAATTTGCTCCTGCTGCTCGGTCAGGCCGAGTGTCACAGTCGATTCTAATTGACGGAAAACGATCTCGTTTAATCGCCGTCGTTGACGACAACGACGACGTGGACGTACGCAGGGCGTGTACGGGTACCCGATGGAGATCCAGGCCCTGTTCTTCATGGCGCTGCGGTGCGCGGTGTTGATGCTGAAGCCGGACGCGGCGGAGGGGAAGGAGACGATGGAGCGGATCGCGACGCGGCTGCACGCGCTGAGCTACCACATGCGGAGCTACTTCTGGCTGGACTTCCAGCAGCTGAACGACGTGTACAGGTACAAGACGGAGGAGTACTCCCACACCGCCGTCAACAAGTTCAACGTCATCCCGGAGTCCATCCCGGACTGGGTCTTCGACTTCATGCCCAGCCGCGGCGGCTACTTCGTCGGCAACGTCAGCCCGGCGAGGATGGACTTCCGGTGGTTCGCGCTCGGGAACTTCGTCGCCATCCTCGCCTCGCTCGCCACGCCTGAGCAGTCCGCCGCCATCATGGACCTCGTCGAGGAGAGGTGGGAGGACCTCATCGGGGAGATGCCGCTCAAGATCAGCTTCCCCGCCATCGAGTCCCACGAGTGGCAGATCGTCACCGGCTGCGACCCCAAGAACACCCGCTGGAGCTACCACAATGGCGGCTCCTGGCCTGGTCTGTACCCGGCCTATTCCTCCTTTCGCCATTAATATATAAATATATTTTCATTCATTCATGCATGCATGCGATCCAAAAAACTTAAGATGATGTCGTCTGTGCAGTGCTCCTGTGGCTGCTCACAGCGGCCTGCATCAAGACGGGGCGCCTCAAGATCGCGAGGCGCGCGATCGAGCTCGCGGAGGCGAGGCTGGCGAGGGACGGGTGGCCGGAGTACTACGACGGCAAGCTCGGGCGGTACGTCGGCAAGCAGGCGAGGAAGCTGCAGACGTGGTCCGTCGCCGGCTACCTGGTGGCCAAGATGATGCTGGAGGACCCGTCCCACCTGGGCATGATCTCCCTCGAGGACGACAAGGCCATCAAGCCCGTCCTCCAGAGGTCTGCATCTTGGCCAGCGTAATTAACCAAAGATGAAGATGACCGTGTCCGTCTCCGTCTGCTTGCATGTAGAGATCGCCGTTCTTTTCTATTATAAAAAAATCAAGAACATACGGCGCTGAAAAATTAGAAGAAAAACATTTGATGGGTTAGAATTGAGGATTCTGCTGCTAGCTCTGCTCGATCTTTAGCCACTTGCTTTTCACAATTGGGGAGGCATGGTTTGGCTGTCTATACACTGTGTACCATAGTGTAATAATCAAACTCAAACATACACAAAAAGAATAAGTGAGTGACTGACTGTAATGAAAAGGAAAAAATATTTCGGCTTTCAGTTTTAGACATGCTGTATGAATTGTTGTGCTCTCCAAAACCGAATTTTGACCGTGCCCTACCGAAAACAGCACGTTTGCCGAGTGTATGAGGGTTTGCCGAGTGCTCACGCCATGTAAACGGCATCCTCGGACTTCTTATCAAGAAAAAGTTTCCTAGTTTGGTTTCTTTTAATGGAAGGATAGAGCCGGCGTACTCATGGAGGCACTACGAAAGTGCGTCGGACGTCTCTGACCGGAAAGGGAGACAATTTCCCCACCTAGCCAACCGAGTTAGGCCTGAACTCTGGGCAAGTTTATTTTCTTAATATATGTGTCAATACTATTTACATGTGAGTTACATAACGTTTTCTTTACATTTATATGCAGGATTTTTATAGATGTGATGAAGAGTATGCGGATCAAACTATCGCTATTATCAACTAAGCCGCCAAGAAGCTTATCACTAACATGCATTATGAGGCGTACATTCAAGCTGTTATCGACTACCACGCCCAGCACCTCCGAGAGAGAAAGAATAAAAAAGATGCCCGAACCACCTTTCTAACACATGAGCAATACATGATGGTAAGTATATTATCATTTATCTTGCAATACTTAATATTATTTCATTAACAATTTCACTTGTATCAAATAGGTCCCTCCACAATAGTGTGCCGCTCATTTTGAATGTTGGGGCCAAATTGTTGATAGGTGGTGTTCTGCCGAGTGGCAGAGCAGACACGATACATGCTGCTAGAGACGCCTACTCATGCCGGGGGCAGCACACCATCAAGGCTCCCTGAACCTCGACCAGTCCAAGCGAGATGGGTATGTAGTTACTTGTTTCTTTTTTCGCTTAATTGCACAATATAGCTCTAACTATTTTCTCGTTTCAGTCAATGGCCAACGCGGGTCAAGAATGCTCCCAAGTCATGGCATATGCTCTGGCTCACAAAGGGAGGGCGGTTGAAGACAACATTTACAATCCAAATGACCCCGTTGAGTCGTACACTAACCAGAACGCATATCAACGCCTCCAGGACTACTCGGAGATGGCAAGAGAAGTGCACGGTCCTGATTATGACCCAGCCGCACATAACATCGATGGAGAGGTAGTCATGAGGGCTGGAGGAGGCAAGAGACATGGGCGATATTTGATGGACGACGACGTCATTGATACTCGTAGTACCCCTTCTCTATATGAGGTGAGAGCTCAGAGCTTGACCTTCGGTCCGGGTATACGCCCTCGTCGAGACACATCTATGGGTCTGATTACCAATCTACAGGTTAGTTCAATTTCATCGATCATCAAACATTTCAATTTATTTATTTTGGAATGCTAATGATTGTGCATTAATGGTATGTAGGCCCGACTAAATGAACATGAACCACAAAGGGTCGAGTGGCAGACCTAGATGGAGGCTCGGGTGGAGACTCAGATGGAGACTCGGATGAATGCTTTGATGGATGCTCGGATGTAGACCTAGATGCAGTAGTGGTTTGCGCAGATGGGTGGATCTTTTTCAGGTCATATGGGCGTGCCTCAGTCACCACAAACACTCTTCTTACCTAGACTTCCTCAACCCTCACAATCTCCACACACTTCACAGAGCAGCAATGTGAGTTTCTAAAATTGTTTTTGTTGTTATTTATATTTACAATTGTGCTAACTATTTTCTTTTTTGTAGTTCCATCCATCGGCATCAGGATCAAACACGCAACCATCTTTACACACTGGGCATAGCGGTAATGCTAACTTTTGATACTAACTGTAACACCCCAAAATTAAAAATAAAATAAAAATAAGGAAAATAAATTTTCTGGAATAAAAGGATTTATTTAATTAAAGAAAAGGCTAAAAGAACCCAATTAAAGAAAAATAGGGAGAAATATTTCAAACCTGAACCTGAAAAATTTATGGTGGAAACTAGAGGCCAAGAAATATTTTTGAGAATTTTTACAAAATTTTAGCAACAATGCTTCAAGCCTTAAGCAAATAGTTGAATTTCTAGAATTAATTTAAATGGAAAATACATTTTAAATCATTAGTGGGCCGCCTCCCTCATTTCCTCTCAGCCCGGCCCAGTCCAAGACCGCACCCGCTGATAGGCGAGGCCACCCTGTCGGCGCTCCCCCTCCCTCTCTCCTCCGCACCATGCCCCCGTCAGGCCCACCAAGCAATCACACGCGCCCCCCCTCTGCCGCTGCCACGCCTGGCCCACATGTCATCCCCTTTTCCCTCGCGCCCGCCCGCTGACAGGTGGGATCATCTTCTCCATGGAAATTTTCCCCTTCTCTCTCGCCGGCCGAACCCTAGCCGTGAAATCCGCCGCCGTCGTCCACTTACCGCCAAATTGGTCGCGCCATCGCACTTGCCATAGCTCGGGGATTCTTTCCCCTCTATTACCCGATAGGATTGCGCATGAAATCGCCAGGGGTATGGTTGGAAAGCTCACCGGCAAAAATGGAAACCTCCCCTCGGTTTCCCCTCTATCGCCTTCCATCCATAGCGTCGGTGACCTCTATTTAAGCCCCGCCCTCCCCGCACTCCACCACGCCACCAGAGCCTAAGCCCTCTCCTTCCCGAGCGACACCCATGCCCTTTTTGCGCCACCTCCCCTGCTGCGACTCCGGCAAGCCTTCGTCGGTGCCTCGGGCCACCGCCACCCTCGCCGTCGACACCGCCGGAACCGTCGTCGCCCGGGCATCCTCGGCCTCACCTTCATTTTGGTTCCCCGCCACCAGATCAACGCCGCCACCGCCAACCCGAAGGGTCACGCCGCCTCTCCTCGCCGTCGGTCGCCATCCGTTCCTTGTCGCCGCCGCCTCCGGTACGGATGCACTCCCCTCCCTCCCCTCTATCCATTTTCACCGTCACCTAGGGTCGTGGACCACCGCTACCGCCGTTCGCCGCTCGCCGCCGTGCCACCAGAGCCGGAGATGAAGGGGGTACTTACCCCTTCGCCACGTGTCGTGCCGGATCCCACATGGGCCGCGCGATTTTGATCTAACGGCCCGGATTAAATCCCCGTGGTATTTAATCCTGACCCTCGATCTGAGCTGAAGAGGTATCGGGCGCTGATGGCCGTCGATCGCCACTTAAACGCCCCCGCCCCGCCACCGACCGTTTGATCTGGATCCAACGGTCCAGATCTGACCGGTCCACACGCACAGTGCGCGGGTCCATGGTGGACCTGGCTCACCGTGGACCCATGCCTGTTTTCTGGTTTAAATAAAATTCAGAAAATAGTTTAAACTTCAAAAATTCATATCTTGCTCAAATTAACTCCAAATTTGACCATTTTAATTCTGGAAAATTTGTCTTTTTATTCTCTACACGTTTATACAATAAAAACAATATGTTTATTTGGCACAAAATATTATTATTAAAATAATAAAGAAAAGTCCCCTTTAGGATTAAAATCATATTTTATTTAAATAATTCAGAGAAACCCTTAAAAATTACATATTAATTCCATAGGACATAATGACTTCATTTCACTGTTTTAATGCAATAAAAATAGAATGTTCATTTTTCCCATTTTATTCTATTAAATAATATTGCAAAAAGCCCTTTTAGGATATTTAATTAATTCATATAATAAAAAGTCAACACTTTATAAAAATATCATGAAAACTTGTATAATAACTTCAGAAGACATATTAACTTAATTTCACTCTTTTTACTGCAATAAAAACATTAAGGCTATTTTATACCTTTTTAATTCATCTCTAAAAAGGGAAAATAAAACCCCCTTAGGAAAAATACTTATATCGAGTTATAAAATTCAGAAACCTCTTTAAAACGTAATCTTAATATTTAAGTCATAATTTCATAAAATTTAAGACTCTATCTCCTTTACTTAATCCAACAAAAATATGTATGCTTGTATGATTAGTTTTTGGATTGTTTATTGAATGTTGTGTTTACTTTTCCGTATCGAGAAGACTTCGATGTCGTCGACAATCCAGAGTCTTACCCCGAGGTTCCACCTTCACCGTTTGCGGATCAAGGCAAGTCACAACCCCCATTTTGATCATCATTGAGCCCATGTTTAATAAATTATCGCTATAACTCATAGGATAATATTGCATTAGTCAAATATCAAGCCCTACACTATATTTATTAGATCCTCGTCCTTGTGTGCAAACCCAAGACATGCTTATTGAGCCAACACTCCTTGTTACTCTACAAATATTATATTATCTAGTGTCCAATGTACCGACACAACTGCTATAGGATAAAAAGAATGAGTCGTAGATAGATGGATTCTACTATATGTATTTCCCCGTTATTCTCGTCTCTGGACTCAGTGGAGTTGGCTATGTTATAAGTATGGTGGGTTCTGGGTGCAAGCTAGGGCATTGGTTGGTCGCACCTGGGGCACTATAAGGATCGGTCTGTGGGATCCGTTGCAAAGCACTTCCGTACTAACCACAAGTCTAGTGGGTAAGTCCTAACTGGAGGTATGGATCGTACCAACTTGGAACACCATAGTGGAGGGGTACAAGGGGCAACCTGCGGGTGACTTGTACCGACGTTGCTCAAGGGGGGGTATGGCGTGGCCCAAAGTGACTGGGAAACCATACGAAACCTATAAGAGGGTGTTATCGAATTGGTGCGTTCCATGCTGAAGGTTTTGGCACGAGCTTCTCGTGACAGGAGTCATTTAACACACTGCGGTGTGCGGGAAATGAGTGCCTTGTGGGTACAGTAGTACACCTCTGATCAGAGTTTTAAATCTTTTCGAAAAGCCGAGCCCACAGTCAAGGGCGGGTTGTGTGACCTCTCGCAGTTAGTTTACTGTTATGTGAATGTATGTGTTATTCATGGCATGTAAGGACTGTTGAGCGAGGGTGGGCTGACTGTACCCCTCGAGTTAGAAGATGATGCATGACTCATGTTTACTTTTCTGCAATAATAACTTGATTACATTAATTGCTTTACAAATATGCTTTTCCGTAAAAGTGAGCCACTAGCTTCCTTGTTATTACCTTGCATTATAATTGCATTCGGTGGTTTGCTGAGTACGATTGTACTCACCCCCATTGACTTCACCACCAGAGGTAGTGTACTTTGAGGAGGGCGAAGGTCTGGAGTAGCGACCCAGTCAAGGCACGAGACTGGAAGAAGGCGTTTATCTAGAGGATTTATTTTATTAGTTTCTCTTTATTTAACTCTTTTGTATTAATATGATCTACGAACCATGATTGATTGACGTATCGTACGCAGTCGTGTGATGAACATCTTGTATTTATTGATTTTCTATGGAATTTCAATAAATTCCTGGTTTTATTAAATCGAGGCGTGACACTAACTTGTGAGATCGACTAACTTGTGAGCGTGATGTGAGTTGTCGTTGTGAACTTGAACTTGTGAATTATAATAGGAACTTGAACTTGTGAACTATAATGTGAACTTGAACTTGTGAACTAAATTATGCTTTGTGATGTGATCGACTCATGAGATTTATGATGAAATGTGATTTGTCGAGAAATTTATGATGAAATTTAAATTTTGTGATGAAATGTGAATTTGTGAAGAATTTTGTGGTGAGATGTGAATTTGTGATGAATTTTGTGATTAAATGTGAATTTGTGATGAATTTTGTTATTGAATGTGAATTTTGGGATGAAATGTGCATTGGATAAATTTAAAAAAAAAATTTGCCGAGTGTAGCACTCGGCAAAGCCACACAAAACGCATAGAAACGTGCCATGCGGCGTGTTTCTGTGCATTCTAGGGTATTTTTCCGAGTGTTATTCTATGCGGCACTCGGTAAAGCATTATGGCTTTGCCGAGTGCTATTTTATGTGGCAGTCGGCAAAGCCACAATGCCACGTACGTGCACGCTACCTTGCGTGGCTTTGCCGAGTGCCACGTGAGGCACTCGGCAAAGGTCGTTAGGGCACGCCCCGGCCATTAGATGGCTAGTTTTGCCGAGTGCCTCATGTGGCACTCGGAGAAGCCTACAAGGCACTCGGCGAAGGCTTCGCCGAGTGCCCGACAAAAAGCACTCGGCAAACACCGTCATCGTCGACAACCATTGTTCCGAGTGCCCTTTGCCGAGTGTCGCACTCAGCGAAGCCTTCGTCGAGTGGAAAAGAGGCTTCACTGAGTGCCCCAGGCACTCGACAAATATCTCTGTTCCCATAGTGATGAGTTCCAACTTTTTTGTTGCTTTGATCAAGTCTGGGTTGATTGTTCTGATCATTTGATATTGGTGACCAAGCAAGGGACGATGAACTCTCTGCAATCAGATGTCTTACTACTGTAATTTAGGGTTCTTTTGGGTCTAAGTATTGTTAGAGAAATTATACTTATTTCTACAAAAAAAATCTATAAAATTCTCGTGGTCTAGGAACTCTTACCAATGTTATGTTTAATTGTATCATCAAAGTGAAGTTTGTGCTCGTAGATAATTGATGGAGCATGTGCTCCTAACTTCAACTGAACATTTTTGATAATTGTAGGAGCTCTAAAATCCAAGTCTTTTTTAAAATTATTTTGAAAGGCGTGCGAGAGATTTGCCGCTTAGCATTAAGAGAGGTAAAGACCTCAGTGAAAAAGTTACAAAGCCAGTCAACAACTTATCATGCGATTGTAAGATCGCGGTTTACATATAGAACAAAATTCGACACAATTAAATTTACTACTATGGAGATTGATTCAAAAGAAGAGGAGAACACTCGTATGTTTCGCTCCTTCCAGATATTCAACAAGGTGTAGATGATTAAACCATTAAGGAAGCGACGATTGCCCCTCAACGAAGATGTAGAAGCCCTCTGCCACCATAACTGAAAGGGTTCTCTCCATGTGAGCGGTGGAGCACCTGAGATGTGAAGACGAATTTGCACTCTGCACTTCATTCCAAGTCTGGATGGTGAAAGCACATTCACCAGCCAGATGTTGTGATGTCTCAACTGCAACAAGGCAGAGCTGGTATAATGGTATGCATGGCCATCCCCTTCTGAGGACATTGTGAGCTGTTAATATTTTGTGCTTTAAGAGTGCCCAAACAAAGAATTTACACTTGGGCTCTGTATAGCTCTTCCATAGTTGGTTCGAAATGATGGCCTGCTCATGCCTTCAAACTAAACCTAGTAGGCCGACCGAACTGAGAAATTTTCGTCTGAGGTCCATTTCCACTGAATGTCATCGTCCATTGAAGTCAAATTAACATCTTGAAGTGACGTCCAAATTTGAATGAATTGATGGAGATGCCGAATGGAGTTCAGATGTCGGATACCTTTTACCTAAGCGTCGAGGCCTGGAACAGCTGGAGGTCCTTTGTTGAACATGGTGGAGGTTTGTCTACCCACGACTTTTCCTGATGCTTCCACCTTAGCCACAACCATCGCAGACGCAATGCTCTCCTCATGGCCTGTAGGTCCAGAATCCCGAGACCCCCCTTCCCTTGGGCACACAAACTTGCTTCCAACTCACCAAGCAAAGTCCTCCCCCTTGCATTTTGGCTATTACTTTTGCCCCATAGAAAGTTACGTCGAATTTTATCAAGTTGTTAGATTAGCCATTAATTCTCCTGGAAGACTAAAAGATGGAATATAGGAATTGCAGAGAGGGTTGATTGTATTAGTGCCAACCGTCCTGCTTTAGAGAGGAGCGAAAATTTCCAGCTTGCAAGCTTGTCAGCAGTTTTATCAATGAGCGGTTGGCAGTGGCTTCTTCTGAGCCTACCGAAATGAAGAGGCAGCCCTAGGTATTTGCATGGGAAGGTTGCCTCTCTTACCGGTAAAACTTGGCGAATGACCTCTATATCTTTGGCAGTACAACAGATAGGGTACAATTTGGTCTTGTCAAAATTGATCCGCAACCCGGAAGCTTTGCCAAAGATCTCAAGAATTGTTTTCATACATTCCGCCTGTTGTGGGCAAGCTTTTATGAAGAAGCCGACATCATCTGCATAGAAAGAGGCTCGTACACAAGCAATGTTCTGATCCAACGGTTTTAGAATTCCACTCAGCTCTTCCCTATTTATCAACCTTTGCAAGGGGTCAATGGCTAGGAGAAAGAGCATGGGGGACAAGGGGCTGCCCTGACGAACGCCTTGGCCATGGAAGAAGTCCTCTCCCACTTCGCCATTTAGAATGATTGAAGACGAGGACGAGTGCAAGATATGGCAAATCCAATTAGTCCACCGGCAACCAAAACCACGGTTCTGTAAAACTTCAATCAAGTAGGGCCATCTAATGGTATCGAACACTTTAGAAATGTCAAGTTTAACGAAGACCGCTGGCTTTTTAGCCCGGTGCAGTCGCCACAAACAGCCCTGAACCAATATAAAATTGTCATGACGGCCTCGCCTCTTAATAAACGCGGACTGGTTAGAGGCAATTAAGCTGTCCAGAAGCGGGCTTAGCCGTAGAGCAAGGAGCTTTGTTAAAATCTTTGCGAAGCTATGGGTTAGGCTGATAGGTCTAAAACCACTCGCAGCAGTCGCAACTGCAATTTTTGGAAGAAGTACAATATGAGACGAGTTTAACAAATGAAGGTGTTGCGACCCATTCTCCAGAAAATGATTCACTGCCCACCAAAGATCCAAACATATAACCTGCCAGCATTTCTTGAAAAAATCATTGGTGAATCCATCCGGACCCAGGGCTTTGTCATTCAGTTGCGCGACAACAACGTTGTTTAGTTCTGTTAAGGTGACTGGCCAGTCCAAAACGCTAAGGTGTTGCACCTCTATATACAAAAATTTCCACGGTAAGGTGCACATTCGAGGTGATTGCGTCCCCAGTCGCTTGGAGAAAACATCCCGAAGTATTCTAGCTTTGTCCTGTTGTTCAGTGTAAGCCCTACCATTATCCTCTAAAACAGGAATAAAGTTGGAACTCCACCTACCATTCATTTTTATGTGAAAAAAAATTGTGTTGGCATCTCCATACTTCAGGAAGTTCTAGCGCACTGCTTAGCTTTGATTTTCTGAATGGACGCAAGTCCTAATAGGATGTACTTAAGGTCAACCTGGAGGTCCCTCTCTTGAGTAGACAGGGCCCTAGTCTCTTGTGCTCTGTCGAGGAACTGGATCACCTTAGTGGCGATGAGAAAACAAAGCTTTAGGTCCCCGAGAAAATTCGAGTTCCACTTTCTTAGCGCAACCGCCAACCGACTTAATTTCACTACTTCAGTGAATTGGCGCAGCCGAATCTAGTTCCCTCGAGACAGGTAAACTCCACGAATTGGTCACTACTTCAGTGAAACCATCCACACCTAGCTAGAATTTCTCAAAACGAAAATACTTAGGACGTGCAGGGGCTGGGCTGGAATGCTTGAGAAGAGCAATGGAGCATGGTCAGAGAAAACAGATGACAAGGCTGAGAGAATGAAATTTGGGTACTTGATCAGCCAGCTAGAACAATCCAGAACGTGGTAAATCTTGGAGAGTGAGGGCTCACTGGTGCCACTGCTCTAGGTGAAACGACGACCGCACAACTTGCCAATTTTAAGGGCGAGGGAGTTAATCTTTTTGCAAAAGCGTGCAATTAAAGCACAATTGATCTGCCCGAGTTCTTGTCCTCAGCCTTGTAAAGGAGATTAAAATCTCCCATCAAGAGCCAACAGGGAAGAGAGGTTTGGCCAAGGCTACCTAATTCTTCCAGAATGTCCCATTTAGCTGCACCATCTTGAGGTCCATACACACTTGTAAGGCTCCACTGATCATTATTCCATTTGTTAAATATTCTAGCCATTAATGAATAGACCCCTTGATGTTGCAGAAACAACTAAAATCTAGTTCCGTCTATAGCTATCAAAATACCTCCACTGGTACCATTCACCAACAAGAAAGCAAACTCATCCGAGAATCTATTATCTAGCAGTGAGCTCACCAGGTGGCCATTTGTAAGACCAAAAGTAGCGACCAGAGGGGGGTGAATGGGCGCCTAAAAATTTCTTGCTAAACTGTGATCTAATCTCAACACCCAACGCACTCCGACAAAAAAATAATAGTACCAAAGCAAATTACAGGAACTAAATTTGTCTAGCCTAAAAATGACCGGTGTCCTAATTAAAATGATATTAAAGATAAACTAAATATAAATACTGCAGTAAATAAAATTGGTACTAGAAACATTTAATGATGTAAGCAAGATACCTAAATAAATTAATAAAATATTTAGGTTGCAGTCTAAAAATAAAATACTAATCAACTAAATAAAAACATGAATCATCTAGAAATTAATTCAGAAATAAACCTAAAATATTTCATGTAAATCTAGAATAAAATATTGCTACGACTAATAATAAATATTTTCTTTTTATACGAACAGATTAAAAAAATTACTTAAATAAAAACTATTCAAGTTATAATATAACTCTAGCAGATAAAAATTAACTACAAAATTACTAAACAGATTAGCAGCTAATTAAAATAGATAAATATTTAATTAATTAAAACAACTAAAGAATAGTAGATTAAAAAACTAATCTGCATGTTGTTTCGCGCAGAAGATCCTTCGCTGAAAAACTGCTGCCGCTCGCCGTGGATCCACGCGCCACGAGGTACCGTGCGTCCACCACAAAAATGCCTGTCGCTGGTTTTTTTCACTACTTTGGCAGCCGTGCCTGCTATGTTCTGTGAAAAGATGCAGACGCCTGCTGCCGTGGGAAAGAAATCGCCGTGGAGAGAGCTGGTGCTGCACCGTCGTGGGGCCCGCCAAAAAAATTGCATCGAAGGCTTTTCTGTGCACGCCGCCTCTTATCGCGCGGTAAGGTTTTTGCCTGCCGGCTTCTTTGACGCTGCAGCGAATTTCCACACGCGTGTCGCCTGCACACTACACGCGTTGTCACGGATTCGCGCTCAGCAGTGCACCGCACGCTGTTAGTGTCTGCTGGCGCTCAATCGCCCGGCCGCCGCGTCACGAGAAGCAGATTGAAACAACACCGGAGAAAATTGCTCGCACGAAGACGAAAACTGGCAACTGAAAAATAATATGTGGACTGTAGATTGATCTAATAAAAACAGTCATCTATCCCCAAGGGGATAGGGGCCTATTTATAGGCGAATCCTAATACATGAAAAGACTAATTTACCCCTAGGGTAAATTAAACTGACTCTAAAATTAATTCCGAAAATTACTAAAAAATTATTAGAAAAATCACCTGACTCAAATAAAAATATTCTAAACTTAAACTAGATATTAATATCCTAAAAACGAATTAATCATAGATTGTCAGTTTTACGCCGAAATTGACAAAGCGTCCACCGTCTTTGCACCGGGTACCCGGATTGGGCCGACCCGACCCCGCAGCTTCCTTAGCCCGACAATCGCTCGCCGCCTGTGTACCTGAGTCAAACCCAGTCAACAGACTAGTGGATCATCTGCCGCTCCTAGCCATGTACTCGGATTGGGCCAGCCCGACTCCGCGGCTCCTCTGCCCGGCCGTCGCTCACTGCCCGTGTACCTGAGTCACATGCGCCTCAGACTCGACAGGTCTTCATCTCTCCCTTCCTTTGACTTCTGTTGACAATCACTCATCACATCTAGAATATCAAAACCATATTCTTCAACATGGTTTCTCAATCTCCCCCTTGATGAATGCATTGTCAACACCCTCTTCAGCTCATCTTCAGAACCTGCAAAACATGTGGAAATAAGGAAACAAAGACAAAAGAAAATAGAAGAAAGAAAATTAAAGTTTAACCCTAATGACCAAAAGCCAAACAGAAGCAAGAAAAATGGTCATTATGGTTAACCAAAAATAAAGCCTCAAAAGTAAGTGCAATCTCAGAATTACCAACAAGAATAAACTCTCCCTGAAATAAATCCGAGAGAAAGCCAAAAATATATCCAAAATTTCTCCCCCTTGTTGACAATTGGACTCATCAAGTGAGACTAAATGCACTCTAAAGAGACATAAACACAAACTCCCCCTCAAATGCAGCTCCCCCTCAAAATATGACATGAATGCAGATGAGTTGCGGGTGGAGTGTGAAAAGCATGCTTCTTAGATATGGTTAACTGCAATTACAACATCTAACAGGTATAGCAAAAGATATACTGTCTAAGATACATGACATGATGAGTGCACCAAATGATATCTAAGGAGAGTCATTAGCACGCATTTTTCGATTTTTGTAAATAAAAACATCACCACATTTTCTAGTTGACAAGCAAGTAAAGCATGAGATGCAAAAGCTAACTGATATCTACCAAGATAAGCATTGTCCAAAATAAAGTGCTTCAGCAAACTTGTCATCTTTTTAAATTTTTCAGACTTTTTCTTTTTCCCTTTTATTTTTCATTTCTGCTAGGGGTTATTTGCATGTCAAACCTTATGCTAACCGATCAAGTCAAGCCTGGGCCAGAACTGGACCATCAGAAGCTTAAGACATTGGTCTTCGCATACATTACACCGTCCTAGTTCATACCAAAGTGCTATGGTAAGCAGTCCAGAACAATGCAATGCGACAAAGCAAACCCACCTGTATCTTTTCTCATAATCATAAAAATGCATAAATTTATCATTTTTCTGAATTTTTTATCATTTTCATAACACCTTTTTCATATTTAAAACATATAGATGTCCAAGTTGCATATCTGCATCTAAGTAAAGATCTAACTACAAGGCATGTAAAAGATAGCAAACGCATTCAGCCTACACATGCTAGTTGCGAGAAACAATGGTGATCATTTTTCAATTTTAAAGCATAAAAGCCATGCATACGACAAATATCAAATATATCATGTGAACTGAACTAGAACATGATCATCGACAAGTAATCAAAAGCATATACTAGCTAGAGATAGTAAAGTAGATTAATCATATAACAGAAGCAAGCTCAAAATGTGACTAATGATGATGCATGATATGAACACACACAAAAAGACTCAAAAAAAATAAAGAAGAAAAGAAAAACTGACTCAAAGTATCCCAAAAAGGATACACAACTCCCAAATCAAGATCAATAATCACGAGTAGGAACAAACGGTCCAATGCCAGGTTTGGCAAATGTGTTAAACCAGTGTCGAGCCATCTGCTCGTATGTAGGAAAGCAGAAGGAATCATATGAGTCTGGACCGAAACGCGGATCAAAGCGCGGTCCTCTGTTCTGCCTAAAATCACGGTCATGAGGTCCAAAACCGTATCCATAACGATCTGGAACTCTACCGGAACGGAAACCACCCTCCAGAGCACGATCATAAAAATCGTCTCCTCTACCATCACCTACACAACGTGGCTTGGCCTCTAGCCTCTCTCTACGTCGAGGGACTCTCTGTCTACCACCCTGCTGGTAGAACTACTCCTGCCCACCTATAGCTCTCTCTGCTCGCTCAACCCGCTTCCTCCTGAAGCAAAACTCCTTAAGATGTCCGTCTCTCTGACAAAACTCATAGTGATAGGTAGGCTTCTTGGGATGTTGTTGTGGCTTAGGGTTCTTAGGCTTGGTGGTGTTGGATGTAACATCTTTGGTGTGAGAGGCTCCAGGTAAAAAATCAAGAGAAGTATGGAGAGTTTTAGGCTTTGGAACCCAGATCTGCTTCTTAGGTGGAGCTTTAGGTTGTTCTTGAATCACTCCATCCTTGGACTGACTATCCTTAAAGGACTCAGTGGAGTGAGTTTTAGGATATCTCTGTTCAGGAGTCATCTTACTCCACTCCACTGCTCGGCTAATAGCACTCTCAAAATCAGCCTTGTTGTAGGTGTAGCCTACCCCAAACCCATCTTGCCTCTTAAACTGCTGGATCATCATGCCGAGATGTGGCTCTCTAGCACTGATCCAACTCAGGATAGAACGGAGATATAAGTTTTCATTCTGGGCATCAACTAGCTCCTCTCTCAAGGAAGCTAGAACCTCCACCTGAGACAAGCAGGTCTCACACTCTCTATCTATTTGGACAGACTTCTCGGCTTTCAGCTTAATCAACTCTAGTCTAAGAGACAAGCAGTTCTCACAGATAGTGGGTGAAACTGACAGTGTCTCAAACTCTAGCTTAGTCTGCTCCAACTCACCTCTCACTACAGCTAACTCGCTCAACTGCTCATCACTCTTGGCTCTCAGCTCAGCTATACTAGCTAAATGAGATATGCAGTCTACACAAGGTGCGACGACAGTGGCATGAGCATCTTTTAGCTCCTGCTGAGCACTCTCAAGCTCAGTGGCCAATGTGTCTCTCTCATCTACTCTCTCTATGTACCTGGACTTAAGAGTCGTCAGATTACACAACAACACCTCACAGTTAGGACACTCACCACTATCACCCAAGCAAGGGGAAGAAGACAAACTCTCAATCTTGCAATTCATCGTGGCAAGCTCACTCTCAAGCTCATCTATCCTCTTCTTAGCCCCTCTAAGCAGTTTCTCCCAATACTTCAACTCCTGACTGTTCTGTTCTAGTAAATTAACAACTTCTTGTTCATAGGAAGATGCCTTCTCATCGTCGTCGTCGTCGGAGTCATCGGAGGAGTCCTTTTCTTTCTTCTCCCCAAGAGCCATTGAGCAGAAGCTCTTGTGGGGTCTTCGGATGTGACGTGAGAGACTCTTCGGCTTGTCCCCGAAGGTCATGAAACAGAGGCCCGCCGGATTGTCCTTGTCCTTCCCCTTCCTGATCATGATCTCTTCATCACTTGAACTTGAAGACGAGGAGGAAGACGAGGATCTCTTGGAGTATCTTTTCTCCATCTCGGCGAAGAAGGCCTTGTCTCGCTTCTTTTTCTCACGCTTGTAATCCTTCAGAGCCTTTCGAAAGAATCTCGTCTTGGGCTTGCCCTTTGTGGAGTTGTCAAACTTGCCGGAGTTGTAGGAGTTGCCGTCGTTCCCCTTCTTGTAATTCTTCTGCTTGGGACAGTCGACGATGAAATGACCTGGGTCACCACACTCAAAGAATCTGGATTTTGTGTCGTGTCTCTTAAACATTCGCTTATCATAAACACATCGCACCCGGTTGTTAAACAAGCACAGATCATCATCTCCTAGTGAATCAAGTTGTTCCTCGGAGATAGACATCAAGGAAAAAGCAGTACAACTCATGGCATTAGGATCAGTAGACGGTGTCACAAGTGCCAGAGTCGTGGAGCCAAAATCAGTGAGATTTGATCTCAACTGAATATCAACCTCTGAGGCCTTGAGCTTACTAAAAAGCTCTGCGACGGTCAAGGTATCATAATACGCGCTCTCAACAATAGAAGAGACCTTGATCTCCCAGATCTTAGGGTCCAAGGTATGGAGTACCTTAAACGCCTGTTCATGATCCGAGACTAGCTGATAACACTTGGCCTTGTTAACGCGAAGCTTGTTAATGATCGATTGAAAACGACCAAATAAAGCCTCAACCGTCTCACTCGGCTTCTGTGAGAAATTCTCATACTCACGCCGATAGGTCTGATATAGTCTAGCCTTGACCTGAGCTGTCCCCTCATGGTGTGCCTGGAGGGTAGCCCAGATCTCTCGAGCAGTGGTGAGATGGATAACATGCTCAAACTCACTAGGACCTAGACCAGAAAATAAAATATTCATCGCCTTACTATTATTTTGATGTTGGGTAATTACATAAGCAGCAGTATCCGCAGCAATAGTCCTTATGGTGAAGTTAGGATGAACACAAATCTCTCATATGTCCGAGCTCTGGCTCATAAGGTATGCTCGCATGCGAGTCTTCCAATAAATGTAGCCAAAAGCTTCTAGGGATGGGATTTTACCAGAAGACGTCATGGTCACTACCTAGGTTTAGAATCGGTTAAGATATTAGAAAAACCTAACCTTGCTCTGATACCACTTGTAGGACCAAAAGTAGCGACCAGAGGGGGTGAATGGGCGCCTAAAAATTTCTTGCTAAACTGTGATCTAATCCCAACACCCAACGCACTCCGACAAAACAAATAATAGTAACAAAGCAAATTACAGGAACTAAATTTGTCTAGCCTAAAAATGACTGGTGTCCTAATTAAAATGATATTAAAGATAAACTAAATATAAATACTGCAGTAAATAAAATTGGTACTAGAAAAATTTAATGACGTAAGCAAGATACCTAAAAAAATTAATAAAATATTCAGGTTGCGGTCTAAAAATAAAATACTAATCAACTAAATAAAAACATGGATCATCCAAAAATTAATTCAAAAATAAACCTAAAATATTTCATGTAAATCTAGAATAAAATATTGCTGCGACTAATAATAAATATTTTCTTTTTATACGAACAGATTAAAAAAATTACTTAAATAAAAACTATTCAAGTACTAATATAACTCTAGCAGATAAAAATTGACTATAAAATTACTAAACAGATTAGCAGCTAATTAAAATAGATAAATATTTAATTAATTAAAATAGCTAAAGAATAGTAGATTAAAAAACTAATCTGCATGTTGTTTCGCGCAGAAGATCCTTCGCTGAAAAACTGCTGCCGCTCGCCGTGGATCCCCGCGCCACAAGGTACCGTGCGTCCACCACAAAAATGGCTACTGCTAGTTTTTTTTCACTGCTTTGGCAGCCATGCCTGCTATGTTCTGTGAAAAGCTGCAGCCGGCTGCTGCTGTGGGAAAGAAATCGCCGTGGAGAGAGCTGGTGCTGCACCGTCGTGGGGCCCGCCAAAAACAATGCGTCGATGGCTTTTCTGTGCACACCGCCTCCTATCGCGCGGTAAGGTTTTTGCCTGTCGGCTTCTTTGACGCTGCGGCGAATTTCCACGTGCGTGTCGCCTACACACTGCACGCGTCGTCACAGATTCACGCTCAGTAGTGCACCGCACGCTGTTAGCGTCTGCTGGCGCTCGATCGCTCGGCCGACGCGTCACGAGGAGCAGATTGAAACAATGCCGGAGAAAAAAATTGCTCACACGAAGACGAAAACTGGCAACTGAAAAATAATATGTGGACTCTAGATTGATCTAATAAAAACATTCATCTATCACCAAGGGGATAGGGGTCTATTTATAGGTGAATCCTAATACATGAAAAGACTAATTTACCCTTGGGTAAATTAAACTGACTCTAAAATTAATTCTGAAAATTACTAAAAAATTATTAGAAAAATCACCTGACTCAAATAAAAATATTCTAAACTTAAAAACTAAATATTAATATCCTAAAAATGAATTAATCATAGATTGTCAGTTTTACGCCAAAACTGACAAAGCGTCCACCGTCTTCGCACCGGGTACCCAGATTGGGCCGACCCGACCCCGCAGCTTCCTCAGCCCGGCAATCGCTCGCCGCCCGTGTACCTGAGTCAAACCCAGTCAACAGACCAGTGAATCATCTGCCGCTCCTAGCCATGTACCCGGATTGGGCCAGCCCGACTCCGTGGCTCCTCTGCTCGGCCGTCGCTCACTACCCGTGTACCTGAGTCACATGCGCCTCAGACTCGGCAGGTCTTCATCTCTCCCTTCCTTTGACTTCCGTTGACAATCACTCATCACATATGGAATATCAAAACCATATTCTTCAACATGGTTTCTCACCGTTGATGGCTGCCATCTTTGTTTCTTGAAGGAAAACGACTGAAGGTGCAACAGATCTAGCATACTGATTAAACACACATTGCTTAGCTGGCGAATTCAACCCTCAAACATTCCAACATAACATCTTCAAATATTCAGTAGACATAACTAACATGGAAAAAAGCAACAACCCAATTCCGGCCACTACACCGGACCAACCAAACAAGGGGAAAACAAGGGTGGTTGTTGCACTGATGAGATAGGACACATAACTTCAGGACGCAAGCCCGCACATTTATTCTAAGTAGAGCTTGCTCCAATCGCCAATTGCCAACTTCAGGACCACAACTACTGAGCAGTTGATGAAGCTCCATTGGAGTCCAGCTTCTTGGTCAGGATGGTCCGGCCTCCCCCAAGTTTCACCAGCTCGCGGATCGCTCAAATTGCGGAAGGAGATAACTCCTATCGGGAGAGCGCTCTACGTTTCTGCGAGGCAGATTCAGGGGTGTCAACAGTTAGTCCAAGCTTTTTGGCCAGCACCTGCAAGGCGAGAGAAGTTGTTCCCTTGCCCTCAGGATTATTCACAGCAAGGAGTGCACTACGCCTACTTGAGATCGAAGGGTGTTTGCTTCCGTTGTCCCGCTGTACCTTTGGGGGCATAGGCAGGAGCGCTTGGGGCAGATCTAGGCGGAACTGCTCAATAAAATTCTCTAGCTTCTTGTGGAAGTACTCATCTTCATCATGCAACTTGGGGTCACCACTGACCACCAGATCCTCTTGATCTACACTGCCACCACTCTATTGAAAGATAGTAGAAGAAAGTGAAGCGATATTAGCTTCAACACTCATGGGGTCCAAACGTTTGTTGATCACTTCTACTTCCCCAGGGTTCATGGGGGCACAAAGCATTTCACCTTCCTAGGTAAGAAACTGAACCTTAGAGGGTTCAATTACATCTGTAGTGGATCTGTTCCCAGCGAAGCACCTACGGTACCCATCTAAACCAGTAGAGCCACTCCTAGCTCCGATTGCTAGGGTATGGACGTCTGGGTCGTCTTTGCGGCCGATGCGAGCCCAGATTGAGCGCGCTCGACGGCCCCTAGCTTGGTAGTAGTCATGGTCCCCCTCATCCTCGTCATCCTCATGGTTGCGATGGCGGGGAGGGAATTGACTGCATGCACGTCCGTCCAGCGGAGGTGCACACACTTCATCTCCATCTGGCACTCCTAAGCGCCACTCAAAGGAGCGGTTGTTAAGATGATTCACATACGACACAAGTGAAAAATCTTCAATCTTGTCAACATTAATTAAAATTTTATACGTGTGACCTATTTTACCCCCTCCACTGAAGCATCATAAGGTTCCGCATGCATCCAAGGGATATTGATGGTACCCTTCAATGGGTCCGGTTTAGCCACAAGACCTTGGGGATGCGCTCAGGGTCCTAACACCAAGTCCAAAGGTCGTAAGTCTGGGAGAAATTTCCCCTCCTTGAGTAGTCCTCAATGTAGTGCACGACACATAAGCGCCCCACCACATGAGCGACTGCCTGCTCCGTCCAAACATGCATAGGAAGGTCCTCAACACAGAGCCGCACATGAAAAGGCAGGGTTGCAGAACGAGCATGGAGTTTTATATCCCATGGTCGAAACCTTTAAGTCCTACCATTCACTACAATGGTTTGTGCTTCCAAAGCAGCAGCCCTCACCTTAGTGTTTGTCATTGTGCAGAGGAAATCTTCTGGAAAGAAACTTGTCACCTGAAGATGGGTCATGCGGTTAAGCTCGAAGATGTAGAAGTCATCAGCAAAACGGTTGATGTCCGACTTCTCCCTCCCTGGCGGCACATCGATCTCCCAAGCCACAAAGGAGTGGTCAGAGAACTTCTCCACCCTAGCATCAATCTTCCCTTGACGTCTGAGGAACAGGCTGGTGCGAGGCCATGCTTGGGGAGCTTGAGAGAGGGGGAGCTGCTCGAACGACTGAGTTGAGCCCTTCTGACTAAGTTGTTGGCTTTGGAGTATCACTGCCAGATTGACTGGTAACTGCCTCTGAATCAACTGCATTGAATTACAAGCATAGGAAATGTGTCCAAATTTATTGCAGCGCCAACATTTGAGTTTAGCTCTGCACTGCGCCACCTGGTGATTCGAGGAGAGACAATTGAAACATTTCCCATGCATTTCCCGAAGGAACTTCCTCCTCTGTTGCGAGAGATTTGTAGGACCAACTCGCACTGTTGACACTGCGACATCCTTCTTTCTTCTCCACTAGTACCTTGGCTTAACTGGCACCCAATTGCCGTCCAGCCTGGGGCCAAGGCGAGCTCGCACATTTGTTGCAGCTTCGGGGCGGGGGGGGGGGGTTGGCAGCATGTAGGTGCACATTGAAACTTTTACTACTACCCTGGGAGTGAATGCCCACCCACTGACGAGCTAGTGAAACTAAATGCGATCGCGGATACTCCCGCACCAGTATAGATTGCAAACCTGAAGGTGTTGGCAGTAAAGCCCGGGCAGCCTCACCGGTCACAGCAGCCCCAACACCTGTGCGGATACTTGAAGCTACGACACATTCCAGATCTAACTCGTCTCCTTGCAACAACTTTATATCTACTTCTCAGGGGGGCTTGCTTAACGAGGGGGATAAGGGGATCAGGGAAGAACTGTGACTACATCCCGGTGATGCTGGAGAAGCAAGGCATGAACCTTTAGGAATCTCCGAGACGCCGATTAGCTCCAGGATAGAGATGTCGGCTGGCACATCTATGGGCGAGGGGGAGGCAACTTGGGCGGTCCGAGGGGTAGAGAGGGACAGCAGTGGGGTTGTCGACGGAGATGCGACCAACGCTTGGGGGGGCGTGGGGACCCCGCAGCAGTCGCCACCGCAGTTGCGAGAGCCACACCCTTCCATCGCTCCCTCTTTTTTAAAATCCAACTAAAACTTCTAAAATTGGCTATGTTTTGGAGAATTCAGCAGCGTTCTTTCTTCAGATAATCACGCTCGAATGATACGGATGTTAGATGAAATAATTTTATCATTAGATGGTTCCAACACTTTTGAATATATGCGTTCCTTATCTAAAGTCAAACCTACTGCAAAAGATGGATGATCCTGTTTCGTTACACTTGCAACAAGAAAGGCATTTTCCTTGACAAAGCTGGAGCAACACTCATGGGTTCAGTCAAAATTTGTTTGTAAAGTAAACATTAGAAACACTCTCAAACATGATTACGTGAAACTCGTAAGTTTGAAATCAAATACATGCTCGAACCTTCTAGCACGGTAGCACCCAAAAACCGACCCATATATTATGGGTCTAAACGGGACCTATATATAGTTCAGAGCTGGTATATTGTTTTTTAATTATAATTATTCGATCGGTTAACAAGGTACTCGTTCAGTTAAAAGGCAAAACTGGTTGCCACTTGCCAGTTAACCGGTGACTGCATGCTGAATAAAAAAAATCTAACTTTTATTTGAAATAAAAAACTTATTTGAAATCTGAAACGTGTAGAGGTTATTAATCAGCTTTTTTAAGTACAAACTGAAAGTAGGAGATTCTAACTTTTACATCATTTCTATTCAACTTTGAATGGAAATTACCTGTATACCATTTTAATGTAATTCAAAAATGTATAATTTTAATATAAACATTATAAAATTTCATAATTATAATAATTTACATGCAAAATTGCATATTAATAATGTAACCAAATATCGTAAGTGTTGGGGGAAATTGCTTTATTTTTAGGACTTAGAGATTAATAACTCGAAGGTTCTGTAAAGCTTTGAAGCTAGTGGGCGCTTGTTCGAAGGCGGAGGCGTCAAGCCGAAGGGTGCTTCGATACGAAGTCCTGAAAGCCCTCCGAATGGAGAATGAAGGCTCCGAAGCTGAGCGACAAGATTGATAAGATGTTTGGCTTATCCATCTATCTTATAGAACTTTACCCCTTTTTAACCTTGCTCCGGGTACCGAATAGTTTCCACTATGTCGGTTGTAATCTAGGGGTAATTAGATCTTTTCCTTAGACATTTTTGCCTATAAATACCCCCCTCTCTACCCTGTAACAAGGATCGAATACGAAGCTATTCTATACACATATTCGAATTGTCCGAGCTGTTATCCAACTCGGAGGCTTGAGACAGTCCTTAAGCACAAACTCTCTGTTTGTTCGTTCTTGATCTCAGAGAACCTGCTGGTGTAAACTTTTTACGCCAACAGTTGGCACCGTCCGTGGGGACCCAAGTTCTAGAAGCTTGTTCTCTACCGCTGACTGCACTTTGAAGAGCACTTACGGAGGGAGCCTCGGAGTCTCAAGATTCCGTGCACCCTTTAGTAAGGGCTTCTTAGTGCAGCCCAAAGGCCTTCACTCGCCATCTCGAGTCGTTCGAAGTCCTCGGTCTTCAGACCTCTTCGTGACTAGCTATGCCTCCGAAGCGAAGCCAAGCTTCGGGTCCTCTCCGAAGGTCCCCTCGGACCGTAGGAGTCGGACCCTCAACTACTCCAGCGATTCCCGCAGAGGCCGCTGGGTGTCGAGTACCCAGGGGTCCTCGAGCTCCTCCTACGGTGCTTCGGACTGATTACGTCAGCTCCCAAGACCCGAAGGTACCCTCCGACGAAGACGAAGACCTTCCTGGAATTGAGGCTAATCAACTAGCAAGGCTTCAGGAGGAAGTGGCCAGGTGGAGGCAAGAGGCCGCCGATCGCCTCCGCACTCAAGCCTCCACCGGAACTCCAGAAGGGCCTCAAGATGGTGGTGCTCGCAATCTCCCAGAAGCTACCCAAGTCTCGGAGGAGGCTGAAAATGCATCTTTCGATGATGAGTCTCCGCTACATTCAGACTTGCAAAGGGTGCCCTTCGATCCCAGATTCAAGGCCTCGAAGTTGCACAAATACTCCGGTGGGTCAGACCCCGAAGAGTTCGCCCGCTCATATGCCTTGGCAATAGAAGCAAGCGGAGGGGTGCGAGATACTATGGAAAAATGTTTCCCCCTCGCTCTCGAAGGCGTGGCGCTCCGATGGTTTTGGTCCTTAAAGCCAGGATCGATTAGATCCTGGGAACAGCTGAAGAAGAAGTTTGTGAGCAACTTCCAGGGTACCTTCGTGGCCCCGATGTCCACAGGGAGTTTGTTCCAGGTGAAACAGCGGGCGGGAGAAACACTCTGGGAGTACTTCACGCGCTTCGCCCACACCAAATCACAGATTAAGGGCATGTCTACCTCGTCGGTAGTCGACGCCACCCGTGAAGGGGTGCTAAACCCTGACCTCCTCAACAAACTCCATCGGAAGCCGATGACGTCTGTGGCGCAGCTGATGGCATACTTCAAACAATATGCCAAGGTGGAGGAAGGTTGTCTTCGGCGAGCCGGAGCACCCCCGCCTGCCCCCCGAGAAGTCAAGACGAAGCTTGAAGCCTCGGCTCCTCTACAAACCCCTCAAGATAATCGCTTCAGCGAGCACATGAGAGGGAAGAAGCATTTCCATTCGGAGGTGCTAAACATTGCACCTTCCGTTCCGAAGGCACCTGCCAATTTCCAGCAGGCGCAGAACTTCAAGGCTGGAGCAACGAAGCCTCAAGAGAGAGCACCTGGCAGGCGCCAGAGTTTTTTCTGCTGCGTGCATGGCGATAATAGAAGCCATGACACGAAGGATTGCAAGTCGGTGTTAACCCTTCGAGGTGAATACCTAGGATGAAGTACGGGGCGGAGTACTTCGGACCGAACCCCTCCAGCGGCACGGTCGGAGCCTGTGCAAATCGTGGCTCGAGCCGGTGCCCTTGAAGCCCCCATGCGACTACCAGTGGCCAACATTATGCCACCACCGAAGCAGGAAGACCCACAAGACCGCGGCAAGCGAGTGGTCCTGCCCATCTCCGGAGGGGGGACCCTCGAGAGCATGTCCAAAAGGCAGCGACATGAGTACGTCCGCGAGGTTGGGCACATTGGGACTTCGAGTTTTGCAGAAGGGATGCCAGAATGGTCTAATGTGCCCATCTCGTTTATTGCCAATGATGTTGCAGGGATAAAGTTTCCTCATGCCGACCCCTTGGTCATTTCCGCAGACATAGCAGGGGTGGAGGTTCGAAGGATCCTGGTGGACGGCGGGAGCTCCGCAGACATACTTTTCATCCAGGCCTTCGATCAAATGTGCATCTCCCGGAAGCATCTACTTCCAGCGGCCCGTCCACTTCAAGGGTTCTCAGGACCGCCTCTCGATGCCCTCGGCCAGATAGGCCTAGAGGTTGCCTTTGGAGAGGGCCTCTGGCCAGAGTAGAAGAGGTGATCTTCGATGTTGTCGACGCCCCTTATGATGACAATGCAATCTTCGGTAGAGGGATGCTGAACCAGTTCGGAGCTATAGCGCACCACAATTATCTTTGTCTCAAAATGCCCATGCAAGGTGGAGTGCTTACTATTTCAGGAGACCAAGCTATAGCCCGGAGAACGGAGTATGGGCACGGATAGCCGCTAGATCCCCGGTAAGTGCATAACGTAGCGGAAGGCGCCGAAGGGGTACCAAAGGTCGCAGGAGAGACACCGGAGGCCCTGGCCCTTTCAAGGGGACTCTCTCTCAAGCCAAGCCCGGAAGGGGAGGTCGAGACAAGGATAATTTCAAAAGATGGCAAAGAATATCCAGTACAGTTCGGCAAAGGGCTATCCCCAGAGATAGCTACCTCGTTAGAGGAAGTCGTCAAGCAGAATCTGGACGTCTTTGCTTGGACTACCGAAGACATCACCGGGGTGGATCGAAGCATCATCGAGCATAGCCTGCTCGTCAACCCGAAGGCCAGGCCAGTACGCTAGGGGCTTCACAAGCTATCTGCAGAAAGATCAAGCCTTGACAAAACCGAGGTAGAGAAGTTGTTAAGGGCTGGCATCATCAGGGAGGTAGCCCATACCGAGTGGTTGGCTAACCCTGTTTTTGTAAGGAAGAAGGACTCCAACAAGTGGCGCATGTGTATCGACTTTACTTCATTAAATAAAGCATGCCCTTGTGACCCCTACCCGATGCCCCGAATGGACCAGCTGGTGGATTCCACAGCTGGCTCCGAATTGCTAAGTTTTCACGGCGCTTATTCCGGGTATCATCAAGTCTGGCTAAAACGTGAAGACGAAGCAAAGACCAGCTTCATAACTCCTTCCGGAGTATTTTGTTATGTAAGAATGCCTTTTGGCCTGCGGAATGCCGGAGCCACTTTTTCATGTTTAATAGCTAAGGCTCTAGGTCATCAAATAGGCCGAAATGTTGAAGCCTATATGGATAACATTGTAATAAAAAATGCTCAAAAACACCAGCATAGCCTAGACCTAGCTGAAATGTTTGAGAGCCTCCGAGCATGTGGAGTGCGCCTTAACCCAAAAAAATGTATATTCAGAGCACAAGCAGGGAAACTGCTAGGGTACTTAGTTTCGAGCAGGGGAATCGAAGCTAGCCTAACGCAGATAAGTGCGCTACAAAGAATGGCTCCACCAGGGAATTTGAAGCAGGTCCAGAAGCTAGCAAGAAGGCTCGCAGCCCTTAGCAGATTCCTGGCCAGGTCAGTAGAGCGAAGCCTCCCAATTTTCAAAGCCCTAAAGGGGCCCGAAAGCTTCAGTTGGACACCAAAGTGCCAGAAGAGCTTCGATGATATAAAAGCATACCTCGGAAGCTTGTCAACACTTACTGTACCCCTTCCAGAAGAAACACTACTCCTTTGTCTTGCAGCAACAGGCTCCACAGTAAGGGCAGTATTGGTCCGGGAAGTTGAGCTTAAGGGAAAGCTGGTGCAGAACCCAGTTTATTTTGTGTTAGAAGCTTTGTCCGGAGCTAAAATCAGATACTCCGAGCTCGAGAAATTTGCTTATGCCCTAGTAATGGCCTCGCGAAAGCTAAGGCATTATTTTTGGCGCATAACCTGATCGTCCCTACCTCGTATCCTCTTGGAGATATGCTCCGAAGCAAAGACTCTACGGGTAGGATTGGAAAATAGGCTGTCGAGCTAGCCCCCTTCGGAATCTCCTTCACGACGAGAACAACTATTAAATCCCAAGTCATAGCTGACTTCGTAGCAGAGTGGACTCCATCTGCAATTTGGGCTCTGGAAGAACCCTCCGAAGGTTTATGGACAATATTTTCTGATGGAGCTTATCAGGCATCCGGTGCCGGAGCAGGGGCAGTCATCATATCACCATCAGGGCAGAAGGCCATGTATTCTGCGAGGCTCAACTTTAAAACCACCAATAACATCGCAGAGTACGAAGGAGTCCTGCTAGGCCTCCGAAAAGCTAAGGCACTTGGAGCTGCAAGGATAATGATTAAGACATATTCCCAAGTCGTCGCAGGGCATGTTGATAAGAGCTTTCAAGCAAAGAACCCGCATCTAGCGCAATACCTTGAAGAAATCCGCAAGGCTGAAGCAGCATTCAAAGGATTCACGGTTCAGAGTATCCCTCGAGCAGATAATCAACTCGCAGATATTCTGGCAAAAGCTGCAGCTGGAGTGGTGGACCTCCCGGAGGGTGCTTTCTACGAAGAGCTAATGCAGCCCGCAGCTAGTTAGTTACCCTTTGCAGAAATATTGTGCATTCCAACTACAGATTGGTGGGCTCCGATTATGAACATTTTGCAAGGTGGCATAGATCCTTCAGAAGGTCCGGATGCCCGAAGATTGCAAGCAAGATCCCGAAATTACAAGCTTGTCAACGGGGTATTATACAAAGCTGGCGTGTGTTCCCCTCTACTTTGATGCATCTCTCAACCCGAAGGTCGAGACATACTTCGAGACATTCACGAAGGTTTGTGCGGAAGTCATTTGGCCCCTCGTGCTCTAGCTGGCAAGACACTTTGGCAAGGGCTTTACTGGCCAACAATAGTGACAGATGCAGAGGAGCTGGTTCGAACATGCCAGGGCTGCCAATGGATGGGCAGACGAAGCCACCGTCCGCCAGTTCAACTTCAAGATATCGCCCCGGTATGGCCAATGGCTAGATGGGGCATGGATCTCATAGGTCATTTTCCAATGGCAAAAGGCGGCTTGAAGTTTGCGGTAGTAGCAATCGAATATTTTTCAAAGTGGGTCGAAGCGGAGCCATTGACAACTATCACCTCGAGGAATGTGAAAAATGTTTCTGGCAGAACATTATATGTAGGTTCGGAGTGCCAAGGGAGTTGACGGTGGATAATGGAACCCAGTTCGAAGCTGACACTTTCCAAGCATTTTGCGAAGACCTGGGCATTAAGTTGTGCTTCGCTGCGGTATGCCATCCACAATCCAACGGAGCCGTTGAGCGAGCCAACGGAAACATCCTCTCCGGGCTAAATCGGCGAATTGTTGGCTTGGCCAAGGGGCTGTGGGTCGAAGAGCTCCCTAAAATCTTGTGGTCCATTCGAACCACTCAAATCAGGTCCACAGGTTTTACCCCATTTAGACTGCTATTCGGAGATGAGGCCATGACTCCTACGGAGCTCAGAGGTGGATCCCTTCGTGTAGTTCAGCCCGGAGATGAAGATGAAAGGAACACTTCGCTGGACTTGTCAAAAGAAACAAGGCTTCGAGCTGTCGCCAATCTGACCAAGTACCAGGGCCAAACAAAGACATGGTATGACCCGAAGATAAAGCTAAATGAGCTTAAACCTGGTCATCTAGTTTTGCGAAGTGTAATAGCTCCAGGGAAGCTAGGAAACAAATGGAAAGGACCATATGTTATCTTACGCTCAGGACGCCCCGGATCGTTTAAATTAGCTAATTTAGAAGGGGAAGAGTTGAAGCATGCATGGCATGCGGAGCACCTTAAGCGTTATTACGCTTAGGGGCTCCTTGTAATCACTTGTAAAACTTTCTTTTTTTCTAAATGAAGAGAGGGGTAGAATTTTGTTTGCTCTTCGAATATCCCTTACTCCTGACGGACGCATCGGGAGGACGGAGATGCTTGCAGAGTCAAGCATCTTTCCCAAGACCCAGGCAGCACCCTGCGAACCATCGGTTCAGGGGCTCCGCCATCACCCTACGGATTACAGGCTCCGGCTTGTTAGGATCCGTAGAAGAGTCTAAGGACTTTAAAAATAAACAGATTTCCCGCCTCCGGGTATGAAGTATCTGTAAAAGGGTCAAAGGTGGTCACCCTACAGATTCCAGGCTCCGGCTTGTTAGGATCCGTAGAACAGTCTAAGGACTTTAAAAAGAAACAGATTTCCGGCCTCCGGGTACGAAGTATCTATAAAAGAGCCGAAGGTGGCCACCCTACGGATTCCAGGCTCCGGCTTGTTAGGATCCGTAGAAGAGTCTAAGGACTTTAAAAAGAAACAGATTTCCGGCCTCCGGGTACGAAGTATCTGTAAAAGAGCCGAAGGTGGCCATCCTACGGATTCTAGGCTCCGGCTTGTTAGGATTCGTAGAAGAGTCCAAAGACTTTAAAAGTTAAACAGAGCTCCGACCTAAGGGTTCGAGCAATCTGTAAAAGAGTCGAAGGTGACCAAGTAACAATACTCCGAGGCCTAACGAAGTAATAATACTAAAAATACGGATGATAAATGTGATGCGAAATATCAAGTTGTTCGGCACATCGTTGTGTCCGGCGAACCCATTTGCACAACAAAGGATCCCCCACCCACAAGGAGGGGTAGGAAGTACGCAAGATACTTTCGAAGTATTTCACATTAAGTCATCGTACTTTTACATCAAGAAAAGTTTTGGTCCAAGCCTAGGAAAAATCGAAGACCCTGTCGGCATTTGGAGCTACCCCTCCGGCTACTCTGTCCGTCGGAGCTCGAAGCTGTCGGTTGGGTCCTCTTCGTTCGGGCGCTTCTCTTCTTCTTAGAGGCTCGTAGTTTCTTTTGATCTTCTTGAAGCTCGGCCCAGGTCAGGAGCCTTTCGGAGTTAGCCTCCGCAGGGTCTTTGGCCTGGTACTCCGAGTCGGACCAGTTCATATGTTTAGAAGACAATGATACCTTCTCCTTCTCCTCTTCCTTAATATAAGTTAAGACCTCTTGAGAAATTTCGAAGGTTATCTCCCCTTTGTCTCCACGAGGAACAGAGAAACAAGAGCGGCGGTAGGGCCTTAAACTCTCGAGGCTTGCCCACTCCTTCCGGAGCCTTTCGATAATTTCCAGTATTTCGAGGTCAGGGTTCGAAGGGCGCGACAAAACCTAAAAAGAACAGAACACCCAAACAAGCTTCTTGTTTATAGTTTTTCATTAATAGAAGGGGCTTTACAAGATTTTGTGTACATGATGGCCCTAAAGAGCTAGACCTGCGGGTCGGTTGGTGGAGCAGGAATGACTGGAGCTGGTGAGGTAGGAAGTGGTGGCCTTGTTTGCGCCTGCTTCTGCCGACGGGCCTCGTCAATCGAAGCTTTGGCCGCAACCTTGTGATCCACCTTCCAAGTTGACCGGAAGGCTTCCTAGGCCAAGGCCACGTCCGAAGATGGGTGCAGCAGGTCGTCTGAGGCGAAGCTCCCAGGGATCGAACCCCCGACTGAGCCGAGGGGGATCTGAAGGGATTCGAGGTGGCGAAGAACTCCGATACCGGCACACTGCCCGGAGATCTCTCCATACCGGACGCCAGAGTTCATCATCAACGACGCGGCCACTTGGATCCTTTTCAGCTTCCGATCGAGGGGTTCATGGGTCGCAACAGAAGACGAGGGGCACATGGTGCCAAAATATTCCAAGGTACCCTGAAGGGCGTCCAAGGTACGTTCCGCCGCACTAGCGTTCTTCTTCTCCGTTGCTTCCAGCCCTGCAGCAGTAGCAGACACCTCGGCCACTTGAAGCAGTAAGGAACTCTTCTAGGCCATCGCCTGGTTAAGAGCTCCTTGGAGCTCCACCAACTGAGCACTCGAAGCGGCCGCCGATTGATGGAGCCTTTCGACCTCCGCCCGAAGAACGACGCTCTCGGCTTCAACCTCTTGGGCCGAAGCACGGAGCACATCGTTGTCTTGCCTTGCCGTCCGGAGAGCTTCGTCGGCCGCCACCCTAGCCCTCCGTTCCACTAGGGCTTCCTCCCCCAACCTGAAGAATCTTTCGTTGGAATCATTAAGGGCGGTTTGGAGGGTGGTAACCTTCCTTTTGAGTCGATTAATTTCGACCTCATTGGAAGTCGCTGCCGCTCTAGCAAGGACGAATTGCTGTAAAAAGGAAAAGAACAAGTAAGTACCAAAGTGTTTATAACCACTAATTCGAAGTAGCTGTGGTGTCTTTCATACCTGAAGGGCAACCCTTTCGAGGGCTGTGTTGAGCGCCGGAGCCCTAGCCTCGCTCAGAGCAGAGACCAAGTCCGAATTGGCGATGTCCTGGCTTTTCTCTGCCAGGGGCTCCATGAGCTCTCGGAGGCCTGCCCGTTGCTCCAGGAACGGAGCCAGCAAAGGAAACCAAGATGAGGCTTAGAGGTCGTCTACTGCGGCCTCCTCCTCCGAATTGCTGACAGAAATCGTCGCAAGGCCAGGGGGAAGGCCGAGGCTAGACATGCTTTTGCCCCTCCCCGGCACGAAGGCGGGTGCGACAACTGAAGAAGAAGTGCCCCTTTCGTCAGCGGCTACCCCTTCGACCAGAGTCGTGTCAACAAAGGCGACCTCGATCGTCGGAGCCACCGCAGCAGGGGCAACCTCCGTCACCGAATCCGCTTCGACGGGCGCAATTTCCGCTACTAGGCATGGAGCGTCCGAAAGAGCAGGGGGTCCACCTGGGCCACGACCCCTGAAGATGGTGGGACTTCGGGTGCAACTGGAGCTTCGACACCCTTCGAGGTACCTACTTTGTCAAGGAATTTAATAAGCATTTACAAGAAAAAATTGTAGGTATCAACCAAAGCAGGAGCTTCGAGGCGTACCTTCGGAGGCCTCGTGGGGCAGGATCGTCGGATCCTCCAGAACTTCGTACATTTGGAGGATGTCAGCGAAGTCATCTCTCGAAGCCCTCTCTGCCGCATTTTTTGCCGGAACCACGACTTCCGTCGC
Organism: Zizania palustris; assembly: GCA_019279435.1. Taxonomy (NCBI): domain Eukaryota; kingdom Viridiplantae; phylum Streptophyta; class Magnoliopsida; order Poales; family Poaceae; genus Zizania; species Zizania palustris. The sequence goes on along the minus strand of JAAALK010000086.1, from coordinate 12,177,907 downwards.
GACCACCCCGGTTACGGGCAAGTTGGGGGTGGTGGAGTCCGATTCCAAGTTTACGACGACGAGCGCGGGGGCGCGCGTCGGGTCTACCTCTGCAACCTCTTGAGCAGAAGTTCTGGCTGGGACTTCCCCTATATCTTCGTCGTCTTCCAGGAGATAGTTCTCGAAGACCGACACTAGCTGAACGTCGGAGTCCTCGGACTCCTCGGAGGCCGAGCTCCGAGCGTCCAAGGACGAGGCCGACGAAGCAGGAGCCAGCTGCAGAGGGAGCTTCACTATCTTCTTCTTCTTGGACGGTGGCTTGCTGGCTTTCTTGGGCGGCTCAGCAACGGCCTTCCGTTTATGGACGACTGCTCCAGTCGAGGTAAAGTCAGGAAGGGGGGGCTCCATCCCGAGAGCCCCCCACACTCTGTTGGAGCGCTCCCAGCTCCCCACTAGCTCCAGCCTTTTTTGCTTTTCAACCGTTGTAGGGGCTCCGAGAACTCGTTCGGTGGCTCGAGCTATGTCCTCCGGAGCCAATGCCAAAGGAGCAACTGAAGAAAAAGGGTAACACATCATAAGTATGTTATTTTTTTCATCTAATGCAGTACTGCAGGAAATGGAAGTCTTACCTAAGGTTCGGAGATCTCCCTCCGAGGCCTGTTGGAACACTATTGGCCAGTTGGCTCCTAGGGGTGGAATCTGAAGGGCGATGAACTCTTCGGCCAGGTCGCGCATGCTCATGCGGCGAGCCACCGAAGTCAACAGCCCTAGCCTCGTGGAAAGCAAGCTAGGGTTCGAAGAGATCTCCGCCTCCTTCCAGAACTAAATCTCCTGGAGAGGCCCTGCGAGGGGGGAGTCCTCTTCGACTTCAACGTAAAACCACCGAAGAATCCAGTTAGTGTACCATCTGTCATTGATAGCCTTCGCAGGGAAGTGCAGGGCGTGCTCCCTCCGTAACTGGAAGTTGACACTGCCGAAGGCCGTTATCACTTTAGAATCCCCGGGCCCGTCCTGTGGTTTCGGCTGGCAGATGGCTTCGTGGGTTGCGGTGAAGATCTCCGAGCGTCCTTCGCACCCTTCGGCTCGGAGCGCCCACTCGAAGACAGCCAAGCGGGCGACGGCGTTGGGGGACAACTGAGGTAGAGTGATGTGAAACAGGTCCAGTACCTCCGCCAAGAAGTCTATGGCTGGAATCCCCAAGCCTGCTTCAAAGAACGCCTCGAAGACTACCATTTCTCCACTTCGTGGTCTCAGAGTTGATTCCGACCCAGGGACCCGAGTCCTCAGTCCTGCACCCAGCTTCCCTTCCATGGCCTCTTCAATGGACTCGGCGATTCTCGTAGATTGACCGATGAGGAAGCCTTGGGAGATTTTCTTCTTGGAAGGAGGGCGGAGCTCCCGAGGATTCTTAGGCCAGGCGCCACCCGGAGTCCCCGCTATTGCTGCCACAGCTGAAGTGGCCCACGTTTGCCTCTGTGCCAGAGTACTCGCCGCCGCCGGGGCAGTGTGGCTGGTTCTCGCCATTTGCTCAGACGATTGAGAGGTTGAAGGATTGGGGAAAGTGAATCGCGAGTACTAAAAGCGGTAAAAAGTTTCGGGTAACTTATGTTCTTCCTTTTATAACCATTCGTCGGTTGCTATGCTCCGATTGCATTCACACTGCAGGTTCGGCTTCCGCCACTGACGAGTGGGTCCAGGAAAGGGAACGGCGAGCAACCACCGTAAAAATCGACCGTTACCTTTTACAGGGTGTAACGGTTACTTGCGCCGTAATGGCTATAATCAAACGGCTCTTCACGATGTTTGCGCTTCGAAGCAGTTTTCTTCCCTGCGATGTGTTCCCACTGCGTAAAGAGCCTGGAGAAAGGGTCTGAACGCTTTGAATATGAAATCCTCCAAAGAACTGTAATGTGTCTAAATTCTCTCTAAGTCTCAGAATATGAAAATATTCCTTCCGTATACTGCCTTCTTTCTAAACAGGTTAAATATAGAGAGGCGTATTCGAGGGGCTACTGTTGGGGGAAATTGCTTCATTTTCAAGACTTAGAGATTAATGACTCGAAGGTTCTGTAAAGCTTCGAAGCTAGTGGGCGCTTGTTCGAAGGCGGAGGCGTCAAGCCGAAGGGTGCTTCGATACGAAGTCCTGAAAGCCCTCCGAACGGAGAATGAAGGCTCCGAAGCTGAGCGACAAGATTGATAAGATGTTTGGCTTATCCATCTACCTTATAGAACTTTACCCCTTTTTAACCTTGCTCCGGGTACCGAATAGTTTCCACTATGTCGGTTGTAATCTAGGGGTAATTAGATCTTTTCCTTAGACATTTTTGCCTATAAATACCCCCTCTCTACCCTGTAACAAGGATCGAATACGAAGCTATTCTATACACATATTCGAACTGTCCGAGCTGTTATCCAACTCGGAGGCTTGAGACAGTCCTTAAGCACAAACTCTCTGTTTGTTCGTTCTTGATCTCAGAGAACCTGCTGGTGTAAACTTTTTACGCCAACAGTAAGCTACCAAAATATAAATTCACGGCTATTGCAACCAAACAGTTTCTTAACTTTTCCGTAGCTCAGAGTTTACAATTATTTTTCTACATTTCACAGCTCACAACAGTTTTTTTAGAATCTACAGCTCAACCAAACACACTCTTAAACAGCTAGCACATGCGATTAAAATTCAAAGCATATTTCTAATTGCTACTCATTTTATTATTTGAATTTGGAATCCTCCGATCTCATTTGAATGGTTCTCAATTCTAACTAAAATTATGGCTCTCGTACACGTGCATGGGCCGTAATTTCGGGCCGTCCAAACCAGGAGCCCACGTAGCCCTGTGTATCAAATGGATGGGCTAGCAGAAGCCCAGCAATAAAATACGCTTTCGTACTGAAAAGGCGTATTATTTAGATCACGCGGGCCCGCTAGTATCGGCGAAAAGCGTACTTGACGTCGCCGATTTCGGATTTCCCATTTTTACCGGAGCGCCTCCGCTGTGCCGGAACCCCCGTACGCCCGAAGCCAAGCTCGCCATCGCTGGAGACGATCAAACGGCAGGCCCGAGCTCCGGACGGGCGTAATGGCGCCTAAGAAGAAGCAGCAGGCGCCGAAGCAGAAGCAGAAGCCAAAGGCCTCCTCCTCCTCCGCCGCCGCCGCGCCGCGCCTCCAGATCTCGTCGGAGAACGAGCGCCGCTTACGACGGCTCCTCCTCAACTCTGGCGCTACCGCGGCGCCAGCGCCAGCGCCGGCCGATGCTCCCGAGGTGCGCGCCGAGTCGAGGGAGCAGAAGGCGCGGCGGCTGCGCGGAGTGTACGACAAGCTCGCCCTCGAGGGCTTCTCGTCCGCGCAAATCGAGCAGGCGCTTTCCGCACTATCCGTTCGTACTCCCAAACACTCGCCGAACACCGTTGTGCGATCGAATTTGTTGTTTACTGTTGATTTGGGACTTATTTACGGGGGCAGGATTCGGCGACGTTCGAGTCGGCCCTGGATTGGGTGTGCTTTAATCTCCCCGGCGATGAGCTCCCCCTCAAATTCTCCAGCGGCACCGCCTCCTCTTCTCGGGCAGGTATGTGGTTCGAGGGTTTAGGGTTTATTGCTTCCGAGAGGTGGATAGTTTGTGTGTAGTCACATTTCTGTCTGAACTGTGAACTGTCAACTGTGTCGTCTGTGCGTGTTCTTGTGGCAGCACCAATGCGTTTGTGTGCTCATCTGCATGAAGTTGCAATTTGTGTATGTGTATGTGCGCAAACAATGAACTTCATATCATTGATCATTTGCCTGCAATCTGGTCTTACTGGTTCAAGATTGAGGTAACGCCATCAGCATGCTTGTTTGCAGTGCACTTATCTGCATTTTAGGCTCTGCACATGTGCACACACCCATGAACTGAAGGGTTGGTGCGCTTATGCTTGTGTTTTCTCATTGAGGTATGAATTGGCTTGAAAATTTGAATTGTTGAATGCTAAGCCCGTCATGCTTAAATTGTGTGTTTATGACTTTTGTAGGGCCTTTAGGGACAGAGGGTTCAGTTAAGGTTGTATCGACAGCAAAGGACAATTGGGTGCCACAGGTTCGTGAGTCAGAGGAGGCGCATGGGAGCACTGAGGGGCTGGAAATTAAGATTAGCAGGCGGCGAGAAGAAGATGTGACATTGGATGATGGGCGATCATCTCAAGCTGCATGGATTCGGCAGTACATGGAACAACAAGAGGTATAGATGACAGATGTACAAACAAGCGACTTTATCACCTGGATCTCTGTATCAAATACTAACACTCTTTGTACCAGTTTTGGTTTATCTGCTAAGTATTGAACTAAGCTACTCCCCCCTGTCCCAAATTATAGCCATTTCTAGACTTTGGCGCGTTTATTAAGATGCAAGAAAAAAACCCAAACTACCCCTCAACTAGTACTCCAAACAATTAGTACTACATGCAACTAGTACTCTAGATAGGGGTAAAACAGGAAGATTTAGGGGAAAATTGTAGACGTTGTAATATTTGTGACAAAAATTGAATAGTAGAAATGATTGTATTTTGGGATGGAGGGAGTATTTGTTTTGTCATAAGTGTTACTATTCTCTTGTGCCTTTCTTTTACTTGCATAATTTCATGAAATGTTTGGTAAGTACCTCTATATCTTTCATATGTAAAACTTGCAGTTTAGAAAAAAATCATGTACATTTTTATACTGATTCACTCACTTCTTGAAAATATCTTGTATTGTTGGAGCATCAACTTGGTAACACAAGATAGTAAGGAATGCTTTGAGGGCTGAGGCTCTCTCCTTAACACCAACTTAAGTCTTTTATTGTCTTTTTAACTGATGAATGATCAATTAAAATAGTCCCCAATGTGCAGTTTTGACTATTAATTTTGCAGTAGTTTGTTTGTAAACATGATTGAAAGTATTATGTTGTGAAGGTAATTGTAATGACAAACCTAATTATATTTGTGGTTGTATTTTAAAAATCGACATAATATGTCCTAAATCCTAATGAAACTTTAATACTTTATAATTGTGAGTGTATATTATCCATAGAATTCCAGTTAATGTTAGTGATAAGCATCCTATACATGTGAATTCACTATGAGTTGGATGACACTCTGTTTATCAATATTTGAAACTAAGTTTATTCATAGTATCTCTCTTATTATTTTGTCCCCTATTTCATGGACTTTGGTGCAACTGTACCTTTTGATACTGCTGATGTTAGGAGGAGGATGTGAATTCTAATGATTCATACACATGGGAGGATCACTTCGCACCAAGTTTTGAAGCTGTTGAAGCAAAGCCAAGTAGACGAAAGAAGAAGGGTATGCATAATAGATTATTATGTTGTATAGTCAATTATATTATTTTTCTCTTCTATAGTAATAATGACTTAGTTTTCAAGTTTATATGTAGTTCAAGAAAGTCTATATTATGAGCGTTTGTTTGATTGTTTTCAGGTAAACAACAAGAGAAATCCTCATATGGAAACTTAAAGGAAGATCTTAGCAGTTCAGCTCCTAATGTCTTTTCAAATTCTGATATTGCAAATGTTGAGGGTGGTCAAATTGACTCAGATTCAGCTGGGAAGAAAATTGATAGTCCTGCCCACATGGATGAAGGCAAAAAAATATCCAAGGATGTTGATGAAACCCTCACAAAGGAGGTAGAAGAAGTAGAGCTTGATAACCTGTTCTTTGAAGACTCATCTGCTTGGGAGGCTGTGGCTCCAGAAATATTAAAACAACAAAAAATAGAGAAATTATCACATGATGGCTATGGGCATCTTCTTGGAAACATAGATGATATATGGAAGAAGGTCATGTGCACTTACACTACTTTATATCAATGTCACTGAAACATCTTTCTTTACCCTTGAGCTTACTGTGATTAGAGTGCTCCCTTTTTATCATACTTATTCTTATAATTTTGGAGGTGTTTTGTTTGTCTTGATTCTGGACTTCTAGGCTTGAGTGGCATCCACCTCATTGCTTCTCTGAATTTGCATGGAGCTAGATCCTGTTGTGCCAGACAATTCGAGTGGCCCTTTATGTGCTCCAATGTCCCATGCTCTGGGTGTGAGCTTGCCCCTAAAAAGCTGCAGAGAACTACTATAGTTTTGCCATTCAAGTTTCAGATTAGATTACTTTGTTGGATTGTAGAGAGGGGAAAAGTGAATACTGTGAATATTGATTGTTGTATGTATTGAGCCTTGGGTGTCGATAAATATGGATTATGGAGTTCATGCATAGATAGATTAGGAAGAACATATATAGATAAGGACGGACCAGATACAAATCTGATCATACCTAATATCCTGGAATGTTACTCAATGCTTCCCTACTCCCCTGCAATGTTACTTCTGGATATTCATTATCTGGGCAATGGGCTGAACATAGTAATTTGAAATATTGCTAAATAAACAATGAACCAGCAAAGCTGTTTAATTTTTGACTTGTCCGGTTATGCATTTGCTTCTAACTATTTATTGTGGTGTACAGGGAGATTCTGGCAAAATGCCAAAAGCTGTTTTACAAAAATTTTGTCAGAAACTTGGTTGGGAAGCGCCAAAATACAGTAAAATATCTGAGAAGGATGGCAAATTTATATATGCTGTTAACATACTACGTGGCTCTACTGGTCGTGGTAAAAGTCGGAAGGCTGGAGGCTTGACAAAAATCGAGTTACCTGAACAAGATAAAGAACATGTATCTGTTGAGGTTAGTGTTGGTGAATATTTGATCATTCTGTTAATGTTTAATGTTTCTGTTGGACTATGGATAAAAGCCCCCACCTCTCTCACTATAACGCCTAGGTTTTATGGTTGGGTTGGCTAGGTGGGGTGAGCCTAACATGGTATCAGAGCCAAGGTCCTGGGTTCAAATCCCCCTGGCCACGCATTTCCGCATTTCCGCTGCGTGATTTCCCCTGCGCCTATCTAGTGTGCTGAGACCTGTTGCGGGCTACGCCGGGCCTCTAGAACCTGCTGCGGGCTACGCCGGACTCGCACGCCGTAGGGGGAATGTTGGACTATGGATAAAAGCCCTCACCTCTCCCACTATAACGCCTAGGTTTTATGGTTGGGTTGGCTAGGTGGGGTGAGCCTAACAGTTTCTAAAAAAATCATGTTTATTCAATGGGAAAATGCAATTCTTCCTATGTCTGGATGTCCATGTCTTGGGACACTATCCTATCCATTGCAAATGCTCCAAGATCTGTGCAAGAACATTAAAATTACTAGAAGATGAATTGTTGGTTTGAATCTTGAAAGTTTGCATCAATCCCCATGGCTCATTGGATGAATATGATAGTGCATGGAGATCTATTCAGGAAAGAGAAAATTTTCTTTTTGCCACTTGTTGCAACCATATTCTCTCTTCTGCCATTGCCTCAGGTCAACTGTAATTGACCATTAAATTTGCACTCAAAAGACTAATATGCCCTTGTAGTGTAAAATACCAAAACATAGCAAGAAAACTACATGATAGCCATTCACAAATATTATTTAAAAAAAACACAGGCAGGGGAATTATGTGATTAATATTTTTCTTTTAAAAAACTACGGGAATGATTTAGTTCTTATTTTTTTGAAAATAATTTGCATTACATCTTATGAACAGTGGGAGCTATGCAGTACTTATATATGTGTAGACATGCAAATTATTTTTTCCTTAAAAATGTTTATTTTAAGCTACATATATAAACCTTTCAAACTAATGGAAACTTTTCATATTATAAAGTTTTCATACAATTTTTAAGAATTTTTAAAATACTGTCCTATTTTTTAAAACATTGTGCTTTAAGTGTTTTTGAATTTCCTAATTCCTATAATATTTAGTTTTCATAAGGGCATAATGGTATTTTGGAGAACAAATCTAATGGCAGTAGTGGCAAAAGAGAGATGAGTATAATAATGGCAAAATAAAGAAGTGCAAAATTTCGGTGGCACAAGAGAGAATATGATTGCAACCGATGGCGAAAAGAAAATTTTCTCTGCTGGGGAACAACTACTTAGTGATTGTGATATATTTCAACTACTTATTCTGATATATTTGTTCAGATCTAATTTTGATGCTTGTTGATATTAGTTATTGTCATATTGACTAGGTATATTGAATTAGTGATTTCATATCAACTGAGAACTGAATTTATTCCTTGTCTAGAATCGACTTGTAAACAATAAACACTCACTAAATTGGTCGACAGGAAGCACAAACCAGAGTGGCAGCTTTTGCTCTATATCAATTCTTTGCCGATCTTCCATTGCGTCAGTTGCTTATTGAGCCATATGCATCATTTGTTTTAAGATGGCAAGAAGGTTAGAACAATTTAATCTTGTTTTCTTCTGTGATGATTTGTTTGGACTTTTGGGTTACATATTACTTGACTTTTGCAAAAAAACAGGGGAATCATTATCAACATCAAGGGTTCTAGATACCGAGGATGGTCGGAGAGCTGGTTTTGTGGACATGTTATTGGATATGGATACAAATACAAGTTGTACACTTCCATATCAAGTCGGTGATGCTTCAGATGGTGCCAAATCTGTTGACTCTAAGAACATCGAGAACAACTACTCTATCCATGAGAAGAAGGATACTTATTTTCTGAATCGTACTGGTAAGTTTTGAATAAAACCATAATTTCATTTTTTATCAGAAGAATTTCCGAATTACGTGTCAAGCAATCATGATTTGGTTGTGACCATTTTTCCTTCTTCCAAAATCTTTTAATCTGCCACCATTTCCTTGAACTTTCTGAGCATCAATAAGGTTTATTCTATGTGGAATCTTAGAATCTATCTCCACAATACTATAGCACCTTTTAGATCAATTTCCATATTTACCTTTTAGGATAGACAATATGATATCTTCGTTTGTTTATCCTCCTCTCAACATCAATGTTCTTATGGCGGTAAGGCGAGGCGAGGTGACCTACCTCCTTCCAATCGCCTAGGCGAGTTAGACGTGTGGCGAGGCGACGTCATACGCACATAAGAAATCAAGAATGATAGCTACTTTAGGTTTATCTAAAGACTAATATCTGCCCAAAGGAAGCATATCTATTAGCTGCCCAGCAAAAAAAGCCAAAACAGAAGCAAGCCAAGGAAAAAAAAGACCACGTAAGCCAAAACATGGAAACAGAGAAGCAAAAATGTGACCTCACCAAAGCTACCATCTCGCGTCGGCGTTGAACTCCGCTGCCGCCACGCCGGGATACTAGCACGAAACTGCGCCGCCGCCTTGCCAAGCTAGATCTGCAGCGACATTGCTGTCAGACTTACAGTGCTGCCGCTGGATCTAGAGCTCCACCAGACCTACTGTTGATGCCGAAAATTGGTCAAGGCGCAAGCCCAGTAAGGACCCAATGTGGTCAGCAGAAGTCAAAGAGGTCCGGTCAAAGCTAGTCAAAGGAGTCCGTCCGTTGCACGTGACCGGATATACAAGAGCCGATAGAGATGAAGATGGAGATACAAACATAATCGGTTACAATTGTAGTGGATGGCAAGTCTCCGAACTATAAATATGTATCCAGTAGGTAGATTAAAAAACACAACTACTTCAACCAGAAAACTACTCTCAGCGCATCGCCACCCTTGTTAATTCAAGGTTAACTCCGGCGAGACTTGGCACTCGGAGTTGGGTTGCATCGTCTTAATCTTTGACAAAGAGTTGCAGGGTCAAACTGATTGGCACGCTTAGAACCCCGAGAATTTAGGACCTGCACTAGAGTTATGCAAATCTCCTAGGCCACATGTGTGACCAAAAACGACACCAACACGCTTTTTGGCATGCTCGGTGGGACCACCTTCAACGACTCAACCATGGTAGGCGAACTCAACAACAGTAACATCATCTCGATTACCTTGGAAGCATTGACCAACGAGCAAGAGGGCAGATGTACAGTAGCACATAGATAACTACCAGAAATTGTGCCTCGAATCCTTCAACATGACCCGATCTAGCCTCGTCTAGAGAAATCAATTGCCGAAGCCGACCTTGATCGGAGAGATTGTCCAATAGACTAAAAGCCCTCGGATTAGTTTTCAAGAAGCTATCGACAACGCTCTCCACCACGCCCTCATCAATCAGTCCGAGGTATTGGTCAATACCTTGCATGGGCTAATCAAGAAGACCGCTGACGACACAATAGCTCACGAGCCGGTGCAAGGTCTGGTATACTTCCCCATCAACCATCCTCGTATATTGCAGAATCCACAACACACTCGGTCGACGCCACCGTCACAAGGGCCGATGAGGCAGGAACCACCGAACATTTCATTCGGTCCCGACAAAAGCAGCACGGTCTAACCACCTACTCCTCCGCTTCAAGGGGTAGGAAGACAGTCTACATGGTGCGTATGGCCTCGAGAGGGGCATACCGACACCTCAACCCGTGGCCGCTCCGCAGGGGCCAGTGGGGCAAGAAGCACTCCGAGTTACGTATGGCGTCGCAAGGAACGTGCTGTCCAATCTCGTGCATCCAAGGGGGGCACCCAATGGTATCCCTCTTGGTACCACCAGACCGCGTATTACGAGACACAACCGTATGTTAACGAAGAGCAATACAAGTATAGTGCTGCTCGTTTGGACCAGTACCCGTAGGCCCTAGCGTCTGACCGGTACCCCGTGTCGGGCCAGCAAGAGGAAGATTGGGTGAATCGGGTCATTGAAGTCATTTGAGATCAGTTCGGTCTTAAACCCAAGGACCATACATATATGTATCGGTGGCCCTACTCGAAGTGGTGTGGTACCGGACAAGGCATGGTGAGGAGTGGGAGCCCGCGTGGCCTTGGAAGGCAGGCATTTGAGCAAGTAAGTGGCTGTAAGAAGACTCAGCCTAGAAGCGTGTGGGAGAAGAAGCATGAAAGAGCATGGAGCGCATAACATTGTTAGTGGTGCGAATCATGCGCTCAACCTTGTCGTTCTGAGAGGAGGTATAGGGACACGACATGCGCAACTAGACTACCTTAGAGAGAAAGAAAGCCTGGGAGGCGAAGTTATCGAATTCGCGCCCATTATCACACTGAACAGCCTTGATAGTAACACCGAACTGAGTGGACACCCAAGCAAAGAAGTGAGTGAGTGTGGGAAAGGCATCTGACTTGGAACACAATGGAAAAGTCCAAGAATAGTGAGAGAAATCATCAAGAACCACCATATAGTACTTAAAACCAGAAACACTCAGGAGCGGGGATGTCCACAAGTCACAGTGAATAAGATCAAAAGCCTGAACAGTATGCGACGAAGAAACAGGAAAAGGCAAACGAATATGACGACCTAACTGACACGCATGGCAAATATGCTCACTAGTAGCCCTAGTACATGAAATAGAGGAGCTATTACAAAGCTGAGCCAAAACGTTAATGTCGGGGTGGCCAAGCCGGCGGTGCCAGAGAGTGGAGGAAGTGGTGACAGCAAGCACGGGCGAAGGGGAAGCCAAAGAGGGGGCAATGGAGGGCGGAAGGCGAAGGGTGTAGAGAGGGCTAGTGCTATCACAATGGAGAAGAGGACGCCGTGTGACCAAATCCTTCACCGTCAAACCACAAGAGTCAAATTCAACAAAACAAGAGTTATCAGAGGTGAATTGGTGAATAGAAAGAAGATTATGAACAATATCAGGGGCAACAAGAACATTGGGAAAGCGGAAAGAACCACAAGAATCTGCACATTGTTGTCACGGCGTCGCCTAGGCGACGCCTAGGCGCCGACTAGGCGTCCAGGCGGTCGCCGCCGGACGCCTGGCTGAATCGCCTCGCTTGGGTGAGATAGGCGCCCGCCTGGAGATCCTAGGCGTCGCCCATGGCGCCTAGGCGGTCGCCAGGAGACTCTGGGCGGGCGCCTAGGGTCCGTGCCTCCGTTCTAAGCCTCTAAGGCGTGCCCAGGCCCTTTCGGTTCCTCTTCCCTTGCGCCGCCGCCTCTTCCCTTGCGCCGCCGCCTCATTCCTTGCGCCGCCGCCCACCGGCTGCCGGATCTGCTCCTGTGCCTTGCGCCGCCGGCCGCCGGATCTCCGGTTCCCCTAGCGAGTTGCTCCTCTTCCCCTTGCGCCGCCCGGGCGGCGCCGCCGTCCGCCAGATCTCCGGTTCCCCTAGCGAGTTGTCCCCTTGCGCAGTTGCGCCGCCCGGCCACCGGCCGCCTCGGCTCCCTCCCCTGCTTCCCCCTCCCCTGTGCTCCCTCGCCGCAGCAAGCAGAGAAGGCAGCAGTTTCCAGCAAGCAGCAACAGAGAAGGTAGCAACAGAGAAGGCAGCAGTTTCCAGCAGGCAGCAACCAGCAACAGAGAAGGAAGCACTGCAGCAGGCAGCAAGGCAAGCAGCACAAGAGCAAGGCAACCAGCAACAGAGAAGGCAAGCAGCAGGCAGGCAGCAAGGCACTGCATGTGTGGTTGTGTGCTATGAACTATGAACTATGAAGTATGAAGTGAACTATGGAGTATGAACTATGGAGCATGCTGACATTTGCATGCTGAATTTAATTGGTCGCCTAGGCGTCCAGTCGGCCCCCTGGCGACTGGTTTCGCCGGGGCGCCGTGACAACCATGAATCTGCATCACCCACGGAGGTAACCGGAAGACATGACCCATTGCCAACCATGATGGAAGAGGGGCAAGATGGGTGAGGCGGCCTTCTGGAAGAGAGAAGACCAGCGTGAGGAGTGGTGTGGTAGGAGGCTCCCGAGTCAGCCACCCAGTCCGTGGTTGCAGGCGGTGTCAAACCCAAGGTGCTAGAGGCGGTGTCAAACCCACCGGACCACGGTGCCCAAACCGGAGGTGGTGGGTGCTGCACCGGCGGAGGCCAGACCAGAGGCAGCGCGCACTGAGCTAGGGCCGCTTGGTCCCACCCGCCGAACCACGGTGCCCAAACCGGAGGTGGTGGGTGCTGCACCAGTGGAGACTAGATCGGAGGCAGCGCGTGCTGAGTTGGCCCGAGGAGCATGGCCGCAGGTGGTGGGGACGACTAAGGAGCCCCAACTGTGAACTTCCTAGGCCACGTGGAAGGTGTGGGAGGGCAGCGACGAGTGCGGCGTTGGCAGGGAAGCCGGCAAGCGCACAGGGCTTGCCAGCCCGCAACCGTGGCCGAGGAGGAGGCCGAAGGCGTGGTAGGGAAGGCCGATGCGACGACGACGAGGTAGAGGGACGCGATGGCCAGCAGCGGCGACGGCGCACGGGGCACGCCAACCCGCAGCCACGACCGAGGAGGAGGCCGGCGACACGCTCGGGGCCTACCAGCCCGCGGCCGCGGCCGGGGAGGAGGCCGATGGCGCGGTTGGGAGGGTGGCGGTGGCGGGGGCGCCAGATCTGGCCGGCAGCGGCGGCGCGGCGAAAGGGAAAGCAGCAGAGGTCGGCGGCGCGGTTGGGAGGGTGGCGGCGGCGGGGGCGCCAGATCTGGCCAGCAGAGGCGGCGACGCAGTGGAAAGAAGGGCCGCGGCGGCGCACGGGGCGCGCCAGCCCACAGCCGCGGCCGAGGAGGAGGCCGGCGACGCACTCGGGGCCTGCCAGCCCGCGGCTGCAGCGGAGGGGGATGCCGGCGGCGCGGTAGGGAGGTTGGCAGCCCAACCCTAGAAGGGTAGGTGGATAATAATAGTGCCATACATGGACCAAACACACAAACACTCTAACAAGTACTACATCATCCGCGAAGAGCATACACCAAAGGATATCCCTTGTATGTCCCTGGTGACCTCATCCATCACCAAGGCAAATAGATATGGGCTCAAAGCTGACCCTTGATGTAGTCCTATTTTAATCGAAAAGTCATCCGTGTCGCCATCACTTGTTTAAACTCTAGTTACAACATTGTTGTACATGTCCTTAATAAGTCTAACATACTTCGTTGGAACTTTATGCTTATCCAAAGCCCACCACATAATATTCCTTGGTATTTTGTTATATGCCTTCTCCAAGTCAATGAAGACCATGTGTAGATCCTTCTCCCTATACCATTTCATAACTTGTCTTATTAAGAAAACGACTTCCATGGTTGACCTTCCAGGTATGAAACCAAATTGGTTCATAGAGACTCGCGTTATCCTTCTTAATCGATACCCAATGACTCTCTCCCATAACTTCATAGTATGGCTCATCAACTTAATTCCTCGGTAATCAGTGCAACTTTGAATATAGTTCTTGTATATTGGTACCAATATACTTCTCCCTCTTCCGACATCTTGTCATAGCAATGGAATTGTGATCAAATCATAAAATGAGTGAACCTCCTTCACTCCTTGCATCTTCTAGACTGCTAATAATGTAAGTGTTGTTGGAGCTAATCTTGTTGATTAGGATAGTTTGTGTTTAAATAACTTGGCTTTGTAGTCGCGTCATGTGTTGGACGTGTCGCATGAGCATGTAGAAGGCTAGAAATGTGATATATTCAAGTTGTGGCTGACTAATGCATGCATGGGTCAGTTAGCTAATTAGTTAGTATGTGCATATGTTGCATGTATTAGTGGGCTAGTTAGGTAGGTAGTGCATCAGTACACGCATGGGTTAGTGGAGCAAGCCAACAGCTATTAGCATTGTGCATGTAGTGGAGTCTGAGTGGTGTGGATCACGCGTGTGTGGAGTTATACTCGGGCAGTTTGTTGCTCTGCATTGTGTGTGTGTGTGTGTGTGTGTGTGTGTGGCTTATAAAGCGATGTAATCATCAGTTGATTAGTGACCAAGGTGATCATTAGAGAAAACAAAAAAGGCATTCACTGCCACAAAAGAAGTGTTTTCTGTGTTTTTGTTCCAAGTGCTCTCATGTGGTCACTGTTCACGTGAGTTTGATGCTTGGTCTGGTTCCGACAAGTGTGAGTGCAATTCCTCTCAGGATGTCTAATATGGCTTTTCTTTGATTAGGATTAAGATCCCCAGAGCAGGCAGAAAGCACAGTGTTGAAAAAACAGTTAGAAAATAAAATGAAGCAGTCAAACTATTTGGTATGCAGCCAATATGTTTTGTGTTCTGCTAATTTCTTTTATTCTGACTTAGTGCCTTTCCTTTTATCTTTGTGACAATCAGTTCATTTTCTTACCTCATATTCAGAAAATGCTGGAGGCAAGAGCTTCTCTTCCAATCGCTAGACTAAAAGATAATTTCCTACATTTACTGAAAGAGAATGATGTAATTGTTGTTAGCGGAGAAACTGGATGTGGGAAAACAACTCAGGTACATGTATTACCTTTTCATTAAAAAAATCATAGTTTCTAATATTATTTCCTGCGTGGCTTCATTCTTGGATGCTGCCGATGGTTATCCCACATGCCTTTGCATCATGTCCCACAGTCATACCCTCTCCCTTTGTAGATGAGTGCATTGGATAAGATAATTAACTACAGTTTTTCATTTGGCTTTCTGGAATTATAATGTTTACATTATTGGTGACGGTGAAGCAAGAGAAAATTTCCAATTATCTGCTGCACAAGCCTTCTTGCCATCACAGTTCTGATGGTAGTTGTGGTTTCCTATACCTTGGTAAGCCAAGTGGCCCTGAGACCCCCACTCAATTCCAAACTTGATCAAGGATCTCTAGGCTGTAGATCTGCTTTTTCCCTTAATGACTTGATAATTTTACCTTGTTTGTTCAAACAAACTTTTCTAATTCAGTGCAATAGACCCTAGATATATGGGGATATGCTTGACACAATCGACACAAAGTGCCATCCTCATAATATTGATGTGTTTTAGTATCTTTCCATGATTCATATTTAACCTACAGGAGCGTGTTATGAATTGATCCTGTGAAAAATATATCTTCATCCCCAGCCAATCAGCTTCTATAATTTTGCAATAGGACGTTAGCTGCCATTG
The DNA here is from genome assembly GCA_019279435.1 of Zizania palustris. Lineage (NCBI taxonomy): Eukaryota > Viridiplantae > Streptophyta > Magnoliopsida > Poales > Poaceae > Zizania > Zizania palustris. The sequence goes on along the minus strand of JAAALK010000086.1, from coordinate 12,162,144 downwards.
ATATAAAGTTATGTTTGCATGTATTCCTTGAATATGTAGAAGGATATTCAGTACTGAATGTGATGCTGCACTAACTTGCATAGTTAATTCTGATCTTTCCAGAAGCATGGAGTTTTACATGATTATTTCTCATCCATTTGCAGGTTCCACAATTTATTTTGGATGATATGGTTGAATCTGAGCTTGGTGGTTATTGCAACATAGTTTGCACACAGCCCCGGAGGATAGCGGTATGATCACGGTTCAAACCTTGATCTTTTCTTTTTCTTTCCAGTGCAGCATCATAACACTATATTGTGGGAAATATAAAAAATGCACGCCATATTCATGAAAACACTTCCAAGGTCATATAATGCATTGCACAATACAATATCTTAGTGTTGTATTACAATGAGATCATCTGGTATGATAAATGCCTATTTATATTTGTTAAAATTTTTAGAGCATCAAACTTGGAATTACCGAAACTGATCACCCAACTTATACTTGATTAAACAGATAAAGATTGTTGAATATAACTGCTAGATCTGCTTATTTGTAGGCCATTTCAGTGGCAGAAAGAGTGTCTGATGAGAGGTGTGAATCTTCACCTGGATCTAAGGATTCCTTGGTCGGATATCAAGTTCGTCTTGACAATGCTCGGTACTTGATCGTTCTTCCTCATATATACATTAAATATTTTTAAAAAATTCTTGTAGTTTTTCATTGAAGATCCCTATGATGTGTTAAATTTGTTCTAATGATTTTTATTTTTGATTCTTTCTACTCTCTTAGGAATGAAAGGACAAAACTTCTGTTCTGCACTACCGGTATCCTTCTTAGAAAATTATCTGTGAGTACTGAGTAGTGCCCTCATGTTCACATTCCTCTACTTGTATTTCTAGTAATGTGACAATAGTTGCTAAGAATGTTTCTTTTCCATGTTACATATTTCAGGGGAACAATGATTTAAGTGATGTTACTCATGTTGTAGTAGATGAAGTGCATGAACGCACTATTTTGGTATGTAGTTGTGTGTGTTTTTCTTTTTCATGTTACATAATGTCTTGTTTGTTGTGCACGAATGATCCTGGATTCCTGATTTCTCATTTTCAGGGCGACTTCCTGTTGATTGTTCTTAAGAATCTTGTTGAGAAACGTTCTAATCAACCAGGAAGGAAGTTGAAAGTGATTCTCATGTAAATCAATTCATTGTTTCTGTTTTTGTTTCTTCACTTTGTAATTTTGTTTCCTGCATTGATTGTCATGAAAGTCTAATCTTATTTCCCTGCACACTTTATGTTCAGGTCTGCCACTGTTGATTCAACCCTATTTGCTCGGTATTTTGGGGATTGCCCTGTGATTAATGTTGAAGGAAGAACACATCCAGTTTCGATTCACTTTCTTGAGGACATTTATGAGAAAATGGAGTACTGTCTTGCTTTGGATTCTCCTTCATCAGGAGCATACTTTCAACATCATGGAGAGAAGGTTCACCTCTCTCATTTCTCATTCTTAATGATGTTTATACCCCATAATTGCTATTGTATTATTACTGTTCTTTGTATTACGACACCTCCTTCCTCATTATATTAGAATAACTATGTCCATAGGGTTGTATGTTCTGTTAATATGCTTCTGTTGGTCTTTTTACTGTGTTTTATTACAACAATTTTGATGAATCAATGAATCATGAGCATGCCATGCAACTTGTTTTCCATTACCTGTCCCAACATGTAATAAGGATTTGATAGTCAGTGCTTTATCGAGCAGTCCACCAACGGGGTATCTTCGGTGGTGACTTGTAGGTCGGGATAAGCCTTGTATCCTATGCTAGATGGTCGACTCGACAAACAGAGCCACAGGATTTATATAGATTCGGGCCTCCTGAAGTATAATAACCCTATGTCCTGTGTTTTGAATTGTAGATTGGATGTATGTGAAAATCTAAGTTGTGATAGCTCGATGACTTGAGGTTCAATCTAGGTTGTGATGCCCCTCAGGGGGGGGGGTCCCTCACCTGCCTTATATAATGCTAGGGGCGATGTTACATGTAGGGAACCATATCCCTATTCGGTTTCCTATATCTTTGGAATTACAACCGAACTCTTTTTTATATCTAGGCTATTTTCTATTCACAAGAATATCTTCACACACACACACACACACACACACACACACACACATATATATATATATATCAACTTGTCTTATCTATAGCAAATTACTGACCAGGCTAGGCCTATACCCAGTCTGGCCCACTAAAAGCCCAATAAGGGGTACCCAGGGGTCTCATCCCTGACAAATATGGTACCTCTTAAAGGTAAAACTTTTCTATGTGGAACTTGGAATTATTTCAATGGAAGTGTATGATACATGTTTTTGCCATATACAGTATGGCATCCATATGCTCTTCATATCCTCACTCCTCAGAGCTAGCAGTTGACAATTTGCCATGCATACTAGTATGATACTTTTCTGTTTATCATCAGTGAGTGCTATATTGTAGTATGAATCTTTTTTGTTCTGCTCCAGTGGAAGCATGCTAGTAGCTCAGTGAATAATCGTCGAGGAAAGAAGAACCTTGTTTTGTCCTCATGGGGTGATGAATCCGTGTTTTCTGAAGATTATGTTAATCCTCATTATACATCTGATTGCTATCAGTCATACAGTGAAAGAACCAACCAAAATCTAGTGAGTTTCATGCCCCATACCATATGTTTTGACCTTTTTTTGTAGCATATGATTCTACTTTGACTGAAGTTATTCTTTTGTTGACTCAGAAACGGTTAAATGAAGATGTGATTGATTTCGATCTGTTGGAAGATTTGATATTCTATATTGACGAGAACTATCCGCCTGGTGCCGTTCTCGTCTTTGTTCCTGTAAGTTCATGGAATCATGGTATTACGCCGGCTTAATGCTTCGTTTCTTAACTGATGTCTTACCATATGGGTCACCATTTCCTGTCTGTGATGGTACTACAGGGAGTTGCAGAGATTGATATGTTGATTGATAGATTATGTGCTTCGGTTAGATTTGGAGGGGCATCATCTGATTGGGTTCTTCCTTTGCACTCACTGCTGGCGCCCACTGATCAAAGGAAGGTGTTCCTCTCACCACCGGAAAACATTCGCAAGGTGGTCTCTCTTCACCTAGATTCTACTGGGCACTTAGCTATACTTATTACTTACTATTACTGTGCTACATGATATTTCAGGTTATTGTTGCCACAGACATAGCAGAGACCAGCATTACAATTGATGATGTAATCTATGTAGTTGATACTGGAAAGCACAAGGAGAACCGTTATAACCCACAGAAGGTCACCTTTCAGTTGTTTGTGCCTGTATATTTGAACAAACACATATATAACACTTACATACACCTTTCCCAAGGATTTCATCATTTTTCTATCATTTGTTTGTTTGTCAACTGGATGATGCATTTTAGATATACTGAAATGGAGCCTGAACAAAGTTGTCCTTGATGAACCTTTCTGTTTGGTTAAGTTTGTTTGCTGACTCTTTGTTTGAACTGGGTCATATAAGTTAGAATCCTTTGGACTATGGTCCCATCTGTCTTTTAATAGATCTTGTGGAAATAGCATTAGCTGCCTAGCTGTTACATCTAAGATAGTACTGGCTGCCATATAGATTACCCTTGGTTGATTTTTAGCACTGGCTGAGTGGCTGCCATAAAGATTATCCTCTCCTCGTTCACTATTGCAGCTTATGATCTAGATGAAAAAACTATTAGTTTTTCTATTAGTAGCCTATGGTAGTATGGTTTCTGTACATAATTCTATGCATAGTTGTTATGACGACGCGGCGATGCACGACGACCTAGCACCTTCACAATTTTACAGCGCTTATGGCGTGCGGCGTGGCGTCGCCATAGACACATCGGCGTGGCGACCAATATAGAAAAATAGCTTATAGACTTTAAGGATTTTTAAAAATATATCAATATATAAGTACTAAATTGCAAATAAGAATAGTAATATAGTATTATAAAAATAGCAATTTCATATCAAGTTGCAATAATGTTAATTTATATATCTTATAAAATAAAAATATATAATTAAAATTGCAATAAAATATATAAAATTATGTCTAATATTATATTTAAATGTTTATTTAATAATCTGTTTTATAAATTTGATCCAATAGCCCATTTAAAGCCCAGTCTGAACATTTAAAGTCTATTTCCTAACCCTAATTTTCTCAACCCCTCCCTTTCTCTCTCTCACCTCCCATTCCCTCCAGCCGCCGCCGCCACACAACACTTCAGCAGAGCAGAGAGCACTAGAGCAGACCTCGCCGCCGTGGAGCACCCTCGCCGCGCCCTCGCTGTGGAGCCCCCTCGCCGCGCCCTCGCCACGCAGCGCCCTCGGCCCTCGCCGCGCAGCCCTCGCCGCGCCCGCGCCGCGTCGCGCCTAGAGCCCCAGACAGTGGCGGCGGCGGCTGTGTTGAGGAGAGGGAAAAGGCTGGGAGGGCCGCCGGGAATAACTTGCCTACCTGTATATGGCGGGCGCCACGGCTGTGGCGGACGCCACATGGCGCCATAGCGACGCCACACGACTGTGGCGCTCGCCATAAGCCTTCGGCGATATGGCGTGGCGTGGCGAATAGCAAAATACCGCCACGGTGATATGGCGACGATATGGCGACGCCATAACAACTATGATTCTATGTATTGGATGACTTTTCCCTGAAATTGATTATTTAGTTATTCATTTGAAATCATGGCTATTAAATTCTATTGAAGTAACATTCTTGGATTCTAAACAGACAAAAATTCCCTCCAGTCATATAAAGTTGTTTTAGGATGCATGCAATCAACACGATATAACCTTGACCATGATTATTGTTTAGAATATATATTTTGGGCATATAAAAATAACATGGCCAAGTTTGTCTCAACAAGAGCTTTCATATTATTATACATGTGTAACATTTTTTAGAATTTATTCTAAAGAATTGAGTAGTCAAACTTACGTCTCGTTGACTTTGAAAAGTCGAAAAAGACGTCCTTTTGTGACTGGAGGGAGTAAAAAACACAGTAGAAAAGTACAAAATAAAAGTAGCGAGCTAATGTTTGATGACTGGCATTATTTGTTATAGATTTCTACTAGGCTATATTGTGTTAACCTCATGGGTTTTTTTGCCCACAACTACCGGAGTGACAACTACATGAAATCCAGTTGTTGCCCATGAGCTCAGTCTAGCAACTTTTTTATGCACTTGTTGGCATAATGAATCATTTCAAAACATATCTAATAGAAGTTGTCTTTTCTTAATTTTTGCAGAAAATGTCAAGCATAGTAGAAGATTGGATTTCTCGTGCAAATGCAAAACAGAGACGAGGGCGGGCTGGTCGTGTGAAGCCTGGTTTATGTTTCTGCTTGTACACCTGCCATCGTTTCGAAAAGATGATGCGCCCATTTCAGGTTCTGTAGTTACATAAAGATACTAGAATTCCACATTCTGCACAGAAGATCCTATATTTATCTGTAGCATATAAAAAGAATGAATTTGATTTATGGAAATGAGCTATATTTATGTTTATCATATTATTGATGAAGATAACTACAAATCTACAATTGCCCTAAACAACACCTTTAACCATCGTGTGCTGATATCTGTTTAATATACTTGAAGGTGCCTGAGATGCTGCGGATGCCATTGACTGAGCTGTGTTTGCAAATAAAATCACTCCATCTGGGTGGCATAAAATCATTTCTTCTAAAGGTACATTTTATCTACTCCTTCCACTACCATTATTTTTCTGTTTTCTTCACATGCATTTATGCAACCTTGGAAGCTTTCTGTAAGATTGTTTGAGAGGTTGTGCTCGTCTGAATATCTTTGCATATCATCATTTATTGATGGAGTTCTTTTAGGTATTCGCAGAAAGCTATATATCCATTAGCTGTGCTTTCTGCTTGTGTCGGCTGTGACATTGTGATGCTATATTCTCACATTTCATACCATATTGTTCCAGGCTATAGAGCCCCCAAAAGAAGAAGCTATCTCCTCTGCAATTAACTTGTTATATCAGGTTCTATTCTGCCTTTTAAGTTTTACCATTTAAATATATTATTCATATTTCATGTCATGAGTGTGCTCTAAATAACACAAACATTCTTGGCATTCCCTTTTGTATTCGCAACCAAACTTTATTCTGTCTATTGTCATGTATAGGTTGGAGCATTTGAAGGACATGAGGAGTTATCACCTCTTGGCTATCATTTGGCCAAACTACCAGTTGATGTTTTGATTGGAAAGGTGTGGTTACAAGTTACAATATATTAATATAATGTGCTGATTCATTCATCAAATGTGACATATATGAGATATTTAATGCATACATTTTATGAATTGAAACTTTCTGGTATGTAGCAGCTAATCAGCACACATTTGGTGGTGTGACAGTATAATTCTAAATTGTCCAATCAATATAAATATATGATTCATGCATAGACAAGCATAGGCATTAGAGTTGTGTAAACTGTATATTTTCAAATATGGAAATGCAGCTTCTCGTATCTAATAATCCCCACACCTTGCAACTGCATGGGATTTTTTGTCATGTTATACAGTAGAGTAGCAATTTTAATTGTTTATGTTGGTTCTTTTGTTCAATCTGCATGCAAAGAAAGACAGCCCGTCATGCCTAATTTTTATTCATATGTGCATAAGAGAGTTTGCCATTTGAACTTATATATCTTTTCACCTACCATTCCTTAATTACATATTTACATCTTTAATCTTCACTACATCTGCCCTATTCACAATATACTTCAGGCTTCACCCTAGATGTATAATCTAGTTTCAAGATTAAAAAGTTACACAGACTTCATCACTTCACTGCTTCAGTGAACACCTCTGTATATTAATTCATTTCCTACCTTACCTGTACTTAAGCCTAGTGTACAAGAATGCACAGCTATATCTGTAGGAAATATTTTTTCACCAATCTAACAGTGAGAATTTTACCACCTTTCATATCTCTAGCCCTTTGAAAATTCCAATGGTACAATACAGGAAATTCAGGTTCATAAAAATAGTTCTGTTGTTCTGTATGTACTTAACAAATAATGACAGTAGTTGGTATTTTTGGTCCATCGATTTTATAGCAATTATGGTTTTGTATTGACCTATTTAATGTGTTTCCTGATTTCTTCTTCCTATGTGGCTGCAGATGATGCTGTATGGTGCTATCTTTGGCTGCTTATCACCAATTCTTTCTGTTGCTGCTTTTCTGAGTTATAAATCCCCATTCATCTCTCCAAAAGATGAGGTATCGTGTGATTATCAACATCAATAATTTGTGCAATCCGGATATGTACTGCCATGACCTTGTTTCATTGATAATACAGAAGCAAACTGTAGAGAAGGCAAAGGCTGCATTGATGAATGAAAAGCTTGATGGGTCTACTTATGCAGTTGATAAGAAACAATCAGACCACCTGTTAATGGTTATTGCATACAACAAGTGGTCCCAGATACTAAGAGAGGTCATCTTATTGGAAATCTGGAATACAATTTTCCATGATTAGATACATTTGTTATGTACTTATGTGTACTTAGTGTCAGGTCTTCCTTTATAGTAGAATTCACTACCAGGATCCCCAAGGATTTCTAATATGATGATTTTCAATTGCAGAATGGAGCTAAATCTGCTCATCAGTTTTGCCGTACATTCTACTTGAACAGTACAGTGATGTATATGATCAGGTTGGACTGCCCATTTTATAATTTATACACCAGCTAGATGCAAAATAATCAGATTTTTGTAAGGGCTTAGATGGATTTCAATATCAGTTTTAAAATTTTAAAATGCTAGACTAGATTCTGGGTTATCAAATAAGGGCGCTAGTCATCTGGCACTTTCTTTAACTACATATTTGTCACCACCTCAAATCTAAGTGATAATCAGTATATGTGTGCAAATGATTTTCAGACAGTTTCATTTGTTAATGGAATTCTGTGCAAAATTATTTAACTGTATTAAAGTACAGTTCAGCATGCTCTTGATGAAATTGTCAAGTCCTATGGTCTCAAATTAAATGTGCAAACTTAGAAAGACTCAAATTACGTGGGTATGTTCTTGATTTCTTCTGTGCGTATATTGGTGCAAGAAGCCATGGACTCTTCTCCACAGACTATTGATTCTGTAAGAGCAATGGTTAGGATGTTTTCCGTTTTTCCTCCAGATTTGTTAGAGTTGGTTCAGCAACTGCAGCTTACAGGCAACACTTGTTTTGAAAATTTTGTTCACATTTACCATGAAATATAGAACTAAAATTTAAGAGCTGTTTGTTGACATCATTTTTTCCCTTTCAGAGATATGCGTTTACAGTATGGGACATTGTTAGCGGACATTGGACTTTTGGATATTCCTAAAGATAGTCTGGTATGTCTTTTCATTATAGAGAATTGCACTAGGTGTAATATCGCATCATATTTACTATGAACATTCAGAACGTAACACTTGGATCACTTGGATCACTTGGATGATCCATGTCAGTTACCTCTAGTTGACTATATGCTGTGCACTAAAGTTATAATGCTAACATGGATCACTTGGATGATCCATGTCAGTTACCTCTAGTCCTTTTTGTTAGAGTGTGTGTGTGTGTCTGTCGTGTGGGGCCCCCTGTGTGTGGGCCCCTCCTGTAAGGCTCCCCTTCTTCTATCCTCCCAACCCTAGGGAGAGGAATACAGCCAGCACTTCCTACATGTTATCAGAGTCTTAGGCTCCCCCCTTCCCCCCTCTTCTCTCCTGCCGCCGACGCTGCCGCCGCCGCCTCCATGGCCGGCGAGCACCACCTTCTCCTTCTCGTCTCCGGCCTCCTCCTCCCCTTTTCGTGGGCTGGTTTCCACCACCATGGTCGGATCCGCTCCTCTCCCGCCCGGATCCGCCGCCGGCCTCCCTCCGCTTGGATCCGTCGCCGGGGCGGCTGGATCTGGCGCCGCCGGCCTCCCCCTGCCGGGTTTCGGCCTCTCCCCGCCCTGCCTCGGCGCCGTCGGCCTCCCCCCGCCGGGTTTCGGCCTCTCCCCGCCCTGCTTCGACGCCGCCGGCTTCCCCCTGCCCCGCCTCGACGCCGGCCTCCCCCCGGCCATCTTCGCCGCCGCCCCGCCCGCCCCGCCTGGACCCGACGCCGGGGCGGCCGGATCTGGCGCCGCCGGCCCTCCCCTGGCCCCTAGGGCGCCGACCCCCCTCCCCCCCGCCACGGTCGTGGACTGGCCGACCATGGGGGGGGCCCTCTTGCTGCGGCCGGCCTCGCCGGCCTCCCCCAGGCCCCGGGGGCGCCGCCCCCCTTCCCCCCGCCATGGCCATGGCCTGGCCGAACCTGGGTGGGCCGCCGCCCCTCCTCCCCACCGCTGTGGCCTCGGGCTGGCCGACCCCTACTGATGTGGTGGCTGCCGACGCTGCCCTTGCTGCCGCCCTTGCCACTACCAAGACCGCTGCCGCTGCTGCTCGGGCGCGCGAGCGGGCAGCCGCTCTTGCTTGGGAGAATGCTCGCCAGACCGCTGATGCACTGGCCCAGCATGTCGCTGAGGCCGAGCATCACCTCAGGGGGGTTGACCCCACTGCCACCGCGACTCCAGCTGTCGCCGCAGATCCGGGTACCGCACAGCTCCACGCCCAGGCGGCCGGTGTCCAGAACATCCGGGCGCTTGTGCCAGTCACCCTTGATCCCTCATCGTCCTTCTACGCACGCTGGCGTGACCTGGTGCTCCTCACCCTCTAGCGCTATGCCCTGGATGACCACGTCCTCATCGACACTCCGGTGGTCGCCCAGGGGTCCGTTTGGCGGCGCATGGACAGCGTGGTGCTGTCATGGATCCTTGGGTCCATCACTGTCGAGCTCCAGGGCATCGTGCGGGAACTTGGTGGCACCGCTCGGCAGGCCTGGGTTGCGATCGAGGGGCAGTTCCTTGGCAACCGCGAGGCTCGTGCTCTCCAGTTGGACGCTGCCTCCCGCACCTTCGTCCAGGGGGATCTCTCCATCTCGGAGTACTGCCGTCGCATGAAGGGGATGGAGGATTCTCTTCATGACCTTGGCGAGCCTGTTGCGGACTGCACTCTTGTCCTCAACATCCTCCGCGGTCTCGGAGACAGCTACGCCCATCTCCGGACATGGATCACCAGGACAGTGTCGTTCCCCTCCTTCCGCAAGGATCGTGATGACCTTGTCCTCGAGGAGCTAACCCGGGGACTCGCTCCCACATCTACTACCGCGACTGCTCTAGTCACCTTCGGCTCCATCCGGTCGGCCTCCCACCCACCGTCGTCGCCGGCTCCCTCCCTTCTTGGTACTCCTACCGCCGGTTCCACCACTGGCGGGGGGGGGGGGGGGGCGTGGTGGCGATCGTGGTGGCGAACGCGGTGGCGATTGTCGTCGCCGGGGAGGGGGGCGCCGTGGTGGTACCGGTCGCGCTCCGGCTCCTACCTCCGCCACGCCAGCACCTGCCGCCGGGAGTGCGCCCTGGCCATCCTTCTCCAACCCATGGACGGGGCGCATTTCCATGTGGCCGGGACAGTTCACTCCTTGGCCTCCTACCCCACCTGCGGCCATGCTCACCGGGTGGCCGGTCCCGCCTGCTCCTTCGGCGTGGGGCCCGTGGTCCGGTGGGTGGGATCAGACGGCCCTCGCGCAGTCATTCAACACCATGGCGTTGACTCCGCCGGCCGCCACGGATTGGGTGGCCGACTCGGGTGCTTCCTTCCACACCACTCCCCATGATGGTATTATCTCCTCTTACAGGCCCCCCACCCATCTCACCCTTCTTCCATCATGGTTGGGAATGGCTCATGTCTTCCGGTCACCTCCGTGGGTGATGCGACCCCTTGTGGGTCTTTTCGCCTGCAAAACATTCTTGTTGCTCCTGACATTGTTCACAACCTTCTTTCCATTCGTCAATTTACCACTGATAATTCCTGTTCTGTTGAATTTGACTCTTTTGGTCTGACTGTGAAGGATATGGCCACCCGGCGTCCTCTTCTCCGCTGTGACAGCACCGGACCCCTCTACACGCTTTGTCTTCCACCTTCCGCTGCTCCACCCTCGTCCGCCCTTGCCGCCACAGCGTCCTCCACACTCTGGCACCGCCGGCTTGGTCATCCCGGTGTCGACATTTTGGCTCAGCTTTGTCGTAGCTCCTCTATTCCTTGTACTAGGGCTACTAGTGATCATATTTGTCATGCGTGTCAATTAGGTCATCATGTTCGCCTACCTTTTCCTATTTCTTCCTCGCATGCTGTTCATGCGTTTGACCTTATTCACTGTGACTTGTGGACCTCTCCGATCATGAGTATTTCTGGATATAAATATTATCTGGTTGTTCTTGATGATTTTTCTCACTACTCATGGACGTTTCCTTTGCGGTCCAAGTCGGATGCCTTCCCCACGCTCACTCACTTCTTTGCTTGGGTTTCTACTCAGTTTGGGGTTACTATCAAGGCCGTCCAGTGTGATAATGGTCGTGAGTTTGACAACTCTGCTTCCCGGGCTTTCTTCCTCTCGAAGGGAATCCAATTGCGCATGTCCTGCCCCTATACCTCCCCTCAGAATGGCAAGGCTGAGCGCATGATTCGTACCACTAATAATGTTATGCGCTCCATGCTCTTTTAGGCTTCGGCTCCCGCTCGCTTCTGGGCTAAGAGCCTCCTTACTGCCACCTATGTGCTCAACCGCCTGCCTTCTAAGGCCACGTGCGCTCCCACCCCTCACCATGCCTTGTTCGGTACCCCACCTTCCTACAATCACCTTCGTGTTTTCGGGTGTGCTTGCTATCCCAACACTTCTGCCACTGCTCCTCATAAGCTTGCGCCCCGCTCGACCCTGTGTGTGTTTCTCGGCTACTCCCCCGATCATAAGGGGTACCGTTGTTTTGACCTCTCCTCTCGTCGTGTTCTTATCTCACGACATGTCATCTTCGCTGAGTCCGTCTTTCCTTTCTCCGTTGACTCCACACCCACCACCAGCCTTGAGTTGGACTCCCTGTTTTATACTGACCCAGTGGTTCAGCCACCTTTGTCTTCTGCAGGTACATCACCGGCTGTTTCGGTGGCTCTCCCGCCATCTGACGAGCCGTGTGTGGCAGCGGAGCTGCCCGTCGTGCTGCCCGCGGCCCTCGTGCCCTCGGCTGTGCCACGTGCGGCCACTCCCCACCAGACGGCGTTGCCCTCCGCGCCATGCGCGGCCCCGGCGTCCTCGTCCGTGCAGCACGCGGCCCCTTCCCTGTCGCCTCCTGCGCCCAGGGTTGGCCCGCTGTTGCCGTCGGCGTCGTGTTCTGCCCCGGACACGGCCCCGGCTGTGCCCCGTGTCCCCGCGACACCTGCCGCGCCACGCGCGGCCCCGGCATCTTCCTCCCGCTACGCCAACCCTGTTCGGGTCTAACAGCGCCGCCCGACGGGTGCTGCACCGGCCCGCTCTCGCGCCGAGCCGCCAGTGTACCACCCGCCCATCCTCCACCGCGATCCCCACCACACTCACCCGATGGTGACTCGGCGGGCTGCGATGGTCCTTCGTCCAGTTGACCGCCTGGTCCTCTCCACCGCTACGGAGCCGCCAGTCTCTCCCATACCCTCCACTGTTCGTGGCGCCCTGGCGGATCCACACTGGCGCCACGCGATGGAGGAAGAAATGCGGCCCTTCTGGCCAATCAGACCTGGGACCTGGTGCCTCGTCCCTCTGGCTGCAATGTGCTCACCGGCAAGTGGATCTGGACACATAAACGCAAGGCAGATGGTTCGCTGGATCGCTACAAGGCTTGCTGGGTCCTTCGGGGTTTCACCCAGCGCCCTGGAGTTGACTACGATGAGACCTTCAGCCTAGTGGTGAAGCCTGATACTGTCCGGACCGTGCTCTCCCTGGCTCTCTCGAGGTCCTGGCCAGTTCACCAGCTCGATGTGAAGAATGCCTTCCTCCATGGCACCCTGACGGAGACTGTGTACTGCAGCCAGCCTGCGGGCTTTGTGGATCCTGCTCACCCTGAGCGTGTTTGCCGGCTCAACAAGTCTTTGTATGGTCTGAAGCAGGCTCCTCGGGCTTGATACAGTCGGTTCGCCTCCTTCCTGGTGTCTGTGGGGTTCAGCGAAGCCAAGAGTGACACCTCTTTATTTGTCCTCCACCACGGTGCTGACTCAGCCTACTTGCTGCTTTATGTGGATGACATTATTCTCACTGCGTCCAGCCAGTCTCTACTTCAGCGGATTGTCTCCTCGTTGCAGCAGGAGTTTGCCATGAAGGACCTTGGTGTGCTCCATCACTTCTTGGGAGTGACAGTGGAACACCGCCCTGATGGCCTCTTCCTTCACCAGCGCCAGTACGCCTTGGATGTCCTTCAACGCGCAGGGATGACTGACTGCAAGCCCTGTGCCACTCCAGTCGATGCTCAGTCCAAGATTTCCGGTACCAAGGGCGCACCAGTGGATGATCCCACTGCCTACCGAAGCATTGCTGGCGCCCTTCAGTACCTCACTTTCACTCGGCCGGATATCTCCTATGCGGTGCAGCAGGTGTGCCTTCACATGCACGACCCCAGGGACCCGCACCTTACCGCTATGAAGCGGATCCTCCGCTATCTGCGCGGCTCCCTCGACTTTGGGCTTCACCTTCGGTGTTCTCCTGTTGCTGAGCTCGTGGTTTACACTGACGCCGACTGGGCGGGCTGCCCGGACACGCGTCGCTCCACCTCCGGCTACGCCGTCTTCCTTGGTGGCAACCTCGTGTCTTGGTCATCCAAGCGGCAGCCGGTTGTCTCCTGCTCCAGTGCCGAGGCTGAGTACCGGGCGGTTGCCAATGGGGTGGCCGAGGCATCCTGGCTCCGGCAGCTCCTCGGGGAGCTCCATAGCCCCCTCGCCAGGAGTACTTTGGTCTACTGCGACAACGTCAGCGCCGTCTACCTCTCCACCAACCCCGTCCAGCACCAAGCATGTGGAAATTGACCTCCACTTCGTTCGTGATCATGTCGCCATGGGAGATGTCCGTGTTCTACATGTGCCTACCACCTCCCAGTTCGCCGACATCTTCACCAAAGGCTTGCCTTCCTCCATCTTCTCCGAGTTCCGCTCCAGTCTCAACATCCGCTGCGCCGGAGTTTCGACTGCGGGGGGTGTTAGAATGTGTGTGTGTGTGTCTGTCGTGTGGGGCCCCCTGTGTGTGGGCCCCTCCTGTAAGGCTCCCCTTCTTGTATCCTCCCAACCCTAGGGAGAGGAATACAGCCAGCACTTCCTACACTTTTGTCCTACACTAAGGATAATAGCTAACAATATAGAAACCTCACAAGATTGGGCAGCTACATTCTGCAATACAAAATAACATTATAATTGGAAATATAGATTTCTGTAACTCCTGGCACCTGTAGTAACAACCATATGACTGGATCAGTCAATAAAGTCTGCTGTATACAACTTGATTAATTTATATCGATACAAAGTTCTAAAGTAATGATCAAAGTCATGTGTTGGACACTGCAAAAAATCAATAACATCAAAATGGAATAATTTGGGGAGTAACAAGTTCCCTAACTTAAATGTGTCATATACTTTCTTAGTTCATTGCTGCCAAAGTCCTCTGTTTCTAATTTGAATGGGGACAAACATCATAACCAATCTTCTGATGTCAGTTAATCCTACTATTTTCCAGAGGCCTGTTGATGGAAAGAGGAAAAGCAATCTTGAGAGTTGGTTTGCTAATATGTCTCTTCCATTCAACTTATATGCTCGTTACTCCTCAGTTGTTAAGGTAATGGCATGATTGCTAAACCTTCTTGACCATTTTGTTAATTTGTACTAAAAGTACAAGATAAATATGCTCACGCTGATGAGATTAATACCTTATTTCATGCTTGTTTACCTTTGGTAAGCATCATAAGTGGTTATTTCACTTAGTTCAATTTGATGCTAACATGACTTGTTTCTGGAAAATGCCTACATGGTGTCCGCAGTCGGTCATATGTGCAGGTCTATACCCTAATGTTGCAGCTACTTTGGAGGGTGTTGATCCAGGAGCTCTGGGTGGCAGAAAGCCATCTGATTTTCTGTTTGGTAAAGATCGTCCTCGATGGTATGATGGACAGCGAGAAGTTCACATACACCCATCATCAACGAATCACAGCTTGAAAGCGGTTCAATATCCGTTCTTGGTGTTTCTTGAGAAGGTATCTTTTTGACTTTTACATTAATGGAAGTGCACCAGTATCATCCCATTGCTTAAGCTACATTAGTGGAACCATATACCATACATACAGTAAAGTATGCACAATTGTGATGATCATCAAACCATCTGAAGAAACAATTTTATCCTTCTCTGACACACTTGATTCCCCATGTATGTTCCCTATTTTCAGGTTGAGACAAGTAAGGTATTTCTGCGTGATACTAGTGTCGTTTCTCCTTACTCGCTCCTTTTGTTTGGTGGTTCCATGGTAATCCAACATCAGGTACCGTGAATCTGATTCTATGCTATTTGGCTAAGATACTGAACCACCATCCTCTTAGTTCTCTAAGCGATGTAGTGCTAGTGCCTTTTTCTTGTGCTCACATCACATTAGATTTTGGCACTTATCTGGATCAAAGGAGAACTAACCTATAGAAATGATATTATTAGATAATGTGAATATATGTGGAAAATGGAGATGTTAATTGTAGGGCTTCCAGTTTTTCACAGATCTGTTTAAACAAATAAATTGTTTTCCTCTTATATTCTTGTTTAAGAGGAAATTTATTTACAAACTGTTGGTTATCAACTCATCTCATATTGTTGTGCGATAATCATTAAATGGTATCTTCTGCTAATTTATGCTCAGATGGGGAAATTGATAGTCTTTGTTTACAGACAGGAGTGGTTATCATAGATGGATGGCTAAGGTTGACTGCTGCTGCACAGACCGCTGTTCTATTCAAGCAACTTCGTGTAACCCTTGATGCTGTTCTGAAAGAATTGATAAGTAGGCCAGAGGTCTGGTATCTCCCATTATTTAAATTTTAACATACAAGGAAATAATGCCTACTCATGAAACAAAGTATTGTACAGCTGTAGTGTCTTCCACACATGCTATCATATAAATGCTGTGTTACTTCATAGTATGTGGAAATGTATATCTTGTTTTAAATAAAAGGCTGCCTCACTTTATGTAAAAATTCTATAACTAACTTTATGCCAAGGCTGCTTGACAGAGTACACTCAAGATAGTTCAGTCCATATGCTGTAACTTGTATTTTCTAATTGTCTGGTATGTATGATCTGATTTCAGATGGCAACTTTTGTTGACAATGAAGTGGTCAGATCCATCATGCATTTACTGATAGAAGAAGACAAGGCCCAACAAGCATGAAGATACGGTAATCTCTTCATATTAAGATTTTTTTTCTCGTAACACAATTGAAAGATCAGTGTCAAATATGATCTCACAGATGCACATTAGTCATAACTTGGTGATTTGTGCAGCATTAGTGTTTGCATGGAAAATAGTTTCTTCAAATGTTGAGGTTTTGCAATAGTCTCGTGATTAGCATTTTGCTTGATCACTTGTGGCTGTTATTCTAAGAGTTGATGGATCCTTCTATACATCAGCTAATTTCTGTATTTGACCTCCCATCTAGGTCAA
Source organism: Zizania palustris (assembly GCA_019279435.1). Taxonomy (NCBI): domain Eukaryota; kingdom Viridiplantae; phylum Streptophyta; class Magnoliopsida; order Poales; family Poaceae; genus Zizania; species Zizania palustris. The sequence continues at coordinate 12,145,537 of JAAALK010000086.1, read as the reverse complement.
AGAATTATGGTATATATAATAGTGGGAACATGGCACTATGGCAGTATCAACTTCAGTGGTGTACCTACCTATCTGCTTACAAACTGATACCTCTGCCCAGTCAATGAGAACCAGTGAGTATGCCTTTTTGTGACCCTGCATGTGATCCTATGAGATTTCCTTTCTTACAAACACACGAAAAATTATGGATGTCATACCTTGTCGATTCCATTTGACATGGTGGCCAGCACAAGTGCCGTGTACGTCTTAACGGGGCCACCAACAGGATGGACTCTCGAGCAATGCACATCAATGCATGTTCGGCTGCTGCTGGCCTTTTCCAGCAAATCGGCTTACATCCGTACACAAGCCTTTCCTGCAATATAATGGATGTGATCTAGTTGCTGAGGTAGATGATTCCCAGGCCTTGCTCATACTGCTGTTCGTTTTGTTCTGTGCAGGAATCCAACCTGGTTTATTTCGGGTCACACTCTCCTTTGTGATAGGATTGCAAAATTTTGAAAGGAGTTTACTGCATCTACTTGATTTATATTCTACAATAGAGAAAATGTATTGAAATTACTTTTCTTCTCAAACCTGATGCGGGACATAAGTATACCTCAAATCACCTGAAGCAGTGTTTGCCTAGGATTTGTAGTTACGAGAATGGATCAAAAAGGAAGAATCAAGGGGTGTTTGTTCTATTCTATGGACTAAAATTTAGTCTTTGTTGCATTGAATGTTTGTGTAATGGGGATGAATATTTTGGGGTAACTAGGCCTTATGCTTTGCCAAGAGCTTGAGAGATTGAGGGGACCTAGAATTGTTTCTTCATTGTTCCTTGCTTGATTTCAAAAGACAGAGCTACATGGGTATATATAGACCCTAACCCTAACTAACTTCAATCTAATCTCTTAGCTAACAAAATCCAATCTAATCTCTTAACTAACAAAATCCAATCTAATCTCTTAACTAACAAAATCCTCTTAACTGAATTAATCTCTTAATCAACCATATCCCTTCCTAGCCGCCCCTACAGGAGCCTGCTGGCTGCCCATGACATCTCCCCCGCCCTTGGAGACCCAGCTCGCCCTCGAGCTGGATAGGTACTAGTTGAGGAAGGAGCCGACAGCGTCTTGGATCCCATGGGAAGAGATGAGCAGCTAGCTGGTCGCCCTGGTGATTGTTGTGGCCTGAACCCCTTGAACCAGGGAAGAATGTCCACGTTGAAAGTTTTTGCGGCAAGGCAGCGACCTGTCCTTGCGAGTCACTGTCGGGTGAGGTGAGGGAGTTGATGAGCTTGGCCAAATCAGTCATGGTGGGTGCTGTCCGTGGCGAAGAATTGGAGACAACAGAAGGGGTGGTCAGCGCGGTGTAAGGGGCGGTCGGCAAGACGAAGAGGGTGGTCGGCGCGACGAAGAGGGTTGTCGACAGCGGCGGTCGGTGGAGATGGTGAGCGGGAGCGAGTAGGGTAGGTTTGATTGTTGCACGCAGCTTCCTTGTGGCGTGCCTCGCCAAGAATCCTCGCGCTGCCGCTTGTAGCCGCACCGCAGCAAGGCGTTCACGGCCGGACTTCTCCAGAGATTGCATCCGCCGGCGTGCTAGGAGACCACGTGTTGCTGCCTGTAGGCGTGTTGCTGCCAGGCATTCACGTGCCGCCCGCGCCTCGAACAACGCTAGGATGTGCTGCAGTGTTGTGGACGCCTGCTGGAGCCCCTCAACAAGGGTGCTTAAGGCATCGTCGGCAGCAGAAGCCATGGAAAATGGATCGAAACCAAAGCTATCTGATACCAAATGTAATGGGGATGAATATTTTGGGGTAACTAAGCCTTATGCTTTGCCAAGAGCTTGAGAGATTGAGGGGGACTAGAATTGTTTCTTCATTGTTCCTTGCTTGATTCCAAAATACAGAGCTACATGGGTATATATAGACTCCAGCCCTAACAAAATCCAATCTAATCTCTTAACTAACAAAATCCAATCTAATCTCTTAACTAACAAAATCCAATCTAATCTCTTAACTAACAAAATCCCCTTAACTGAATTAATCTCTTAATCAACCTTATCCCTTCCTAACCGCCCCTACAGGAGCCTGTTGGGTGCCCATGACAGTTTGTACATCAATTTGAAGCACTAAGCGTGAATAAAAATAATTGCAGAATTATAGGATAATTTGATAGATGAATTTATTAAGTCTAATTAATTCATAATTAGTAAATATTTACTGGAGCACCACATTGTAAATCATGGCGTAATTAGACTCATTAGATTCGTCTCGCGAATAATCCACCGATTATGGATAGGTTTTTGCAAACAGTCTACATTTAATGTTTCAAAATAATATTTAAACATGTGACATGATTAAAATTTAGTCCTGCCCTAAGTTGCTAGGATTTGTAGCGACGAGAATGGATCACGGTTGGATGCTTGTCACTTCCGGGGATTTGTTTAGACTTTTACATAACGAACATGACGAGGACATGTTCAAATCGAAGTCCTCTCGTTTGAAAACGATGTACCCTGCCAACTCTGGTGATTGGTCCAGCACCCAAGTCTTCCCCAAGAACAATATGGACTAGTAGGGTGACTCTGGACAAGTTAAAATTTTAGACTCCTGGTACTCTACCCAGTTTCTTTCTCTCTTTTTTTTTTTGAAAGTTTCGACAGCATGTTCTATCACGGCTCTTCGGCAGTTCAAAAATCCTTCTCTGAACAACTTCAATTTGTTGTGCCATGTTGCAGGATCCCGGTAGGATGCAAAGCAAGGGCACAGAATTCCGAACTGTTCTAATAAAGTTATACAATTTATAAATACTTCATTTGCATATTCTATGGCCATTAAGTTTCACAGTAAAACAAGAATTTGGATCGTTCAGAGGATATATGAGAATATCTACAGCCATTAGAATCTCTCTAAACATGATGGTATTATTATTATATCAAAACTAATATATGTACAAGACGTACCAAAAATTTACGATAAACAATATGTACTCTTAAGTAGCGTGTAATCGCTCCTTCCGATTGAAAACAAAAATGAAATTCAGAGGGAGAAAGCAGAGGAAGGGTCAGAGTAGAATGGAATGATCCAACTTACGTACGGACAATGTTTGCAGATTTTAGCCATCTTAATTGATCGGATGGATATAATTAAAAAAAGTGAACCAAATAAAAGATGTAATAGATCACTTAAAATCATTGTTTTTTATTTTTATGTTTTTTTAAATCAAAAGGTTTGGTAGCAGATTTTGCGTCTACCAATTTAAGAAAAAAGTCTGGTTAGGAAAAACAAAGCTGTATTAAGCATGTAACTTGCAAAAGCTAGTTAAAACATTATTTATTTATTATTCCAACAAAATTAATGGACTAAATTTATTAGTCCCTCAATTCCAGAATATAGCACCTTCTAAGCTTAGCATATATATTAAGGTATAAAAAAGATCACAATTCACTTCTTGGATTGGTAAGTATACTGACGAGTAATAAAGTCAAAGAATAGTATGAGTATTTTTAAGGTAAAAATAACAATAAACATTGAACCCTAATCAAAATATTTTATGATTAATAGATTACTACATTTAAAAATAAAATAAAATGTGATATATTTTAGGATAGATAGATATGAAGTAGGAGGAATACCTAGAACACCCCTTCTAGAGAGGAGGGCAATGCAAGCGGCAGTCATCGATGGTTTATGTCAGCTCAGCTAGCTCAGCTCCTCTCCTCTCCTCTGCCCTCCACCACTCTCCTTCACTTCGTCGCATCTTCCTCCTCCACTATACATACCACTTCACTTTTGCACCCAACTACTACCTCTCTCTAGCTCCCCTTTCCACAGATTTTACTTGGTCCATTCCATGCATGTATGTCGTCCAAGCACTTGCATGAGCATGACAGTCAAGTCCACACAACGTATATGCTCCATGTTCTTGACGTGCACGGTGATGATGATGCTCAGCTCGAGTCAATTGTAAGCATGGACTGCTTCTCTTGTAGCAGAATCTCAAAGATTGAGAAAACCTTAAACTATCTCTGCGGGTTGAAACTTTGGCAGCAGTTCGGTGCAACTCTAGATCTATGATTTTTTGTCCGTCAAATTTAGCTCCAATCTTGAATACAAAGTTACGAATAAATTAAGTGTAATTACTTATGCAAGCTGATTTTACTTTAAACTAAAAATAAAAATTTAAACTATTTTATTTATCATACAAACTCTAAATACAATATAAATTTCAGAGTTATAATTGTACCAAACGTACAGTTGACTATTTGGTGAAGAACTTACACCCATATACCGTGAATTAATTAGAGTCGAACCAAATGTTAATCAATTCTTAATTTTATAATAGCAAAACAAGCAGTTTTAGAAAATTATATATATATATATATACACACACACGCGAGAGTGTTATTCTATACCACGCGTGTAGATATACCGACCACTTTCAGTAGATTTTCTCAGTAGAATAGCGATTGATTACTGTTTTTTTACAAATGCTATTTTACGCCACGGGTGTAAAATAACTATTCTACTGAAAAAATCTACTATTGAAAATAGTCAGTATAGAATAGCTATTCTACACACGTGGTGTAGAATAGCGCTCTCATATATATACACACGTGTTTGTGGCCGTTTGCTAAGTCGTAACAGTGTAGAAGAGCACACCTTGTGGTATGAACATGATACCATGCATGCATTGTCGAACTGAAGCACAACCATTATATTGTTAATTACAGTATTATTATATTAATATATATACATATATACTACACATACTAGACTGTGAGTGCTGTGACTGCATGTCAACATCGATCACACATTGTTTACACGTACTAATATAATGTACACGTACAAGTGAAGTATGGTTAATTCCAAGTTCCAAAAGCAGACCACAACTGGTACACAAATGAGTACAATTATGGTTGATATATATATATATATAAATACTATCCTATACTATGGATGTATAATAGCTATTCTACCGAAAAATCTACTACTGAGAAAAAAGTAGTACTCAATTCCTATTCTACTGAGAAAATCAACTACTAAAAGTAGTCGGTGTAGAATAGCTATTCTACACACGTGGTGTAGAATAGCGTTCCCGTATATATATACACACACGGAAGCGTTATTCCAACGTGTGTAGAATATCTATTTTACACCGACTACTTTCAGTAGTAGATTTTCTCAGTAGAATAGCAATTGAGTACTATTTTTTTTCAATAGTAGATTTCTCAATAGAATAACTATTCTACGCTCGGAAGTGTAGAGTACTATTTATGTATATATATATACACACGCGCGACATTAATATATAGATAGATTATAATTTTTTTTGCGAACCATAACTGTTTGAGTCGTATGCAAGATCGAAACGGCCGGGTGAGTCATGCGTATGGACGACCTTGGCTAGCTCGTAAAACCCATTGTACATGTTGCTGATATTTTTTATAAATTAAGCTGAATACTCTAGTATTTTTTAAAAAATGGATTTTGATTCAATAGTTTTATAACTAGGTTTAGTTTGTTCGGTATTCTGATCAATTTAACGTTTTGTTTATTGGTCATCGCGACTATGAACACTGTGTATGTTGTATATGTGAGATGTCTTCTTCTTTCTTAGGTATTCGTTTCTCACTAGCTCTGTCTAGATACTAGAGTTTGGCACGTAACCTTAAAATTTTCTGAAATAGCCCTGAACAAAAGCAATTGATAGTTATAAAAATTGACAAATATATGATTTAAAATTTAACTTATACAAGTTGAAACAAAAAGAATAAATATGCCCATATTCATATTCAGATCGAGTCGTCATATTTATTTTTTAATACAACTTGTAAATATCGAATTTAAACTTGCAAAATTATGAAGTACGTTGTCTATCTTCAGAAATCCTCTCAATTTTTTAGTGACAGTTTATTAGATCGCATTGAAAAAAATGATGCATGGGACATATGCTCTCGGATGGATGAATATATATATTGACTTCGCCATAGACGACGAAGAAATTTCCATTGCTTGCAACCAAAGCTACACGAGAGATTCCTCACAGCTGCCGCCTCTAGCTAGCTTATATATGTAGCCCTCGCCCTTCAATTCGCCTCCACCCGCTCTCTCCTCCTCCCTCTAGCTCCGTTCATCTCCACTGCCGGATGCATGCATGCATGCGTGCTTCCCGCCGACGACCGTGTCAATCCATTTCTTATTGGAGGAGTCGCGGTGACAGAGGCTAGATGAACCTGACATTGAGTCTGGGCATCGATGACGGTGCGGCGGCGAAGAAGAAACTCAAGGTGCGGGACGGCGGCGTGGACGATGTTGGTGGTTGCGGCGCCGGTGCTGTGCGTGGTGGGGAGAGGGGCAGCGGGGTGGCGTGGCTTCTACTGGCGAGAGGCGAAGACGATCGGATGGTGAAGGCGGAGGAGGGGTACGACGATGGCGGTGGAAATGGAATGACTGGGACGACGTCGGGAGATGGCAGCGGCTTGGAGTTGGTGCAGTTGCTGCTGTCGGCGGTGGCTGCCGGGGAGGTGGGCGACGTGCACGCGGCGGCCGCGGCCTTGCAGGAGGTCTACCGGCGCGCGTCGTTCCGCCGCGGCGACCCCGCCCAGCGTGTTGCGGGGTATTACGCGGATGAGCTGGCGTCCAGGCTGACAGGCCTCCGGTCGTCTCTGGTGAGATCGTCAGCGCCGCCGGTCACGCGCGTCGAGCGGTTCCTGTCGTTCACCATGTTCTACCAGGCGTCCCCGTTCTACCAGTTCGCGCACTTCACGGCGAACCAGGCGATCGTAGAGGCCTTCGAGGCCGGCGGCCGGCGGCGCCTCCACGTGGTCGACTTCGACGTGTCGTATGGCTTCCAGTGGCCTTCCCTGATCCAGTCCCTATCGGACGCCGCCGCCGCCGCGAGCAGCTCCCACAACGACGGCGTCTGCGACGGGCCGGTGTCCCTGCGGATCACCGGCTTCGGCGCGAGCGCCGACGAGCTGCGGGAAACCGAGGCGCGGCTCGCGCGGTTCGCGGCCAGCTGCCACAACCTACTGTTCGAGTTCGAGGGCATCTTGAGAATGAGAGGATCGAACAGTCTCCATGACTGCATCAAGGTCGAAGACGACGCAACGGTGGTCGTCAACTTAATGTTCCCGGCAACGCAGAACGCGCCGACGAGCTCGAGAGAACCGTGCCCGGCCACAATGGCCTACATCCACTCTCTGAACCCTTCCATGGTGGTCCTGATCGAGAAACACGACGGCGGCGGCCACAACGCCACCACGAGAAGATGTGCAAGTTTGCTCCCGCGTTTCGCCGCCAACCTCCGGTACTTCGCCGCCGTGTTCGACTCGCTCCACGAGTGCCTCCCGGCCGACAGCGCCGAGAGGCTCGCCATCGAGAGGAACCACCTCGGGAGAGAGATCAGCAACGCGGTGGCCTCGTTCGACGACCACCGCCACGGCGCCAGCGATCAACACGAAGCATCACAGACTAGCAGCTGGAAGGAGACGATGGAGAGCGCGGGCTTCGAAGGCATGAGGCTGAGCTCGAGGGCGGTGAGCCAAGCCAAGCTTCTGCTCAAGATGAAGAGCGGGTACGGCGGCGGGTTCCATGTCGTCGTCGTGGAGGGCGACGACGGCGTCATGGCCTTGTCGCTGGCGTGGCGAGACCTGGCTCTGCTCACAGCAACCGAGTGGCGGCGGCGATGTCGGTGATCCATTAACAATACAGGAAGTATAGTGCATAGTGAGATCAGAAATGGGTTCATGCTCAAATTTCTTAGGATCGATCGACTCTTAATGTTAATTTGTTCATTGATTCTTTCATAATCCACTATATATGTTCGTTTCATTTTTGTTCTTCTTTTGAATACTTTATTAGTTTGATAATTGATATATGTATACTCGATAGAAATTTGAAAAGAGAATCATATACGCATGAGTGCATAAGGAAAGCAACATATATATCATCCTATCAGTGGACTAATCGTCCTTTAGGGTTAAGCAGAAGTGGAGCTAGTGAAAAGTAAAAAAAGAGTATGAACATAAACACGGGACTAATCCTTAAGGTTAAGGAGAAGTAGAGCAAGGCTCCGTTTTTTTTAAAAGCTTTGTATCATGTGCACAAAACATTCTTCGTACACAAATACATAAACTTGATCGTGACACTTCATTTAAAATCCAATGACTATGATTCATATGAGGATTTTTACAAACTGAGGAAGAAGCGGAGGGGCACTGCAGAGGGGTCTTTTGTAAAAACGGATGGTCGTTGAATTTTAGATGAATGACCACGATTAGACTTGTGCATTTATGCATTAAGGATGATTTGTGCACAGGATACCGGATCCTTTTTAAAGGAATTTCAAAGAAGTTAGTGCAATTCCTATAAAAATCATGTAGTATTCATGCGTTCAAAAGAGTCCGGCTAGGATTTATAAATTGATTTCTTACTTATAGGATGAAAACATTAAACTTAAATTAAAATACATATATAATAAATATAAAGTATTAAACACTAATTTATTTTTTAAACCCAAGTGCAAGACATCCTTTGCTCCAGCCCCGGGGTTAAGACCTAACTGTATCCTGCAAACGTTCTAAATTTTTTGTAGATCGACCAGAGTCACGTTCATACTCTCCAATTGACCTTTTACTAATACTATTTGAATAACCGTGTGTTACATTATAAAAAATTATAACATTATAAAACACAATGTAAATAGAAACAAGTAAAACTGAAATTGAATAGTTTTGTTTTTTTGTGAGAAAAAAATGATGGTTATGGTAGTATAGATAATTGAGTATCAAATTAAGTTTGATGTTAGAAACAATAAAAAACATACCTATGAAGCTACATTTCAACGCCCACAATGCAAGGAAGTTACCTTAGTGGCTTAGTTGCGAATGCAAACTCATCAAGAATAATTTACGAAAGGGAGTCAACAAGTCAACACACATGCATTGGAAAGGCCGGGGATCCTATACACATATTTAGGACAACAAGACACCATGCATATCGTTGAAATGCTGCCATTTGGATCTTCAGAGCTCGTCCATTAGCGAGTTGATTATTAATAACTTAGCGTGTGTTTAGTCGAGGATTGAGAGAGATATTAAAAGAAGTTATTATGAGATACGGTGATACTACAAAGTTATTAATAAACGGAGATTTTATACCTCGATTAACAACAGATGTAATAAGCTCATATGAATTAGCGACGGAATCCGACATACAAACTGTGGAGTTTTAGAATCCGAAAGATATTGGCAAGATCACGTACTGTTAGTGTAGACCCAATTAGAAGTACCGTTAGATACAAGATTTGTTCCTTTAATTTAGCAATTTTTTGTTTAGATAAAAATCTTCTATTAGATTGATGTTAAGAGATATAAATATCCTGCGGGGATCGTCAAATAAAATAAGCTAAGCAACGGATTTGTCGTCCTGCTTCCCTCAAAACCTATCCTCTCGCATGTCCTCTCGTTGTGACGCCATGGCGCCCACTAGCTCGCCGCCAACGGCTTAGCGGGTGTTTGGTAGCTTGAATTTAGCTAGCTTGACTTGTATTAGTGAGTCAGGTTCAACTCAGACAAGCTCGATGTATATGATGTGTGTTTGTTTAGTTGTTTACATCTGTTTAACTTGATTAAAGTGAGATAATGTTTGGTTGATCGCGTGGATACATTGTGATATAAAAATTAATAAAAAATGCAGCAACATGATATTTTTTATGTGTAACTATTTTGTTATAATTATTGATTCATCCTATAGTTTTTAATATTATTTAAAATGTATTATTATCATTTAATATATGCTAATCATATACTGATAACATCATTAATTACTTAATTGTCCGCATCCAATGAGCCAGACCAGTCAGAAACAAATTTCTTTCTTATTTCTGTGGAGCCAGGATGAGGTGCAGCTTTTGTATCTGGTGAGCTAAACTCAGACACCCATACAGGTAACCAAACAAACGAATCTTACATTATATGTTGCATCACATAAGTCTAACTGAGCTTGGTATAGACAAACCAAATGCCCATTTAGCAGCCATTGCACCAGGACGTCAAGCTCTATCACTCACCAACAGAAAACGACAATTATATACTTGAATATAATAAACTTAGGGTGTGTTTGGTTCTGCTTTTTAAATCTGCTTCTGCTGTGAAAAAGCAGAAGCTGAACCAAACGGGTTTACCAAAACTGCTTCTGCTGTGAAAAAGCAGCTTTTTTCTAGTACAAATTTGGAAGCAGCCTGGAGCCTGCTTTTCTGCTTTTGCTTTTTTGCTTTTCTAATTTTTAGTTCAGATTAAAAAGTATGAATTCAAGGTGTCTTAATTGATTTAACATTATTATAGTTTGTATTGATTTGCACAATTTCATGAGATAATATGTGGTTGTCGGTTACTTTATAAAATAAACTATGCACTTTTTTATTTATCTAATATATTTTTTAGTTATTCAGTTGCATCAATGTTGAGTGTTTTCTATTTATATATATATGTATAGAATATTATAATGATGAAAATTACGTAAGTTATAAAAAATAGTCAGCTCACAGTAGTTTTTTCACAGCAGCTTCAACCAAACGACTTTTAGCTTTTTCACAGCAGGCAGCTCACAGCAGCTTTTTCACAGCAGGCAACTCACAGCAGCTTTTTCACAGCTCACAGCAGAACCAAACGCACCCTTACATGAACTAGCAAAGGAACCGGACCGCGCAAACCATGAAATTCTTGCTACTAACAAAAAACTATTACATTTGAAAAACTAGTTTCATTTTATATAAGTTCAGTTCATCTTTCGGCTTTAGTTTTCTAACTTAGTTATAAAATCTGAACGAAATACACCTTAGGATATTTTCATCCTTCATGCATGCGTGTGCTGTGAATGTGCATCCTGTGGATGAGACACACTAATTGCGTCTTGTTCGTAGCGTGCAAAGAAGAAGAAAAAAAAGGGAGAAACTTCCGTACTGGTTACTGAAAAACAAAAGGAATTTGGTCCCCCAAATCGACACAAACTACACCGCAATTTCGAGCGGGCGGAGTTCATACCAATTGAGAGCCTGCAACCTGGGGAAAAAAGGTACAAAAACACGTCGATATTTTTCGACACAGAAGTCAGAACTGCGAAGAAAAGAAGGCATGGAGGACGAGGCTCCAGCTCAGCTAGCTGATAAGTTGCAAGAACAGCTCGAGTTGATTTCGATTTCTTCAGATCACGCAACGCCAGCCAACCAGGACGTGTGAAAGTAGCAGCATCTCTCGCCGTGTCGCGTCAAAACGACCGGTGTTGCTTACGAGTTACGAACATCTTTTGACGCGTTCAAGATGCAGATGCTCCAAATCTCGGCCGGACTTGTTCTTAATCCAGGAGCAGAGGAGCCACATAGCTGAGTTCAGAGTGAGTTCCACAGGCACGAGCACGACGCTGCAGATGCGAATTGTTTAGCTCCGGCGACATTCTTGCTTCGGTTTTCTGCGAATCTGCGATCTTCCAGAGTTTCAGGTCAACCGTGTCCATCGTCCTCTTCTCCCAGGAGCGGACAAAAGGCGCAGGTCACACACATCCAGAATTTCAGACGATGCGCTCGAATGGGAAATGCCATTTTGGCGTCAACTATCACGCGGAAAAAATTGTTGAAGAAAATCACATAAAACAGAATTTTATGGTAAAAATCACAACTGAATCGGAACTAAAATGAACTGAATCGAAATGGAAATCGAAATCAAAATCAAAATCTTCTCATTTCTCACACCAAATATGGCTCAAACATGACTGGTTTGGGAGTACATATAAAAGGGCTTACTGTGCCCCCGTTATCACAGAGGTAATAACATTGAAAGAATCGTGACCATTGAGTACAAATATTTAAAATAAATAATTAAAATTAAAAAATGATAAATTAACTATAACCGGTCATGTACCTAAGCCACAATATCTATCTCCTCCTCAATCAAAATTATACACTTATGACTAATAAATGAGACACTTAGTGTACATAACAGAAAAATTGCACGGTTCAATACAAAAGTAGATAAGCATGTGCATGAAACATTTACATTATTCAAATTTCCAAATTTTAAAAACAATTATTGAAGAGTTCTGAATAACTTTTGGAAATTTTCCGAAATTTTCCGAAAATTTAAAAACACTTACCGTACGTAAAAAAATTGCACAGTTCAATACAAAAATAGATAAGCACATGAAATATTTATATTATTCAAATTTCCAAATTTTAAAACGAATTATTGCACAGTTCTAAATAAATTTTCGAATTTTTATGAAAATTTAAAAATAAAAATAAAATAATTTATGAGATTAAACATGCGTGTGCCATAAATTCATGAGTAAAATAAGGAATTTCAAAAAAATCGGTTACATGTGCGCGCCGATTAAGGAGTAAACTAGGAATTTCAAAATCACTTTAGTAAACTGTGTGTGCCGATTAATGAGTAAATTAAGGAATTTCTAAATTCTTTCTGGAAAGAGATATTTTGTACGCATGAAAAAAATCTTTTCATTGCACGTGGGTACCATACTTAAGGTTATATGACCTGTTATCTCTAGGAGGTAATAGGTCACCAGTTTTGAATATCAACCGTTCGATCTAGGAATTGAATGACTCATAATTTTTTGGGGGCACCGTAAAATTTGTCATATAGAATAGGTTTGAGAGTAATATGATAGATGATAGATTTATTGTAGCTCAAAAAAGAATAAACCTAACTTCTAATTCAAGAAGGTCAAAAGAATAAAGCAAAAGCAGAAATGCTAAAACACTAAAGCTTAAATGATGACATTACATATGCCAAAACAATACATATGCCAAAATGGACAGGACACTCAACACAAGATTTATCCTCTCAATCTCCCCATAATTCTTGTGTGGCATCGTTTAGGAAATTAGAACCATTCCAATCTTAGCGCGAAGTTCCTACAACTTGACCTACCCAAGTGACTTAGTGAGGAAGTTGATGAGTTGGTCTTGAGTGTTGATGTAGTTAGCCTTGATGCTCTCCTCATCCAAGCAGTTTCGGATGAAGTGGTACTTTGACCTAGATGTGCTTGCTACACTCATGGAAAATGGATTTCTTTGCCAAAGCCAACGCAAACTTGCTATCCACCCTGAGCTCCATTGCTTCAGCATCTCTGCCAAGAAGATCACCAAGCAACCGACCCAACCAGAGAGCGTGAGTCAATGTAGAAGTATCTACGATGTACTCTGTCTCGTAACTAGACATAGCCACCACTTACTACTTGACTGACTATCAGCTAATTAGAGACTTGCCAAGGAAGAACAGTGGTGGCCAAGAAAGAGCACCATCGAGACACTGAGCGTGAGTCAATGTAGAAGTAACTACGATGTACTTTGTCTCGTAACTAGACATAGCCACCACTTACTACTTGACTTACTATCAGCTAATCAGACACTTACTACTTGACTGACTACCGGCGTGGTTGTTGTACCCGATGAAGTGCACCACAACATAGCGTAGGATCTTCTTCATGGTCTACTGATGCTCTGTCGTTGGTTGCTGCATGAACCGACTGACGTAATCGACTACAAACATCAAGTCTGGCCGCGTGTGGACAAGGTAGCGAAGGCTACCCACAATGCGCCAGTACTACGTCACGTCCACCTCCCCCGTCATACTTTCACGGCTTAACTTTAGCCTTTCCTCTATGGGAGTATAGGCTAGGTTGCAATTAGTGAGTCCACCCAACTCAACGATGCGCTTGGCATAGATGGTCTAACGAAGAGAATTGCTAGAGTTATCCTAGTGCACCTCGATTATGTTGGTGTATTTTTGGTCACACTTTGACACACGTGTGGCCTAGGAGATATGCTTAACTCCATTGCAGATCCTACAATCTTAGAAAAAGGGTTCAAGGTGTGTCAATTAGTTTGACCCTGCAACTGATAAGGAAATAGAGGAAATATCATTAGTAGCAAAGCCTATCGACTGCCAAGCCGATGATTGGGGTAAATATATAATAATCACGAATGAATAACGTCAATTGGCCACAAGGCTGATGACCAAGGCAGATCAATCGAGATGGATGCGCCATCGGCCTATGAGATAAGTACTTTACGCGTATAGGCCGATGAATATCCCCCAATGGCGGATAGAATATGACGTTGAATTGAAGATAACCTATCGGATTGTACTTCGATAGAAATAAATAAAACATGCCAGATAACATGTCTGTATTATCAAAATCATCACAATAACAAGATCAGACCTAATCGATAAGTAGCTAGTCATGATGAACTTAACAATACTTCAAAGTATCGGGCACATTTTATTTAGATGAACAGTATACGACATTAAAAAGATACAATAGAAAGAGATGTCGGACTCAACTAATGAAACCTCAAACTACAATACCTAAATCACATCAATCTAAGAGATCAAACTAATGCAGCCTTTGACCTAGCCAATACACCGAGATAAACTGGCGATCGTACTATTTCAGCCGATGCCTCAAGAGATCAAATTGATGTAGTCGTGAGGACACTGACCTAGTTGATATGATCGTCGGGGGTGGCGGGACCCACCTCTTCACCGGAGATCAGAACGATGCATCTCAGCTCCAAGTGCCAAATCCCACCGAGATTAACCTTGAGAAGCCAAGGGTGGCAATGCGCTGAGTAGTTGTTTGACAGAGTTATGTATTTTGATCTAACTAATGATGCATATTTATAGTCCGGAGACTTGTCGTCCAAGTAGTCTATCCTAACCGATTTTGAATCATCTTTACCTTCTCTTACTTTTATCTCCATCGGCTTCTTCATATACGGTCATGTTACACGTCATGGATGAGCTTCTTTGACCATCGTTGACTGAACCTCTTTGAATTCTCTTTGACCATGCAACATCTTTTGAGGGCTTGGGTTTTACCAAATCTTGGCGTCAACACATGCCGCCAGTTTCAGAGCATTAAGGGGTAACCGATTATTCAAAATTATCGGTCATCATCTCCCATCTACTATTTACGTCCTTTCAGATGTCCCTATGTAACATCTTTTCAATTCTACTACTAGTAGCTGAAACCCTTCATCTTCTAGTACTTTTATATAATACGTAGGGAGTCAGCTCTACTTCATCTTTCTCTTCGCATTTTCCTATCGTTGGCCATGAATGACTGCGATGGATGTCGCCTGGTCTGACGCATCTACTCCTCTGTGTGGCGACGTCGGACTAGGCTTCATCCCACATAATTTTGCATTGGTATTTTTTAAGCCGAAGATTTTGCTCCGTCGATCCCAAACCTGCAAACATTCTGACGTTTCAAGAACCGAACACATGATTACCATTTGCCAAATGTTAGAGGTGGCCCCACCAAATCCACCGGGATCGGCTTGACTCAATTGTTGAGGGGTTGCCTTTCATTCTATAAGTGGACACCGATCACCCTCTTTTCCCTTTTACGCTTCCGCACATGGTGTTCTCCCCTCGAGCTCATCGTCGTTCTGCTTCAAGCGCCTTTGCAATCTGTCACGCTCGCCGCCTTCGTCTTCCTTCACCGATCCCTTACCTCAGCAACTCTCCGTAATGGCCACCAACGACATGATCCCCGAGGTAAGTCTTTGGCATTTTTTCTGATGTTCAATGATTTTCTTGGTTCTTCTGCCTCTTTCTTATTGTTTCTTTTTTTTCTTCTTGTAGAACTTTGTAGAACCAAGTATTGATCCTAATGGCAAATCCCCTCTTATTTCTTCTAAGGCCCCCAGGGGCCAAGGTGACCTTGACCCCACATATTTTATCAATGCTGAAACTTATCGAATCCTTTTTAAATATTCTCCCATGCTTTCTTCCAACTAGGATTCTACCTTCGAGTATTTTCCCCCTTGTAACACCCTAAAAATTAAAAAAAAGAAATAAAATAAAGAAAAATAATATTAAAAGGATTTCTGGAATTTATAATTGAAGAAAAACCCTTAAAGAGCCCTATTAAAGCCAAACAGGGAAAAATATTCAAAATCTGGACTTGAAAATTTTATGAGATAAACTAGAGGCCAAAATATAATTCTAGGAATTTTTACAAATTTTTATCAACAGTGATTCAACCCTAAATCAAATATATGAATTACTGGAATTATTTTAAATCAGAAAAGATTGTAAATCCTTAATGGGCCGCAACCCCGAATTCACCCTCAGCCCAGCCCAGCCGTAACTCACTGACCAGTGGGGCCCGCTTGTCGGCGCCGCTTCCCTCCTCTCTCTCCCGTGCCCGTCCCCGCTCGGCCCCCACATGGCAGCCACCCACATCCCTAACCCTCCCTCTGACCGACGGGGCCCGCCTGTCAGGCTTTCCTTACTCGTTCACCCGCCGACAGGTGGGGGCCACCTGTCGGATCCATCTTCTCCGATGGAATCCCTCTCTCTCCTTTCCTTTCCTGGCGATCACCTTCCAAGTTTTCGCCGCCGGCCGCCCGATCTCATCGATCCGGTCCCGGATTCCTTTTCCCTGAACACCGGCGATCACCTTCCCCCTAATCCCCACGCGTCTTCGGCTTAGATAGCAAGCATGCGCGCACATGGAAGCCCGCCGGCGCAAAATAGGAATCCCCTCGGATCTCCACGGTTCCCTTCCATTTGAACGACGGCGAAGCCCCTATTTAAACCCCCTCCGGTCACCGCTCGTTGCCCACACCGCCTTAGCGCAAGCCCTCGCTTTCCAGAGCTCCGACGCACAGTTTCGGCCTCTAGCTCTGCTCCATCTCCAGCCACCGCTCGCCGACGATCGAGGCCACTGCTGCCCTCGCCGTCGCCCCCTACGTGACCGCAGTGAACCGCCCGTCCTCGGCCATGCCTTCACCGGTCGAGAAGACCACCGGATCGCCTCGCCGCCGACGAACCCGAGGAGCTTCTTCGCCCTCGTCGACGCCGATCGCCGTTAGCTCGTCTCCGCCGCCACCGCTGGTACGCCCGAGTTCCCCTCACGTCACTGGTTCCGTTTTTGGCCTTAGCCTCGCCGTCCAACCCTCGCCGGCGCCGGAATTGCTCGCCATAATGTCACCGGAGCCGAGAACGAAAGGGGTACTCGACCCCTTAGCGCGTGTGGTGCCGGATCGCGCCGCGACCGCACGATCGCGATCGGAGGGCTGGGATTAGATCCCTTCGGGATTTAATCTGGGCCCTCGGATCTGGCCAAAGGGGTATCAAGGCCTCTCGGCCGTCGATCGTCACTTAACCCCCTGGATCGATCTGGTGCTTCCACGCGTACCAGTTCGGTGCGATTTAATCTGAGCCGTCCGTTTTCACTTAGACGAACCTGCCTCGCGCCTGGCCACTTGTCGCGCCCCGATTTAATAAATCAGGACTTTATTGAAATTCCATAGAAAATCAATAAAACAAGACGTTCATCATGCGACCACGTACAATACGGACAATCATTCACGGTTCGTAGACCGCATTAATACAAAAGTGAATAAAGGTGAAGAGAAACTAATAAAACAAGGGTCCTAGATGAACGCCTCCTTCCAGTCTCGCCTTGACTGGGTCGCTACTCCAGACCTTCATCCTCCTCGTAGTAGACTGGCTCTGATGTTGTAAGTCAACGGGGTGAGTACAGATGTACTCAGCAAGCCACCGAATGCAAATATAATGCAAGGTAATAACAAGGGAGATAGTGGCTAATTTAGCGGAAGCAGCATAATTGTAAAGCTTTAAATGAGAGCAATTTATTAGTACGGAAAAGTAAACATGTGCATGTGTATCATCATCTTCTAACTCGAGGGGTACAGTCAGCCCCACCTCGCTCAACAGTCCTTACGTGCCATGAATAACTTGAACATGCAAACAGTTGTAAACTAACTGCGAGTAGTCACACAACCCGCCCTTGACCGTGGGCTCAGCTTTTCGAAAAGATTGAATTACTCTGATCAGAGATGTACCACTGTACCCACAAGGCACGCACTCATCACCTACACCGAAGTGTAACGAGATGACCCATCACATGGGAACTCGTGCCAAAACCTTCCATATAGTCCTCCCCGACTCAATAGCACCCTCTTATGGGTTTCATATGGTGTCCCGACGCATCGGAGCCCCACCATACCCCCCCTTGAGCCTCGTCGGTACAAGTCGCCCGCAGGCTAGCCCCTTGCCCCCTCCTCTATGGTGCATCAAGCCGGGGTATTCCATACTTCCAGTTAGGACTTACCCATTAGACTTGTGGTTGGTACGGAAGTGCTTTGCAACAGATCCCGCAGACCGGTCCTTATAGTGCCCCGGGTGCGACAAACCAGTGCCCGAGCTTGCACCCGGAACCCACCATACTTATAACCTAGCCAACTCCAACATAGTCCAGAGACGAGAATAACAGGGAAATTCATATACAGAATCCAGCTATCTACGACTCGTTCTTTTAACCTATAGCAGTTGTGCCAGTACATTGGGCACTAGCTAATATATTTATAGTAGAGTGACAAGGAGTTAAGGCTCAATAAGCATGGCTTGGGTTTGCACACAAGGACGGGGATCTAATAAATATAAGTGTAAGGCTTGAGTATTTGACTAATGCAATATTAACCTATGGGTTATAGCGATAATTTAAAACATGGGCTCAATTATGATCAACTGTTTCCACAGAGATGGTCGATGACTTGCCTTGATCAGCAAATGGGGATGGAGGAACCTCGGGGTAGAACTCCTGCTCCTCGACGAACTCGTAGTCTTCTCGATACGGAAAAGTAAACAATACATTCTCATTCAATAAAACAGATAAAATTCACCAAATAAAAGAACATTCATTGTTGTGGGTGAAGTAATATTTATTATTCTGAGTCTTTGCATATAACAGTGAATTTTAACCTTTTTAGGATTTTTCATAATTTATTTTGTTGGAATAATAATTTATCCTAAGGGGTTTTTATTCATTTATTTATTAATAATATTTTGGGCAATAGAAACATACTGTTTTTATGGCATTAATGTGTAGAGAATAATATTCTGGTTCTAGCAAAATTTGAATGGTGAAATTTGGAGTTAATTTGAGCAAGATATGAATTTTCAAAGTTTAAATCAATTTTCTGGATTTTTATTTAAACTAAAAACAGTCTCTGGTCCACGGTGAACCAGGTTCACCGTGAACCCGTGACTATGCGCGTGGACCCGAGTGATCTGGACCGTTGGATCTGGATCCAGCGGCCAGATGCGAGGCGGGCGGTTTAAATGAAAATGAACGGCTGTGATTAAAACGTGGCGAACGGTTACACGTGGACGCCTGAGATCGCTCGGAGGTTTTAAGTGGCGATCGACGGTTGCGATTGCCCAATACCCCTTCGATCAGATCCGAGGGCTTGGATTAAATCCCGAAGGGATTTAATCGTAGTCCTCCGATCGTGATCGGACGGCCACGACCGCGTCCGGCACGGCACGACGTAAGGGGGCGCGTACCCCCCTTCGTCTCCGGCGACGGCGGGTTCGGGTGCGACCATGGCGGCGGCGACGAGCGCCTACAGACCGATCTAACAGCAAAAATGGAACGGGGAGGGGAGGGCGGTCATGACCGTACCTCTGGTGGCGACGGCGGCGAAGAACGGCGACCGGCGATGAGGGTAGACGGCGGAGAGGGTTCGGGAGCTCGACGGCGGTGGTGACCCGGCGGGTTCCGAGGCCAACGGAGTGGTGGCCGGGGATGAGCGGTCGACGTCGGTCTCGATGGTGGCGGTGGCTAAGGCGGAGGGGGCCGGAGGCGGCGGCGATCGCTCGCTGGAGGTGGAGCAGAACCGAAGTTCGAAAGGAGGGCGACGGCGCTCTGCTTTCGCTCGAGGAGGGCTCTGCTGGCGTGGGCTGAGTGCGGAGGTCGGAGGGGGTTTAAATAGGGGGTCGCCGGCGTGAAATGGGAAGGGGACCGGTGGAAATCCGAAAGGATTCCATCCCTGCGCCGGCGAGCTTCCATACTCACGGATAGGTTCCTAAAATGGCGATACCGCGTCGGGATTGGACGGAAGGTGATCACCGGAGGTAGGGGATTATGATCCCGGGCTCGGATCGTCGAGATCGGGTGGCTGGCGACGGAAAAAATGGGAGGGGATCGCCGGGAAAGGAAAGGGGGAGATCCCCTTCCAAGGAGGAAGACGAATCTGACAGGTGGGCTCCACCTGTCAGTGGGCGAACGGAAAAGGAAAGGGGCTGACAGGCGGGGTCGAGCGGTCAGAGGGTGCTAGGAGGCTGACGCGTGGGGCCAGGCGGGGCGCGGGCGGGAGGAGAGAGGGGAGGCGTGCGCCGACAGGCGGGCCCCTCCTGTCAGTGGGTGGGTGGTAATGGGCTGGGCCAAGAAGGCCGTTGGGGGAAGTTTCGGGGTTGAGGCCCGTTAAGAATTTAAAATTGATTTTCGATTTAAAATAATTCCAGAAATTCAAATATTTGATTAAGGGTTGAATCACTGTTGATAAAAATTTGTAAAAATTCCTAAAATTATATCTTGGGCTCTAGTTCATCTCATAAAATTTTCAAGTCCAGATTTTGAGTATTTCTCCCTGTTTGGCTTTATTTGAGTTCTTCTATGATTTCTTCTTTAATAATAAATCCAAAAACGATTTAAATATTATTTTCTTTTATTTTATTCCTTTTCAATTTCTGGGGTGTTACAATCCTATCCCTCTTACAGAGAATCTCGTCCTCGAGATTCGACTCAATCCTCGAATAGCTGAGGATGCTGTGCCTTGAGTTCATCTTCTTTTTCCCATGTAGCTTCCTCTACTAGATGATTGCTCCACTGCACTTTGCAGAAGCGGATGACTCTACTCCTGGTTGTCCTTTCTTTGACTTCCAATATTTTGACCGGTTTTTCCACATAGGTCAGATCCTCTTGGACATCCAACTGCTGAAGATCCACCTGCTCCGTGGGTACGCGGAGGCACTTCTTGAGTTGAGATACGTGGAACACGTCATGCACTCCAGCCAATGAGGGCGGTAATTCCAACTAATATGCAACTTCGCCTTGGCGTCGAACAATGGGAAATGGTCCAACATATCGAGGGGCCAACTTTCCTCTCATGTTAAACCGTTGAGTTCCACGGAGAGGTGTAACCCGAAGGTAGACATGATCTCCTTCTTCAAAGGCTAGGTCCCGACGGCGATTGTCTGCGTAGCTCTTCTGTCGCGATTGGGCTGTCTTGAGTCGGTCTCTGATGCTCCGTACCTTTTCTTCAGCTTCACGAAGAATATCTGTTCCGAATACCTGGGACTCACCGGTTTGGTCCCAAAGTAGAGGCGTTCTGCACTTACGTCCATATAGTGCTTCAAAGGGAGACATCTGAAGGCTGGCTTGGTAGCTGTTGTTGTATGAAAATTCAGCGTACGGCAAGCTCTTATCCCAAGTGGCTCCAAAATCCAAAACACATGCTCGAAGCATATCCTCTAGTATCTGATTTACCCTCTCTGTTTGCCCATCTGTCTGAGGATGGTAGGCGGTACTGAAATTCAATCTCGTGCCCATCTCCTCTTGAAGGTTCTTCCAGAAACGAGAGGTAAACTGACTTCCTCGGTCAGACACTATCTTCTTGGGTACTCCATGAAGACATACTATCCGGGCCATATATAGCTCTGCTAGCTTAGGGCCACTAAAGGTCGTCTTGACGGCTATGAAATGAGCTACTTTTGTAAGCCGATCAATGATCACCCATATAGAATCATACCCCAGTTGGGTCTTTGGTAATCCGGTGATGAAGTCCATCCCGATCTCTTCCCACTTCCATTCCGGCACTTTAAGTGGCTGTAACAATCCTGCAGGTCTCTGATGTTCAGCTTTTACTCTTCTGCAGGTGTCACATTCGGCGACGAACTGGGCAATCTCTCTTTTCATGCTAACCCACCAATATCGTTCCTTCAGATCTTGGTACATCTTGGTACTGCCGGGATGAATGGAGTACAACGTCTCATGGGCTTCTCTTAGGATAAGAGTCTTTATTTCAGGTTTATCCGGCACACATATCCGAGTTCCAAACCATATGGTGCCATTCTCGTCTTCTGAAAATCCGGGGGCTTTTCCTTGTCTCATGTTCTTCTTAATGGCAGCTATATCCGGGTCCTCTAACTGAGCTTCACGGATCTGCTCAAACAAGACAGGTTGGGTCTCCAAGGTGGCTAGATATGCTCTGGTGGTCAATCCAAGATTTAAGTTTTCCATCTCCCTATATAACAAGGGTGCGTGCTCTTGAATCATCATGGCTGTGCAATATCCCTTGCGACTCAAGGCATCAGCTACCACATTTGCCTTTCCGGGGTGGTAGTGTATACCTAGGTCGTAGTCTTTAATCAATTCCAGCCATCGTCTTTGCCTCAAGTTCAGATCTGGCTGTGTGAAGATATACTTCAAGCTCTTGTGATCCGTAAAGATCTCACAGCGATTCCCAACCAAATAGTGCCTCCAAATCTTGAGGGCGTGCACTACGGCGGCTAATTCCAGATCATGGGTTGGATAATTTAACTCATGAGGTCTCAACTGACGGGAGGCATAAGAGATAACTTTCCCATCTTGCATAAGAACACATCCCAATCCTTGGCGAGATGCGTCGCAATAGACATGGAAGTCTTTGCGGATATCCGGTAGGGTCAGTATAGGTGCAGATACCAAACGAGTCTTGAGGGTGCGGAAACTTTCCTCGCATTCAGGAGTCCATTCGAACTTCTCTCCTTTCTGCAACAACTTGGTCATTGGCTTGGCTATCTTAGAAAAATTCTCGATGAATCTTCGGTAATATCCGACCAATCCCAGAAAACTTCGTATCTCAGATACGTTCGTGGGTGGCAACCAATCCGTAACTGCTTCTACGGTGGCAGGGTCTACTGCGATTCCTTGCGCAGAGATGATGTGTCCGAGGAACTTTACTTCTGCCGTCCAAAACTTGCATTTGCTGTACTTGGCATATAATTGGTGTTCCCTTAGCTTTCCTAAGGTTAACCGGAGGTGAGTCTCGTGCTCCTTCTGGTCCTTGGAATAAATGAGGATGTCGTCTATGAAAACCACTATGAACTTGTCTAAATACTCCATGAACACTTTATTCATCATATTCATGAAGAACGCAGGGGCGTTGTTCAATCCAAAGGACATAACCGTGCACTCATATAATCCATAACGGGTAGTGAAGGCCGTCTTGGGTATATCTTCTTCTCGGATCCTCAACTGATGGTAACCAGACCGTAGGTCAATCTTTGAGAATACCGTAGCTCCTTTGAGCTGGTCGAAGAGGTCATCGATCCGAGGCAACGGATACTTATTCTTGATTGTCACCTCATTCAGGGCGCGGTAATCTACACACATACGCTTTGCCTTGTCTTCTTTCTTCTCGACGAAGATGACGGGAGCACCCCATGGCGATGTGCTAGGCCTGATGTAGCCTTTCCTTTCAAGATCCTCCAACTGCTGCTTCATCTCAGCTAATTCATTGGCGGCCATCCGATATGGTCGCTTATAAATAGGAGTGGTTCCGGGCACCAAATCAATCCTGAACTCGATGTCCCTCTTAGGTGGCATCCCTGGTAGATCCTCTGGGAATACGTCCGGGTACTCACTGACTACGGGTATCTCCTCCAAGGTAATCTGATGTAGTCTTGTCCTTCCGGCCTTCATGCTGGGCATCTGGAATGTGACTATAGTCCCTTCTTCATTAGTCACCGTTACTTTTCTCTGGGCACATTCTATCACACCTTGGTGTTTATTTAGCCAATCCATCCCTAGAATGAGGTCCAAACCTTGACATTCTATTAGAATGGGGTCGGCCCAAAATATCGTGCCTTGGATATCTACCCATACCCTTGGACTAAAGGAACAAGCGAGGGTTTGCTTTCCCGGGGTAGCTATTAGTACTGGCCTGGGTAGTTCACTTATGTCCAGTGCATTATTTTCCACAAAAGCAGTTGATATAAAGGAGTGGGTTGCTCCGGTGTCAAATAATACCACTGCATGCGATGAATGAACCATAAACTTACCCATGACAATTTCTGGTGCAGCCTGGGCTTCCTCGGCGGAGACGTGGTTCACTTTGGCGCGGACGGCGGGGTTGGAGGTGACTCCTTGAGCTCTCTTGGGATGGGGGCACTGGTGGGAGTAGTGTCCCTCTTGGCGGCAGTTGAAGCACACCACAGGCTTGCCATGCCTGTCTCTCAAGACCTCCGGCTTCTTGGCCGGGGCGGCTGGGGCGGTCGGTGCGGCTGGAGCGGCACGAGGTTGGCTGGCTCCGGCGTTGGCAGCTGGTGGCGCCGGGCGATACACTGGCCGGGGGTGGTACTGTGGCGCTGGTGGAGGTGGAGCAAAACGGGGTCTTTGGGCCATACCCTGGTTCTGCCTGAAGGCAATCATGCGCTTCTTCTTCAGGTCGACCTTATTTTGTTGGGTCTCCTGCATGATAGCCTTGTTCACCAACTTTTGAAAGTTGGTGAAGTCTCCAGAGATGAGTTGTAGGGACAACTCGTCTTTCAGTCCCCGAAGGAACTTAGCTTGTCTGGCTGCATCTGTACGGACCTCCTCTGGTGCGTACCGGGCCAGACGGTTAAACTCATGTAGATATTCCGTGACAGATCTGCTCCCTTGCTGCAGATCTCTGAACTCTTGTTGCTTCTAGGCAACGATGCCGTCGGGGATGTGGGCGGCACGGAAAGCGGCCGAGAACTCCGCCCAAGTGGAGGCGTGGCCCTCGGGCAGGGTCTCACGATGGTTGTCCCACCACTCTGCTGCGGGACCATGAAGCTGGTGGGTGGCGAAGGCCACCCTCTCCTGCTCAGTGCAGGTCAGGAGGTCGAGCTTCTTCTCGATCTCCCGCAACCAATCCCCAGCCTCCATGGGGTTGGTGGTGCTTGAGAAGGTCGGTGGGCGGACTCGGAGGAACTCCGAGAGCTGTGTCGCGGGAGCGGGAGCTGGTGTGGCGGGTCGGGGCAACTCGGGCTGTTGGTGGAGGCGAAAGAAGTGAGCCTGCTGCTCTTGCATCTGCTGCTGCTGCTGCATCTGGTGCAGGAGGGCTGAGACCAACTGGTTTTGAGTGGCCATCATTTCAGCCAAGGTGGGGTGGTTGGCGACCGGGGCTTGCCTCTGCCCGGTGGCTCCCCATTGTGGCAGGTTGCCACTATCCCCTCCGTTCTGAGGAGCGTCTGATCCCTGGGTGTTGGTCATCCTGGAATTTTCAATGTGTACACATTTATTTTGGTGAACTTTTTTTTATATATATATTTTATTTCAAAAGGATACCGTTCTTGCGGTTACATTTATTTATTCTCTCATTCATGCCTTATATTTTGACATGAATGCTAATACAAGCAAGCAAATAAAAATAACAATCAATCGTAATACTACGTCTAAGGCAGCTCGGGGACGGCTCGATCTCGGGCTCGTGGGAGACGGGCGGGGTCGAGGAACTGGACGGTCCGGCGGGTGGTGCGCTGCGAGAGATCCTCTTGGGCCTCACTGTGGGAGTCTGAATGGGTTTCTTCCGGCGAGGCGGAAGAGGTGCGATCTCCTCTATGTCCTTCTTCAACTCCTCGATCTGGTAGCGGAGGTGTGGGTTGGTGGCGACACGCTGTCGAAGGAGCTCATTCTGACGCCGCAACTCCTCTGTCTCGGCAGCCAAGCGGTGTCCCTGCTGGATGCGGCGACGAAGCTCTCCGTTCTCGCGGTTCAGGTCCTCGGAGGAATGGCGGTAGAAGCTGATAGTGTCGCGCTGTTCATTGGCGTCCTGCAGTGCCTCGTAATGGAGATCGTCCATGGCCTCCAACAAGCGCATGGTATGACCTATCGCAGAATGGCGCTGGGAGAGTGTGCTGACGAAGACACTGTGGGGACTCCCTGGGGTGCGAAGAGGTACGAAGCGGAAGTCCGTGTCGTAGAGCTCGCTGTCGTAGATCATCCGGAGCTCCGTGAGTGCCTGAAGAGCTGTGCGCTGGCTGGCAACTAGGAAGGTGGGTCCTCCTCTGCGGTAGGTGTGAGCTGTCTGAGGGGAGGGCTGGACGACGACGGTGACCTCGCAGAAGCTCTCTTCCTCGTCGGGGAAGACTCCATGGTACATCGGCTCATGCTCGAATCCAAGGAAGCTGACGAGCATGCGCAGCTCGCGGATGAATCCGGCCTCGTCACGAAGGTTCCCATTCACGGTACGGACCGGCATCTACAAAAGAGAGAAATTTTTTTTGTGAAAATCTCAGAAGGTGAGAGGATAAGCAATCTTTTGTAAAATATAGTGAATATATATATAAGTCCTAAGGTCAGGTCTGTTTGGCTTCCTACAGTCAAGTCGGCTCTGATACCATCTTGTCGCGCCCCGATTTAATAAATCAGGACTTTATTGAAATTCCATAGAAAATCAATAAAACAAGACGTTCATCATGCGACCACGTACAATACGGACAATCATTCACGGTTCGTAGACCGCATTAATACAAAAGTGAATAAAGGTGAAGAGAAACTAATAAAACAAGGGTCCTAGATGAACGCCTCCTTCCAGTCTCGCCTTGACTGGGTCGCTACTCCAGACCTTCATCCTCCTCGTAGTAGACTGGCTCTGATGTTGTAAGTCAACGGGGTGAGTACAGATGTACTCAGCAAGCCACCGAATGCAAATATAATGTAAGGTAATAACAAGGGAGATAGTGGCTAATTTAGCGGAAGCAGCATAATTGTAAAGCTTTAAATGAGAGCAATTTATTAGTACGGAAAAGTAAACATGTGCATGTGTATCATCATCTTCTAACTCGAGGGGTACAGTCAGCCCCACCTCGCTCAACGGTCCTTACGTGCCATGAATAACTTGAACATGCAAACAGTTGTAAACTAACTGCGAGTAGTCACACAACCCGCCCTTGACCGTGGGCTCGACTTTTCGAAAAGATTGAATTACTCTGATCAGAGATGTACCACTGTACCCACAAGGCACGCACTCATCACCTACACCGAAGTGTAACGAGATGACCCATCACACGGGAACTCGTGCCAAAACCTTCCATATAGTCCTCCCCGACTCAATAGCACCCTCTTATGGGTTTCATATGGTGTCCCGACGCATCGGAGCCCCACCATACCCCCCCTTGAGCCTCGTCGGTACAAGTCGCCCGCAGGCTAGCCCCTTGCCCCCTCCTCTATGGTGCATCAAGCCGGGGTATTCCATACTTCCAGTTAGGACTTACCCATTAGACTTGTGGTTGGTACGGAAGTGCTTTGCAACAGATCCCGCAGACCGGTCCTTATAGTGCCCCGGGTGCGACAAACCAGTGCCCGAGCTTGCACCCGGAACCCACCATACTTATAACCTAGCCAACTCCAACAGAGTCCAGAGACGAGAATAACAGGGAAATTCATATACAGAATCCAGCTATCTACGACTCGTTCTTTTTAACCTATAGCAGTTGTGCCGGTACATTGGGCACTAGCTAATATATTTATAGTAGAGTGACAAGGAGTTAAGGCTCAATAAGCATGGCTTGGGTTTGCACACAAGGACGGGGATCTAATAAATATAAGTGTAAGGCTTGAGTATTTGACTAATGCAATATTAACCTATGGGTTATAGCGATAATTTAAAACATGGGCTCAATTATGATCAACTGTTTCCACAGAGATGGTCGATGACTTGCCTTGATCAGCAAATGGGGATGGAGGAACCTCGGGGTAGAACTCCTGCTCCTCGACGAACTCGTAGTCTTCTCGATACGGAAAAGTAAACAATACATTCTCATTCAATAAAACAGATAAAATACACCAAATAAAAGAACATTCATTGTTGTGGGTGAAGTAATATTTATTATTCTGAGTCTTTGCATATAACAGTGAATTTTAACCTTTTTAGGATTTTTCATAATTTATTTTGTTGGAACAATAATTTATCCTAAGGGGTTTTTATTCATTTATTTATTAATAATATTTTGGGCAACAGAAACATACTGTTTTTATGGCATTAATGTGTAGAGAATAATATTCTGGTTCTAGCAAAATTTGAATGGTGAATTTTGGAGTTAATTTGAGCAAGATATGAATTTTCAAAGTTTAAATCAATTTTCTGGATTTTTATTTAAACTAAAAACAGTCTCTGGTCCACGGTGAACCAGGTTCACCGTGAACCCGTGACTATGCGCGTGGACCCGAGTGATCTGGACCGTTGGATCTGGATCCAGCGGCCAGATGCGAGGCGAGCGGTTTAAATGAAAATGAACGGCTGTGATTAAAACGTGGCGAACGGTTACACGTGGACGCCTGAGATCGCTCGGAGGTTTTAAGTGGCGATCGACGGTTGCGATTGCCCAATACCCCTTCGATCAGATCCGAGGGCTTGGATTAAATCCCGAAGGGATTTAATCGTAGTCCTCCGATCGTGATCGGACGGCCACGACCGCGTCCGGCACGGCACGACGTAAGGGGGCGCGTACCCCCCTTCGTCTCCGGCGACGGCGGGTTCGGGTGCGACCATGGCGGCGGCGACGAGCGCCTACAGACCAATCTAACGGCAAAAATGGAACGAGGAGGGGAGGGCGGTCATGACCGTACCTCTGGTGGCGACGGCGGCGAAGAACGGCGACCGGCGACGAGGGTAGACGGCGGAGAGGGTTCGGGAGCTCGACGGCGGTGGTGACCCGGCGGGTTCCGAGGCCAACGGAGTGGTGGCCGGGGATGAGCGGTCGACGTCGGTCTCGATGGTGGCGGTGGCTAAGGCGGAGGGGGCCGGAGGCGGCGGCGATCGCTCGCCGGAGGTGGAGCAGAACCGAAGTTCGAAAGGAGGGCGACGGCGCTCTGCTTTCGCTCGAGGAGGGCTCTGCTGGCGTGGGCTGAGTGCGGAGGTCGGAGGGGGTTTAAATAGGGGGTCGCCGGCGTGAAATGGGAAGGGGACCGGTGGAAATCCGAAAGGATTCCATCCCTGCGCCGGCGAGCTTCCATACTCACGGATAGGTTCCTAAAATGGCGATACCGCGTCGGGATTGGACGGAAGGTGATCACCGGAGGTAGGGGATTATGATCCCGGGCTCGGATCGTCGAGATCGGGTGGCTGGCGACGGAAAAAATGGGAGGGGATCGCCGGGAAAGGAAAGGGGGAGATCCCCTTCCAAGGAGGAAGACGAATCTGACAGGTGGGCTCCACCTGTCAGTGGGCGAACGGAAAAGGAAAGGGGCTGACAGGCGGGGTCGAGCGGTCAGAGGGTGCTAGGAGGCTGACGCGTGGGGCCAGGCGGGGCGCGGGCGGGAGGAGAGAGGGGAGGCGTGCGCCGACAGGCGGGCCCCTCCTGTCAGTGGGTGGGTGGTAATGGGCTGGGCCAAGAAGGCCGTTGGGGGAAGTTTCGGGGTTGAGGCCCGTTAAGGATTTAAAATTGATTTTCGATTTAAAATAATTCCAGAAATTCAAATATTTGATTAAGGGTTGAATCACTGTTGATAAAAATTTGTAAAAATTCCTAAAATTATATCTTGGGCTCTAGTTCATCTCATAAAATTTTCAAGTCCAGATTTTGAGTATTTCTCCCTGTTTGGCTTTATTTGAGTTCTTCTGTGATTTCTTCTTTAATAATAAATCCAAAAACGATTTAAATATTATTTTCTTTTATTTTATTACTTTTCAATTTCTGGGGTGTTACACCACTTGATCTGGATCGGACGATCCAGATCGGTTCGGCTCACGCGCGCAGTCGCTGGTCCACCGTGGGCCTTGCTCACCGTGGACGAGAGCCCATTTCCAGTTTAAATAAAAATACAGAAAATAGTTTAAACTTTGAAAATTCATAACTTACTCATTTTAACTCCAAATTTCACCATTCAAATTTTGTTAAATTCAGCATATTATTCTCTACACATTAATGCCATAAAAACATTATGTTACTGTTACCCAAAATATTCTTAAGAAATAATTGAATAAAAACCCCTTAGGGCTAAAATTATTAATACAGAAAATAAATTAGGAAAAACCCTAAAAAGTTAAGCTTTACTGTTTTATAGCAAACTTCAGTATATTAAAATATTAATTCACATAACAACACCCATAAACATGTATGATTATTATTTGGTGGATTTTTATCTGTTTATTGAATGTATTGTTTATTTTTCCGTATCAAGAAGACTACGAGTTCGTCGAGGAGCCGGAGTTCTACCCCGAGGTTCCTCCATCCCCATTTGCTGATCAAGGCAAGTCATCGACCATCCCTGTGGAAACAGTTGATCATTATTGAGCCCATGTTTTAATAAATTATCGCTATAACTCATAGGTTAATATTGCATTAGTCCAATAACAAGCCTTACACTTATATTTATTAGATCCCCGTCCTTGTGTGCAAACCCAAGCCATGCTTATTGAGCCTTAACTCCTTGTCACTCTACTATAAAATTATTAGCTAGTGCCCAAAGTACCGGCACAACTGCTATAGGATAAAAAGAATGAGTCGTAGATAGCTGGATTCTGTATATGAATTTCCCCGTTATTCTCGTCTCTGGACTCTGTTGGAGTTGGCTAAGTTATAAGTATGGTGGGTTCCGGGTGCAAGCTCGGGCATTGGTTTGTCGCACCCGGGGCACTATAAGGACCGGTCTGCGGGATCTGTTGCAAAGCACTTCCGTACCAACCACAAGTCTAATGGGTAAGTCCTAACTAGAAGTATGGAATACTCCGACTCGATGCACCATAGTGGAGGGGGCAAGGGGCAAGCCTGCGGGCGACTAGTACCGACGAGGCTCAAGGGGGGGTATGGTGGGGCTCCGACGCGTCGGGACACCATATGAAACCTATAAGAGGGTGCTGTTGAGTCGGGGAGGACTATATGGAAGGTTTTGGCATGAGTTCCCGTGAAATTGGTCATCTCGTTACACTTTGGTGTAGGTGATGAGTGCGTGCCTTGTGGGTACAGTGGTACATCTCTGATCAAAGTAATTTAATCTTTTCGAAAAGCCGA
>JAAALK010000086.1:11989948-12113694 GCA_019279435.1 Zizania palustris | reverse complement strand
TATTTCAGTACCACCAGGAGGGAAAGAAAAGAGGGATTGCAGGAATGCTCAATGAGATGGTTTATTCAATACATTATGTTTTCCGCATGCTAACTTGATCCGTCATTACAAAGACAGCGATGGAAACACTTTGGTAATTTACACTGTTGCAGCATCAGAGAGGAAATATGATAAAAAAAAAGTGAACTGAAAAACAAGACCACGAACTACAGAATGACGGCGACCATCAGCTACCATGATATGACAGTATAATCTCCAGTTTGAGAATCTTCAGTTGATCTGAAACTCGCCGCTGGCATGGACTTGCTTCACCTGCTTGTCATACTCATCCTCATCCTCACCATTTTCCTCTCCCTCTGCCTGTTCTTCCTCTGGCTTCTTGCTCTCGTCCTGCTCATCCTCTTCTTGCCAACCAAAACCAGCTACAGGGGTGGAGGACCGAGGCGGTGTCCGTGCTTCCTCGACGATCTTCATGATCTCCTCGACTGACTGGACAGAGTAGGTTGGGGCACTGTTGTCCTTCTTGTAGTACATTGCTTGTGCAGCTTCTGTGAGCTCTCTTGGCAAGTTCTTCAAGAACCATGGGTGGTTCCTGATCTCCCTTATTGTTATTCTCTGTATGGAGTTGGAAAAGGAATGAAATTTAACTCACGGATGCATCGAGTAAGTTGATCTGAGTCTAAATAGATAGTACCTTGGCAGGGTTTGCAACAAAAATTCTGGAAAGGAGTTGCCTGCCGTCTTGGGAAACATGGACGTAATCTGGTATTTTGTACTGAATTGACATAATTCTCTGAGAACAAAGAATGCACAAAGCATGAGACTAAAAGTTGTGATCTGGGAGTTCTTAGCAGGAAAAAAGTTCTTAAATTGTTACCCCAATAGTCCTTCTGAAATTCTTGGGGTCATCAGGGTCCTCAAAAGGGTAAGCCCCAACCAGCATCACATAAAGAGTCACTCCACAAGACCACACATCAGCTGTCTGAACAATAAATCCCCCCAATACAAAAGGTGTTAGGAGACAAGATAGACAAATACAGTGGATAAATACAAGCAAGAACAGCTTGTAATTTAATTGAATCCAAACAAAGATGATGTGAACTTCTATAAAATTCAAATTCAAATGGATAGACGATCTTCTATAATTTAGTGGTACGCTTACCAGATGAAGCAAAGATAAAAAGAGGTAATGATATAACACACTTTGGTAAGCACTAAGGTGAATCTTTTATTAGGGCGATGGCAGTATCATGAGAACAAATAAAAGATGTTGATGTCAGAATATCAGTAATATCAGTATGCTGGGTAACGACATGTTTCCCCACAGACATTACCTGCTGTAAGGCACTTTGTGCTTTCTCACCTAATGGCTAAAAACTACAATTGTTTTAGGACATATGCATGCAATAATCTTTTGGAAAGCAATATAAAACTGCGATTTTTCCTCTCGGGAACACGAGTTATTTCCAGGCTTCTAGTGTTGGAATATAAAGTGATCAGCAATTCACTTTATATTCCAACACTCCTCACGCGAGACTCCATTAAAAATTGTGTGCCTCTTCTATTCCACGCTTGAGACTTAATGGAGTTTCACGTGAGGGGAGTGTTAGAATATAAAGTGAATTATTCGTTTTCCTCATCAACTTAAGTTTTTGGGTTGAATTGATTGGTAAATAAAACTTTATATGATAGCAGAGTCAAGTCTTGAGTTCCACTTCTATTATACAGTAGAGACTTGACGGAGTCTCATGTGAGGGGAATTGTTGGGATATAAAGTGAATTGTCCGCTTTTTATTATCAACTTAAGTTTTTGGGATAAACTAGTTGGTACATGAAACTTAATATGGTATCAGAACCAAATATCTAGACGCTTGAGACTTGATGGAGTCTCGCGTTAGGGGAAGTGTCGGAATATAAAATGAATTTCCTACCTTTCCTTATCAGCTTAAACTTTTGGGTTGAACTAAACAATGCATGTAACGTAATATCTTCTAAGACTCTGTGGCAAGGAAATCATCAAATAAATCAATAGTAGCATGGATGTGAGCAGTACAGGTTGGTGAATAATAAAATATTTCTTGAAATTCTATCGACGGATTATTTACGCCATGTCTAAGGAGCCGTACTCATTCTCTTTGACAAGCAAATGCAACCAATTTTGCAGCGCTGGAAAGTGGGGATTCCAGCAGTCTGATAAGATTTATTGAATAGGAAAGGAACAAAATGCAATCACAGTCTTGCAGGAAATCCTTCATAAGATTCAGCTGATAATGAGAAAGCAGAGAAAAATAAAGAACCACATAAAAGGCCAAAGAGAAGTTCAATCCAACATGTCTACTTGAAAGGATTGGCTCTCACATCAATTAGTTAAACTGTCGTAAAATAGCTCAGAAAAGGACGTAAATGTCGCGAACCTAAAAAAGATGAGTCAGCAAAAAACTTGTGAGTTTTCCGACTGATGTGCCTATGCAGAGTTCCAGAATGGGGTGTGTCCATCTCATGGAGTTTGTCACAATTCACCTAACCCCTACACATTCTTCCCTTTTCAATCCCGAACGATGAAAATTGAGTCCTTTTCATGTGACCAGGGACAAAATCACACCCTGCTACCTGCTTCCTCACTCACCAAAAACACACTCACACTGCCAGCATACAAAGAATCTGATCTTTTTACACTCACTCAAGCAGGTGTATCCACAGAATCTCATTCTATCACCAGCTAATCTTACTTTTCCTCCGGCCAGATTTTAGTAAAGCAGCAAGTGGGCACGTACAAGCTACAGAATGCAAGCTCTTGACCACTAAAATGTCCCAAATTCGATCAGCCAGTCCTTTGCTTCCTCCTCCTCTTTTGCATCTGGCGTGCAGTTAAAGCAGTCGAAGAAGAGCATCACCATCAAGCATGACGTGTGATTTACCGAAAAACCGAGAGAATGTGAATGTCCAGATCGGCATCACACACAAAGGAGCATATCCTTGAATAAATAATAATCTCTCCCAACTTTAGGAACAACATTTTCAACAAAAAACACTGGAGTTCAACTCGCACTACTCGACCACGTTAGCTGGGGAATCTAGACAGTACAGTCTACAGGAGCAACAGCAGAAGACACAATCAGCTTAGAGTCAGCATGGTGTCGGGCCATTGTCACATGCATAGACTGTTGGTTCCATAACCACATGCATAGACTGTTGGTTCCATAACCGTCCATAATTAATCGGTCTAGATTTATTGTAGTATGAAATGTTAAATTCGATCGTAGATTACAATACTATAGGATATATATTTTAAATTTAAAATAAAGTTCATAAATTTTTAATAAAATTAAAAGGTGAAAATATCTCTCTTCAATAAAAAAATAGTGTTTTGAGATGATAAGGTGAAATATTGGTTAGGGAATAGGTCAGCAAATAAAACTTTTTCATGTGTCACACTATATTAATTAAGAGATTTTAATGTGTGGCCCAATATTAGTTAGGAGATAAAAATAAAGTTTTTCAATAAAACTGAGTCACGAATCACAACGCGGCAGGTGGGCCACGACAAGAACCAATCTGGGCCCACTGCTCAGTGGCGTCTGTCCGGCCACAGGCAAGCAAATCTCCACTGCCCACCTAGAGGACAAATCCCAAATCCGCCAGCCAGAGGCGGCTGCTCTCCTCGTGGACCTAGTTCATAGACCTACAGTCATATCACACCGGCCCCACCCTCTGACGCCGGTAGAGGTCGCCCGTAGGCCGGGACGCCGGGTCCAGGGTCCAGGCTACGGCCTTGAGAGAGGCGCTACGCGCGTGGACCGGACGTGCACGTGCTGTGTGCTCAGGACCGGAGGGCCCACCACCGCCACTGCTACCGGGGCCCACCGCCATGCCGTATGGAAGGGAGAGGGAGAGGGAGAGGAGGAGGGGACTGACCTTGCCGTCGTATTCCCGGCGAGAGAGCACCTCCGGTGCGATGTACGCCGGCGTTCCGACCGTCGACTTGGGCTTGGAGTGCAGCAGCGACGACTGCGACAAGGAGACACATTGCAGAAGATAGCGTCAGTGTGGCGCACACCCACCCATGACCCACCCTTGCTGGGGTCCAAGCGAAATGTTGCTTCCTTGGGCAGTTTCTTTCACTCATGGAAGGGGGAAACGGGATGGGAGATTTAGGCAGGAAAGCACGGTTTTTTAGCGAGCACTACCCCATTCCGAGAACAAGTTGGCCAGCAATGGCGCTTCTGGGGGTGAAAAACCGGGAAAAGTTTGATATTTTGAGCAGTAATGGGCTAATGGCGTTTCCGGGGTGGAAAACCGGGAAAAGGGTGATATTTTGAGCCGTGGAGCAACCGACCAGGCAGGGTTTTAAAAAAGGGGCGCCTTTTGACGAAAAAGTTTGTCCATTTCTAGAAGAAAACTATGGAGGGGAAGCAGAATTCAGGAAGATTTCCAGGGAAAGATTGTTTAAGAAATGTAAAAATAGGCGTCTCCTACCTTGGAGTAACCGAAGTCGCAGATCTTGAGGCGAGGCGCCGGGCTGCCATCCAGCAGCGTGTTCTCCAGCTTCAAGTCCCGGTGGCAAATTTGCTGCAAATCAACGACGAATTTCGCATTGGACACCACTTTTGTCCGCACAAAATGCTAGATTTCTTATGCAAAAAAAATCAATCTTTTGTGGAATCCCTCCTGTTCTTACCATGAAGTGGCAGTAGCTCACTCCGCAAATGAGCTGCTGGAAAAAGTACCTGGCCTGCAAGAACACAGCCACCATTTTGCACGGATTAGCACGAGAGCTCACCAGAAATCGGAAAAGGGATTGATTACAGCCAGCCGCCTAATTCGACAAACAAACCGATCCCCACCTCGTCCTCGCTGAACCTCCCGGCGTTGCAGATCCGGTCGAACAGCTCGCCGCCGGCGGCGTACTCCATCACGATCGCCAGGTGCGTCGGCGTGACCACCACCTGCACAAGAACAGATTCTTCCATCACACAAACTAATTCTTTCACCGGCGACGCGACGAACAGGACGAACGCCAGTCTCTGAATCTCTCCGCCAAATTTATCCCCACCTCCTTGAATCGGATTATGTTGGGATGCCGCAGCGAGCGGTGGTTCATGATCTCCCTCGCCACATTCTCGTCAATCTGCAGCCGCGGAGAGACAAGCCAGCAACGCATCAATCATGAACAAGCAAACGAAAAGGAAGACGAAACAAAAAACTAATCTCGCAGCAAACGGCGCCGCGAAGAAGAGCTCGAGCCCGGCCGAGCCTCCCGTCCCCGGGAGGCGCCGGAACCGCAACCGGAACCCGGCGGCGGGCGCACCTTGAGGCCCCGCGGGATGTACTTCATGGCGACCAGCTCCTTAGTCTCCTTGTTCCGCATCAGCCTCGCCACGCCGAAGTTGCCGGCGCCGATGTCCTTGAGCAGCTCGTACCTCTCCATGGCGCCGACGTCCTTGACAAGCACGCCGAAGTTGCCGGCGCGGATCGCGAGCGCCGCCGCTTGATTGGGCTCGGAGGAGGAGAGGCAGGGAATTGGGGGAACCTTTCGGGGAGGAGGGGAGCGGAGGGGGGAGGATTCGAAGCTTCTTCTTGAGCTCGTCTTCTTCTTCCTCCCCGCAGGGATGGGTTGGATTAATGAGCACTCCTTCTGCTGCTCCTACAGTGAGTCAGTGAGTAGCTATTTTTTTTCCCTCCTTGGATTATGACGTGGCATTATGCTCTTAATTTTTTATTTTGGTGATTTGATTTTTTAACCTTCTCCCTACTTCACTTCTCGCTTTCTTGCTTGATATCATTATGGTTGCTCCGATAGTGTAGATTCGTTGTTAAATGATATGACTATTTAATATAATAATTTAAATTTTTAATAAATAGTTAATATAATTTTTATTTTTATAGAATTGTTTAGAGACTGTACATAATACATTAGAGTTTAAAACACTATCATATCGTAATCTGTGCTTGCTCTGAATTCCATGCCGGAATGGGCGGAGTGCATCGTCAGCTCGTACAAAATGCCAAATCGGTACGAATAAGATTTTGTTCTATTAATATTAATAGGGATCATTTCAGCTGGTAAAAACGGCGGTGCCGGATAAAATGCAATATATATCTGACAATTTTACTTAAGATATTTTTTGTTTTAGTTTGGAATAGTACTAATTTAGTTTATTGGTTAAAAGTGCGACCAAACTATTAGATTATCGTAATGTGGAACCCTTTTTAGCTTATTACTCCCTCCGGTACACAAAAACAAGTCGTTTTGGACATGATTTCACATACCAAGGAGCAATTAATTAGTGTGCACTTTCCATGTTTATCCCTATTAAATATAGTGTAAGAGTAAACATAGCACGAAAAATAAGAAAAAAGTAGTACTACTTGAGGGGTATAGTTGTCCAAAATGCACAATAAAATGCAAAACGACTTGTTTTAGCAACATCTTGATAGAAGCCTAAAACGACTTGTTTTTGTGTACCGGAGGGAGTACTTTACAAATATTGAAATGTAAATTACACTTTTATATAAAATTACTCAATGTTATCTCACAGTTAAATATTAACTCTCCGCAATTTATTTTGAGAGTGTTATAGTCATTTACCATGCATGAAACAAATTGTAATATATACTAGTAATAATATAGTTTAACAAAAGCCCACAATTTATTTTATTTTACATTATAATAAGTTAGCTTATTATAATTCCAGGATTACAACAATCTCAAACTGAAAATGCCTTATGTATTTCAAATAATAATGTTTTCTTTTTTAGAAAAAGGACATGGGAGGTCTGCCACTTTTAGAAGGAAAAAGGTACAAAAACTATTTATGCGCACATGCACTATAGAAATCCAGCAAACTTTCGTCGGCTTTGGCCGACGGAAGTTAGGCCTTTCCGGACAGAAGAAGCTAACTTTTGTCGGCAAAAGCCTAACTTCCGCCGGTATCTAGTCGACAGAAGCGGTTCAACGAAAATTAGCTAACTTATGTCGACTTCACATGGTCGATGTAAATTGTTGTGGTATTTTGCTACGTCAGCAGAAACCCGTAACTTCTGTCGGCCAAGCAAACTACCATAACTTCCATCGGCTTTGATCATAGCCGACGAAAGTTAGTTGTTTCTGCTGACATGGCCGAAAATAGCTAACTTCTGTCGGCTATGGTAAAGCCGACGGAAGTTATCTGTAATTTTTTGTTTTCCTAGTTCTCACATTCCCACTCACATTCAATCACATTTTCATATCCACATACACAATCACATCCAAATCCACATATCCAAAACAATACACAATCACATATATCCACATCCACATCCAAAACAATCCACATTCACATATTTCCACATCCAACAACAAAATCACATCCACATTTCACATTCACACTCACATCCACATCCAAAACATACCAAGTACACATTCACATCCAACAATAGTATCACATCCACATCTAAGTACACAAATCACATTCAAATCCATTAAGGGACAATCCATACTCACTCATCACTCTCATTTGCTTGGTTGGAGTTGTGGGCGCCGCCGCTGCCTCTTGGTTCATCCACATTTGAAGCAGAGGGTCTATCCCGACCGGGCGTACGGACAGTCTGAAGCAAATAGATAAAATTAGATAACGAACTCAAATAACAATCTAAACGCTAACTTAAGTATCTCAACTAACGATAGGAGGACACCTCAGCTACAACAGGAGCACCAACTAGAAACAATGGTGATGGTGGGAGAGGCATTGGTTGGAACTACGACATATCAATTCGTTGCAACTGGGCAATGTGTTATACATGTTGTAATGCAACCAGTTAGTTTTAAACATATTCCTAATTGCTATATAGTTGTAATGCGGCAAACTGAACTTACCTGCATCATAGTCTACTACTGTGCAAACTAGGTAGCATAATGGTCTTGATACTACCTCTTTTGCTCCTATGACTGCATCACCTGCTCACGTGACTATCTTAGTTCCTCTTTCAGTTGAACAACTTCCTGGTTTGCTTCTGAGCGGCGACGGCTAGAGCTAACTCCTAAGGAGCTCTGTGATGACTGAGCTGACTTCTGAGCACTCACTGCCCTTGAGTCAATAACTCCATTGAACATGGAGTACCTACAATATTGAATAAGTTAGTTACCATTATAGTACCATACACAAAACATTAAGAAAAACATCGTCTCACTGTCCATGGATTTTCCACCTCCACTGGAGTACACAGTCATTGGGTCGACAGGTTGTCTCCACCAATCATACTCCTCTCCATGAAGTTGAGCCATGTGTTGACCATATTGTGTCTGCCAAAACCAACATTACTGATTTGGCTGACTGACTACACAAGATATTTGGTTGTGCAGGATCTGCTCCTTTATGACCAGAAGCATAAACCTCGATGTCACTTGGCACAACACCAATTTTAGCTTCTTGTACAATAGATATGAGTTAGTCGCATTACAATGTATATATAGATAAAGTGACAAGTGTAGGTCTTACCATGCGTTTAGCCAAGCGGATATGTCCATTAGCCACATATCTGTGCTTCGTATCCGTTCCATGACGTTGTCTTTTCTTCTTGGAAACCTTCTTGAATTCATCTGAAGACCAAATTTTGTAGAATTCAAAGTTGGCATCCTCGCGGTTTGCAAACCACGGAATCCTCACCTGAACAAAGATGTTAAGCTTCTGC
This sequence comes from Zizania palustris, assembly GCA_019279435.1. Lineage (NCBI taxonomy): Eukaryota > Viridiplantae > Streptophyta > Magnoliopsida > Poales > Poaceae > Zizania > Zizania palustris. The sequence continues at coordinate 12,105,024 of JAAALK010000086.1, read as the reverse complement.
ATTAGATGAAAATAAATCTCAAAAATCAAAGATTAAAAGAGTTAGAATTGTTTACCGAACGATATTGCTCCTCAGTCAAGTATATTGCTGAAGAACTCGTCGCCTTGCTCATTTGTTGCCCTAGCTTCTCCTTGTAGTACACATTGTTCTCTTGAATGCGGGCATACGAAATCGCGTCCTTCACCACCTTGTGTGCATTATTTTTGAAGATAGCAAGGGCATGATTATGGTGATTGCCCAATTCTGGCAAGCAAAAACGTAACTGCAAAAGTCGTGATTAGTAACCTTGAGGGCGTGTTCCCCGATGCTTCAACTCCTTTCCGCAATTGTTTCAACTCTTCAATTAAGGGCTTCAACATCACATTGAGGCGTGTTCTATGATGCTCTGGACCAGGTATAATGAGACACATGAACATAAATTCATATTTCATACAAAACGAAGGTGGAAGGTTGTATGGAATAGCAAAGACATGCCAACAAGAGTACGACGATGCAGTTACATTGAAAGGCGTGAATCCATCTGTTGCAAACCCGATGCTAACATTTCTTGCATCCCTAGCAAAGTCTGCATCAAAATCATCTAGAGTCTTCCATGCCTCACCATCAGATGGGTGCACCATTACTTGGTCATTCTCACGTACACCTTCCTTATGCCATCTCATATGCCTAGTGGTATTCTTTGAGAGAAACAATCATTTCACCCGAGGTGTAAGAGGCATGCAATGAAGTTGCTTATGAGCAACCTCTATCGTCACCTTTTCACCGTCTTCGTTTACGACCTATACTAATCACAGTTTACCACATTTGAAGCATTTCATCTCATTCCTATGTTCTTTCCTGAAAAGCATACAATTATCATGGCACACATCAATCTTATCATACTCCATACCAAGAGCAGAAAGCATTTTCTTTGATTGGTACATGTCTTTTGATATCTTATGGTTCATAGGAAGGACATCATTGATCAGGTTCACGAGCTCCTTATAACAATTGTTGGAGAATGCAAACTTTGACTTAATGGCCATAAGACGGGTCACAAAAGTGAGAACGCTTACGGTGATGTGCTCATGCAATGGCTCTTCTGAAGCTCGAAGGATGTCGAAAAACCTTTGAACGTTTGGTGTAGAAGGATCCTTAGGGTTTGTTTCAAACTCGGTCATATAGCATCAAGTATCTCATCCATCCTATCATCAGCCACGCTATCATCTTCTTCTTCCTCTACTAATACCATTTTTTCATGACCTGTCTCGCCATGGTGCACCCAAACTTCATAAAACCTAGCAAGAAACCATATTTGTAAATGTGCGGTGACAACGTTCTCTTGTCTTGCCAATGAGAATTTCTGCACTTCATTCATGGGCACCTCGCGCCAGAGTTTTTTGTCAAAGCGAATGCACGCTCAACAAATTTCTCAGCATTGATTACCTACTCCCTCGTGTGAGATCCACTTTTTTCCAACCACTATACATCCACCGTCTGTCGTTCTCAGCCATTCTAGAGGCAAAACATTCATTTAATCAAGAATGCATCATAAGTACTAGACGTTTCTACATACCACGGCCCTATGTCTATAAGAAAAGATAGGCCCTAAACCCACCCAAGAGTGACCGACAAAACATGGTATTTATGATGAGCCATGAGTCCGAACGAAATTTCAGCAGCATAACCCCATTGTTCTCCAATTGCACGCCTGATAGTGGTGCAATGGAGAACAACAAGGTTATGACACTAAAATCTCATTCGGGCTCATGACTCATCATAAATACCATGCTCTATCGCCCACTCCGAGACTGTCCAAAAAGGGACAATTCCGGACATACACATCTCACACGCATGACACGTGTGAGACATGTTGGTCTGAAACGGGTGACACATAGGTTTGTTACACTATTTACGTTGTTGTCAAATAAAAAATGCATATGAAAAGAATATATATAATACTAATCACTCCAATGAAATCATCAACAAACTATAAATTAATACAAGACATAAGTTAATAGCATATATATATATCACAACATATATTGCATATATGAAAAAAAGAAAAACATATGTAAAAGCACAATATTGATACATGAACAATTTTTTTAACATGACAACATATATTGCAATTAACAATTTCACAATTTACAATTCACCTTTCACAATACACAATTAACAATTCACATTTCACAATTAACAATTCACATTTTACAATTAACAATTCACATTTCACAACTAAAAATAACAATTCACAATTAAAAATTAAACAATTCAATCACAAAAGTGAGGAAATTAGATGCATTGGGTAAATATTACTTGGTCGGTGCGACGGGCGGTGGAGGCTAGCGAATGGCGACGGTCGCGGGCACCAGCGGATGACGATGGTTAGCGGTAACCAGCGGACGACGACGGTCGCCGGGTGATGGCGACGGTCGGCGGGCAGACACAGTGGCGACCGACGGAGGCCGGTGGTGTGAGCGATGGAGGGCGGTGCGGGCGCGCGTGCAAGAGGCTGGGAGGGCGGCGCGGGCCGGAGCGGCCGGGAGGCGGCGGCTGGGAGGTGGCGACTCAGGCGGCGGCGATGAGAGGACAGTGCGTGGGCGCGCGTACAAGGAGTTAGGTTTCCCTGTACGCGCGTGGGTGGGGAAAAAAATCCCTAACTTCCATCGGCCAGCATTAAAGTCGATAGATGGTAATTAACTTCCGTCGACTTTAATGCGGACCGACAGAAGTTAGGGGATATGTTCCGGCCGGGGTGGATCCCCTTTAACTTCCGTCGGCCACAGTCAAAAGACGACGAAAGTTAATTTAGCTGATGAAAATTTCCTGTTTTCTTGTAGTGATGAGGAAAATTTCTCGCCATTATCTTCTTCCTCTGTTCGCCTGTATTTCTTCCCCAAGCCAATGACTATGCCTCCAACAGATGTACCACCGCCAAGCTCTTTCTCCCAAATCCCTCCTCCATCGTTCCAGGCTTTATCTCCACCCACTCTTGCCTCACGTTTAGGCGTTCATGTGCATCCAACGCACTCCCAGCTCCTAGGAAGCCCCAAGGTAGGCATGGCGATGCTGGCTCTGATACCAGTTGTTAGCGTCCCAGGATTTAGCTCCACCCACCCTTGCCTCACGTTCAGGCATTCATGCGTATCCAACACACCCTTATAAGCGGAGAGCCCTCTCTGTACCAAAAGACCAGCCTGAAGGAGGATGACTACTCTATCTTATAAGGGGCTCGTAGCCCCCTTGCATGACGAGGTGGGACTAAAGTTAGCTGACAACGCCCTAGTTCAGACGCCCTAGCATCTTCCTACCCTCATCGTCACCGCACTGGCTTATTGATGAGTGGAATCCTCTTTTTCCTAGTGTGTTTCTCGCGTTACTTGCTGCTGCATCCCGCCGACCACCACCACTGTATGTGAGAAACCAAGGATTGGTTTCGGAGTCTGTGATGAGTGATTGACAGATTTTATCCTCTTTTTCGAAGGGGTCCCTCCGAAGGGGTTCGAAGGTTGGTCCTCCGAAGGGGTTCGGAGGTTGGTCCTCCGAAGGGGTTCGGAGGCTGTTTCACCGAAGGGTTCGGTGGGCTCTGGTTGCTGCAGCTGTTGTAGCGGAGTGTGCCTATCGGAGGGGTCTGATAGTACACGATGATTGGTTGTACCGAAGGTCTCGGTACTTTGGGCGGTACACCAGAGTGTGTATCGGAGGTTGTTCACTCGGAGAGGTCTCCGGGGTACTGGATACACTTGTCTGTTTGTCTGTGGTGCGCAGGGGACTTTGGAGGCGACTGACGGTTCGTAGAAGGTGAACCTGGGTCAAGCGGGAGGCTTGATGCCAGGGGAGCAGGGAGCTCTGTCACGAAGGCTGCGAAGGGGTCCAGGTCGGACCTCGGGTCGAGGTGTACCAGGAGAAGGCAGTAAGTGCGGAGCATGGCTCCGGTGAAGGTACTCCGAGACGAAGTCCTCGGAGGCGAGGCACTTCGAAGGGTACTCCGAATGGAGTGACTTTGTAGTATGGTGGATCAAGTCCTCAGCAGAGGCAAGGTGTTCGAAGTGTGCTCCGGAGGGAGACACTCGAAGGTATACCCGACGAAGGTCTCAGAAGTCAAGGTGCATCGAAGGCATCGTCTGGGTGAGGCTCATCGAGGAGTGTGCTCGGGGAGAGACACTGCGACGAAGTGCTCATGGAATGCTTCATGCGGAGGCCTTGGACGAAGGAGGGACTTCGAAGGGTGGTACTCCGAAGGTGGGGCTTCGGAGTGAAGCAGGCTTCAGAGCGAGGCTAGCTCCGGAGTGAGGATGACTTGAGGTACTTCGGCCATGCATGGCTTTGGTACACGGACTGACGGAGTTCGAGCTGGGAGAAGCTGCGAAGCCATGGTGGTCCACTCCGAAGGTGTTGGTGCGAAGGCCCAAGGGCTTTGACGGTTTCGGCTCAAAACCGTCACTGTATCGAAGGCTGACTTCAGTGAAGCGAAGGCCGTCAGGCTCAAGGCTTCTCACCGAAGCTACCGCACCCCTCGCGTGCGAAGGGGGGCTTCAGAAGAATCCAAGACTGTAAAGGCTGACAGTGTCTGCTCTGCAAAAAGTTGACGCTGTCCCCTCTGCAAAGCTGACAAAAGAAGCCTCCAAATAAAGTAGACTACCTTTTGTACCCCTCTGTTCTGATGAGACAAAACCAATGTAAACCCTAGGGGTAAAGTAGTCAATTCACATGGCTGAATTGTGGCTATAAATAGTGGAGGCTGGGTAGGTCACATTAACACTTTGAGCATTCATTGTTGAGCTCCTGTACTAGCCACCACATACTATGTATTCAGTTCCGTGAGTTCAATTTTTGTGTTCCCTGTTCAAGCATCGAAGTCTTGATTTTGTGTTCACTTTCTGCTTGAGCTTGTATGCATACTTCGCTGCATGCTTCGATCTCTTGTGTGTCACTTCGTTTGACTTGAGGTTGTGCACCGAAGCCCTTTTAGGCGAAGTGTGTTTTGAGCGAAGTGTGTTTTTCAGTGTGTTCGCTCTGTGTAAACTAGAGGCTAGACCTCTTTGATTACTAGCGAAGCTCTGATTGAAGCCCGTTTTTCTTCCCTAGTCAAAGCCCTTAGCGAAGTCTGTAAAGTGTGCATTTAGACCTTCGAAGTACGAAGCCTAGCACTAGTTGTTGTCGCTGAGTATTTAGTCGTAGTCCTCAGAGGGAAGCCAGCACTTGCGAAGGGTGAAGTGCGAAGCCTGCACGAAGTCACCTGGTGTGCGAAGGCTGCACTGACTGAGCAGAAGCTGTATTTTGGGTTTGTGTGTGGAGCGAAGTCTTCTTGGCTTCGAACTTTTGCTCCTTGCGAAGCCTGTGTTCGGAGCTTTAAAATACCTTCGAACCAGAACTTCGAAGGGTGTGTTCGAAGCCTGTTCCACAGAAGACAGAATTAAAACAGAAGGCTATTTTTTAGTCTGAAATTTTAAAAAGCTCCCATTCACCCCCCCTATGTTCGCCGGTTCCGGTCCAACAATTGGTATCAAAGCAGGTTAAGATCACCAGTTGACCTTAACCGGTTTTGTGATCTGTTGGCGACATGGACAGAGTTAGTAAAATTCCTCTGTTCGATGGGACTGATTTTGCATACTGGAAGGTGCGCATGGAGGCTTACTTGATAAGCCAAGGAAATGCAATTTGGGAGATTGTGGACTCACAATACTCCATCCCTGAAACTCGCACCTCTCAAACAGAGAAGGATCAGTATAATGCCAACTCCAAGGCTAGAAATATACTATGCATTGGTTTGAGTAGAAGTGAGTTTGATAGGGTGCAGCACCTTAGGACAGCTAGGGAAATTTGGACCACTCTCACTATTTTTCATGAGGGCTCTACACAGATTAAGGCTAGGCGCCAAAGCACATACAATCAACAGTATCAGTTGTTTGTGCAGGCACCTGGTGAATCTATAGATGCCATGTTTTATCGCTTTGATGCAATAGTGAGTAACTTGCGGTCCAACGGGACACTTGCTTACAATGATCATGATAGGGCTATCAAGCTTCTCTATGCTCTTGATCGTAGCATATGGGAAGTGAAGATATCCAGCATTGAGGAGTCCATAGGTTATGACACATTGACCTGTGATGAGCTCTTCAGCAAGCTGAGGTCCACAGAGATTGCCAAGGCATCTCTTGCAGTGCACAGAAACTCTTTGCCACAGCCATTGGCATTGGTTTCTAGCACTAGCCGTGGCACCTCTGCAGAACCGAGCACATCTGGCACTTGTGTTCTTGCAGATGGTTTTGCTTTGTCCTCCCTGGTCTCCGTCACTAAGGAGCAGGTGGATACTCTGGATGATGATGAGCTTGCTCTCATTGCCAGAAGGTTCACCCGTTTTCACCATGAGAGACGGGATCAGAGGAGAAGTGGTTTTAGTGGTTGCTTTGAGTGTGGCGACACTTCTCATATCAAGGCCAATTGCCCTAAACTCAAGAAGAAAGATGAGAGTGAGCGCCTCAAATACAACAAGAAGGAGAGGAAACCCTTCGTGAAGGGCAAGCGCGGCAAGGTGGCTAAGAGAGTAGCCAAAGCCGCTTCCAGAGCATTTGTTGCTGCTCTCAGCGACATCGACACTTCCTCAACTAAGGAGTCAAGCTCTAAGGAGGAGGAGTCTCCAAGGAAGGAGGAGAAGGACAAGAAGGGACGAGATTTCACCGGCCTTTGCTTCATGGCCGACAGCGATAACAGCGGCGATGAGCTTGACTCATATGAGGTACCACTATCCTATGACCAGCTTTCAATTAAACTAGATGAACTGAATGAAGTAGTTCTTGGTCAGGATAGATTACTTGTGCAAGCCGCTAGAGATAGAAAAGACCTTACACTTAGGCTAGAATTTGTTTCTACTGATTATGCCATGCTTAAGTCTAGAATTAATGATGCTGAATGTGAATCTTGTACTGTTGTCATGGGTGAGCTTGCTCAGTTGCGTTCTGTACATGCTCAAACTCTATCTGAGCCTGAGACTGCATATAAGCAGCTTTTGGTGGTTGATTCTAGACCTCATGATATAATTGAATGCATGAACTGTTCTTTATTACGCGAGAGCATTAATTTACGTGATAAGCATGTTCATGATTTAGAGGCTAGATTGGAGAGGGCCGGTAGTTCTAAGGATGTGCAGCATGTGTGTGACACTTGTATAACCCTTAAGGACTAGCTAGGCACTATTAGAGAGCGAGCTGAGAACCTTATGACTGAGAATGAATACCTTCTTTCTGTGGTTAACAAATGCACTGAGGGAAAGGGTAGGATGGATTTGCTCTTGGCCAAAACCAAGATGTGTGCTGACAGAGCAGGGGTAGCTCTAGGTTTGAGTTTTGAGAGGATTCCTTCAAACAGTAAGAACAAAACTGTTTTTACCTCACCCACTACCTTGGAAAAAGAGAGAGCTCTGTTAGACACTCCATCAGCCAAAAAGCCTACCCGAACTCCAAAGAAAACCACTCCTCCCACAAAAAGAGTTCCTCCCAAGAAAACCACTCAGCAGAAGCCCAAGGAGCCTGTGAGAGTTGCTCCTATGACCCATGAGAGTGCCCCTAGGAGAATTTTTCATTGTTCCTATTGTCAGCGGGTGGGTCATCTGGTTGGGTTCTGTTTTCGTCGCATCAAGGATGAGCGACGCTCTCAGGAGATGAGGTTCCAGAACATGCATTACCCATCTTTAGGTATGCATGAGTCTGAGTTTTACTCTCGTCCTGTTTTCGAGGCTCCTCGTGCTTCTCGTAGAGATTTTGCTCCTCGAGGTGTTCACCATGTTCCATATGGTGGTAGACCCCGGGCGAGTAGCTTTGTACCTCATCAGAGTAGGAGACCTCGTCATGTTGTTAGATCTCAGCATGTAGGTAGACCTCGCACTTTGCATCATTCTATTTATCATGTGCGTAGACAGTATACTTTTACTGTGCCTACTACTTGTATCACTCAGTGTTGGATGCCTCGTCATATTTTCACTCACCCCAGCACTGAGCGATCGAGATTTTCTTACCATGTGTAGGTGGCAGACCGAGGCTTGGAGGGCATGTGGATCATGGACTCCGATTGTTCGTGTAATATGACCGGAGATGCAACATGGTTCTCCAGCCTCACCACAACCAAGCAAAGGGAACATATCACCTTCGGGAACAATCGAAGGAGTAAAGTGAAAGGTAAAGGTGTGGTAAGAATTAACTCGAATTTCACTCTCAATGATGTTGCTTTGGTTGAAAACTTGGGATACAATTTGCTTTCTGTATCTCAGCTGCTTGATGAGGGATTCGAAGTGCGATTCCATCGCGATACTTCGCAAGTACTCAATTCTGATGGCGTTGTGGTTTGTAAGATCTTTAGAGTTGGGAGAGTTTTTGGAGCTGATTTTTCTGAGTCATCAGGTTCTTCTCATTGTCTTGTTGCACATTCTACTTCTGAGCTTTGGAAGTGGCATAGGAGACTAGGGCATATGAGCTTTGAGTTGCTCACTCGTCTGAGTGCCCTAGGTCTGATCCGAGGATTGCCCAAGCTCAAGTTTGAGAAGAATTTAGTTTGCGCTCCTTGTCGACATGGAAAAATGATTGCCGCTTCGCACTCGCCAGTCACCACAGTGATGACTGAACAACCCGGAGAACTTCTCCACATGGACACTGTAGGTCCTTCTCGGGTTAGTTCTTTAGGCGGCAAGTGGTATGTGTTAGTCATTGTCGACGATTTCTCTCGCTACTCTTGGGTCTTCTTTCTTGCCAGCAAGGATGAAGTGTTTTCACACTTTTGGAGCTTGGCTTTGAGACTTTTCACTGAACTCCCTGGTGCATTGAAATTCATTCGAAGTGATAATGGCACTGAGTTCAAGAACAGTCTCTTTGTTGACTTTTGCATGGAGCATGGCATAGAACATCAATTCTCTGCTCCGCGGGTTCCTCAACAAAACGGTGTTGTTGAGAGAAAGAACCGCACTTTGGTTGAGATGGCTAGGACGATGCTCGATGAGCATAGGACTCCTAGAAAATTCTGGGTTGAGGCCATGAACACTGCATGTTACATCTCAAACCGAATCTTATTACGCTCAATTTTGAATTTGACATCTTATGAACTACGTTTTGGGAGACAGCCCAAGGTTACTCATCTTCGAGTTTTTGGCTGTCGTTGCTTTATCCTAAAATGTGGTAATTTGGACAAATTTGAGTCGCGTTCTTCTAACGGGATCTTTTTGGGTTACACTACACATGGTCATTCTTATCGTGTTTATAATTTGGAAACTAACACTGTCATCGAGTCATGTGATGTGAATTTTGATGAATCAACCCCCTCTGTTAGTTCTGCATTTGAACAGGCAAATGAACACGACATGGAGCAGACCATCTTCGAAGAAGAAGATCCCGGAGATTTCGAGGATGAACCCCTACTACCCTCGACATCAACCCTCGAAGCCGACCCCACTTCGACCACTTCGGCACAAGGTCCCGAAGCAACTACCTCGACATCGGTCATCTTGGACCACTCCAACGCACAAGTTGAGGGGGAGACTGCATCTCACCGCGAGGCTCCACACCATGTTCAAAGGATGCATCCTCCCGAGCAGATCATTGGTGAGCTTGATCAAAGGGTAACACGTTCTCATGCTCATTTCATTGATTCCGCTTTTGTTGCTTCTTTCGAGCCCTTAGATGTTAGTCATGTACTTTCTGATTCTAGTTGGATCAATGCCATGCATGAAAAACTTGAAAATTTTGAGAGAAACCAAGTCTGGACATTAGTTGATCCTCCACCAAATGTTCATTTCATTGGAACAAAATGGATTTTCAAAAACAAACAAGGGGAGGATGGGACAATAGTTAGAAACAAGGCTAGACTTGTAGCTCAGGGTTATTCTCAATTAGAAGGGTTTGATTTTACTGAAACTTTTGCTCATGTTGCTCGTCTTGAGGCCATTAGGATTTTGCTTGCCTTTGCAACATCCCGGGGATTCAAACTCTATCAAATGGATGTCAAAAGTGCTTTTCTTAATGGTTTCATAGGCGAAGATGTTTATGTAAAACAACCCCTAGTTTTGTAAACCCCAAATACCCACATAAAGTCCTTAAACTTCATAAGGCTCTTTATGGACTCAAGCAGGCCTCTCGGGCATGGTATGACAAATTTAAGTCTTTTCTGCTTGAGCGGGGATATTTAATGGGATTTGTTGATAAAACCCTGTTCACTCTCAAGCATGGCAAAGATTTCCTTCTAGTTCAGATTTATGTGGATGATATCATCTTTGGTGGCTCTTCTCATGCTTTGGTTGCCGAGTTTGCAGATGCCATGAGCAGAGAGTTCAAAATGTCCATGATGAGCGAACTCACTTTTTTCCTTGGTTTGCAAATCAAGCAAAGCAAACAAGGTACTTTCGTCCACCAGACGAAGTACACCAAGGACCAGCTCAAGAAGTTCGACATGGCTGATGCGAAGCCACTCGCCACTCTAATGGCTACATCTGTCGCATTGGATCCTGACGAAGATGGAGAAGCCGTAGATCAGAAGGAGTTCCGAAGTATGATCGGCTCCCTCCTCTACTTGACTTCTACGAGGCCAGACATACACTTCGCAGTGTGTCTGTGCGCTCGTTTTCAGGCTTCACCACGAGCTTCGCATCGCCAAGCGGTAAAGCGCATTCTCAGGTATCTCGAACATACCCTTGAATTCAGTATTTGGTATTCAGCGTCTTCCTCTTTGTGTCTTCGAGGTTATTCCGATGCGGATTTTGCTGGGTGTAGGATTGATAGGAAAAGTACCTCTGGTACTTGTCATTTTCTGGGTGCGTCTCTGGTTTGCTGGTCTTCCCGCAAACAGTCTAGTGTTGCACAATCGACGGTTGAGGCCGAATATGTTGCTGTAGCTAGCTGTTGCTCTCAGATTTTGTGGATGGTTTCCACTTTGCGGGATTTCGGGTTAGATTATAAGAGTGTTCCACTTTTCTGTGATAACACTAGTGCTATTTGTATTGCAAACAACCTGGTTCAGCACTCCAGAACCAAACACATTGATGTGCGATATCATTTTCTCACAGATCATAATGAGAAGGGTGATATTGAACTTCAATATGTTGATATCCAACACCAGCTAGCCGACATTTTCACGAAACCCCTCGATGCTTCTCGATTTGCCTACTTGCGTGGGGAACTTGGTATTTGTCACCCTTACGACATTTTGTGAGGGGGAGCAGATTTTGACTGTCTTGCATATGCTCATTGTGTGTGAAATTGCATTTACATCTCTTGTACTTATATGCCTGATTTTAATTCATGTAATCATAACAGCTCAGCTCTATTTAACATATCTGAAACATTATGTGCATGTTTTTTCTTTACAAAATCAAATCATGCTCACTGCTTAGTCTTGAATCTAGCATGTTTAGGCTGGACTGCTTTAGCTATGTTTTATCTGCTTGATAGCAAGACATTTTTCTCTAGATGCTAAACATTGCACCTTAAAAAATTTGTTCTACATACTCATGGATATTCATCAAGTGCCAAAATATTTGTTCACTTAATCAAAAATCCAAAAATCCATGATTTGCATGCTTCAAAGCAAAAAGATCCAGGTGGGTTTGTTTGTCGCACTACCCTATTCTAGACTGCTTACCATTACACATTGGTCTAAACTGGGATAGTGTAGTGTATGCCAAAATCACTGCCTTAAGCTTCTGATGGCTTTCATGCCTATGCTTGGCTTGATTGGAAAGTATAAGGTAGACAAACAAATAACCCCTAGCATTATGAAAAGAACAACAAAATTCATTGATCATCAAGTTTGCTTTCAATGCTCCATTTGAATTGGACTTGTTTGTCTAGAGTAGAAATTGACTAGCTTTGCGTAGTCCCTGCTTTTACTTGTCTAGTTATCTTGATTGAGTGGTGATGCTTTTATTTCCAAATGATAAAATCACATGCTGTCATCATGTTTTTAGAGAATGTTAAATTGAGCTGAGCACATGATAATTGGTATTAATACTGGCATATTTTTGCTTTATATGTCTTTGTAATTATGCCCATTTCGAAGCTATGCATCATTTACATGCTCCTTGATGCTTGCATTGCCAAAGGGGGAGAAATTGTTGAGTTCTCTGCAGCAAAAGGGAAAAATTAACTCAGGGGGAGTTTTTATCTTGCAAAGGGAAGTTTTTGCCAAAGGGGCTTTTACTCTTTTGGAAAGGGGGAGGAAAATTCTTTTGTCAAGTGACATGATTTGGCTCGGTTCTGAGTTTTTATGGTCACTTGTGTGCTGAAATTTTTCAAATTTTCTTTAACTTGAATTTGGTTGTCAATGCACTCATCAAGGGGGAGATTGAGAAACCAAGGGTTGGTTTCGGAGTCTGTGATGAGTGATTGACAGATTTTACCCTCTGTTTCGAAGGGGTCCCTCCGAAGGGGTTCAGAGGTTGGTCCTCCGAAGGGTTCGGTGGGCTCTGGTTGCTGCAGTTGTTGCAGCGGAGTGTGCCTGTCGGAGGGGTCCGACAGTACATGATTATTGGTTGTACCGAAGGTCTCGGTACTTTGGGTGGTACACCGGAGTGTGTATCGGAGGTTGTTCACTCGGAGAGGTCTCCGGGGTACTGGATACACTTGTCTGTTTGTCTGTGGTGTGCAGGGGACTTCGGAGGCGACTGACGGTTCGTAGCAGGTGAACCTGGGTCAAGCGGGAGGCTTGATGCCAGGGGAGCAGGGAGCTCTGTCACGAAGGCTGCGAAGGGGTCCAGGTCGGACCTCGGGTCGAGGTGCACCAGGAGAAGGCAGTAAGTGCGGAGCGTGGCTCCGGTGAAGGTACTTCGAGACGAAGTCCTCGGAGGCGAGGTACTTCGAAGGGTACTCTGAATGGAGTAACTTCGGAGTATGGTGGATCAAGTCCTCAGCAGAGGCAAGGTGTTCGAAGTGTGTGTCACGCCCCGATTTAATAAATCAGGACCTTTATTGAAATTCCATAGAAAATCAATAAACCAAGACGTTCATCATGTGACTACGTACAAATACGAGCAATCATTCACGGTTCGTAGACCGTATTAATACAAAAGTGAATAAAGGTGAAGAGAAACTAATAAATCAAAGGGTACTAGATGAACGCCTCCTTCTAGTCTCGCCTTGACTGGGTCGCTACTCCAAACCTTCATCCTCCTCATAGTAGACGGGCTCTGATTGTGTAAGTCAACGGGGTGAGTACAAACGTACTCAGCAAGCCACCGAATGCAAATATAATGCAGAGTAATAACAAGGGAGATAGTGGCTAATTTTGCGGAAAAGCATAATTGTAAAGCATTAAATGTGATCAATTTATTAGTACTAAAACGTAAACATGTGTATGCATCATCATCTTCTAACTCGAGGGGTACAGTCAGCCCCATCTCGCTCAACAGTCCTTACATGCCATGAATAACTCAACCATTCAACAATTGTAAACTAACTGCGAGTAGTCACACAACCCGCCCTTGACCGTGGGCTCGGCTTTTCGAAAAGATTAAATACTCTGATCAGATATGTACCACTGTACCCACAAGGCACGCACTCACCACTTACACCAAAGTGTAACGAGATGACCCATTCCACGGGAACTCGTGCCAAAACTTTCCATATGGTCCTCCTCGATCCGACAGCACCCTCTTATGGGTTTCATATCGTGTCTCGACACGTCGAGCCTCACCATACCCCCCTTGAGCCACGTCGGTACAAGTCACCCGCAGGTTGCCCCTTGCCCCCTCCACTATGGTGCATCGAGTCGGATTGTTCCATACTTCCAGTTAGGACTTACCTATTAGACTTGTGGTTGGTACGGAAGTGCTTTTGCAACAGATCCCGCAGACCGGTCCTTATAGTGCCCCAGGTGCGACCAACCAATGCCCTAGCTTGCACCCGGAACCCACCATACTTATAACATAGCCAACTCCAACAGAGTCCAGAGACAAGAATAACGGGGAAATTCATATAACAGAATCTATCTACGACTCATTCTTTTTATCCTATAGCAGTTGTGTCGGTACATTGGGCACTAGCTAATATTTATATAGTAGAGTGACAAGGAGTTAAGGCTCAATAAGCATGGATTGGGTTTGCACACAAGGACGGGGATCTAATGAATATAAGTGTAGGGCTTGACATTTGACTAATGCAATATTATCCTATGAGTTATAGCGATAATTTATTAAAACAATGGGCTCAATGATGATCAACTATTTCCACAGGAGGGTCGATGATTTGCCTTGCTCAGTAAAGGGTGATGGTGGAACCTCGGGATAGAACTCCGGCTCCTCGACGAACTCGTAATCTTCTCGATACGGAAAAGTAAATAGTACATTCAATAAACAGATAAAAATCCACAAATAATAAACATACAAATTCATGGGTTTTATTAGGTGAAATAAGGTTTTAATATTCTGAGGTTTGGTGAAAAACAGTAAAACTTATATTTTAAGGTTTTTCCTAATTTATTTTTTTGAGTTAATAATTTTAATCCTTAGGGGTTTTTACTTATTTAATTAATAAGATTATTTTGGGCAATAATATCCTACTGTTTTTATGGCCTTAATGTGTGGAGAATAAAATGCTGAATTTAATAAAATTGGAATGGTGAAATTTGGAGTTAAAATGAGCAAGTTATGAATTTTCAAAGTTTAAACAATTTTCTGGAATTTTATTTAAACTTGAAAATGGGCTCTGGTCCACGGTGAACCAGGTTCACCGTGAACCCGTGACTGTGCGCATGGACCCGAGCGGTCTGGACCGTTGGATCTGGATCCAGCGGCCAGATGCGAGGCGGGAGGGTTTAATGAGATTGAACGGCCAGGATTAAAACGGGCGAAGGGGTACGCGTGGACGCACAAGATCAATCCCGCGCTTTAAGTCACGATCGACGGCTGTGAACGCACGATACCACTTTGACCAGATCCGAGGGCCCGGATTAAATCCCGAAGGGATTTAATCGTAGCCCTCCGATCACGATCGGACGGCCACTGTGCGATCCGGTACGGCACGGGCGTAAGGGGCATGTACCCCCCTTCGTTTCCGGCAACGGCGGCCTCGGGCGCGGCGGCGGCGACGGCAGCGGTGAGCGCCAACGGGCTTAGCTCTTGGCAAAAATGGATAGCGGAGGTCGTGGCGGTCTCGGCCATACCTTCGGTGGCGATGAAGGGCAACGAACGACGATGGAGGCGAGAGTAGACGGCGTGGCCTTCTCGGGTGGTCGTCGACGACGATTCGGCGGGTTCCACAGCTCGCCGAGGGGTGGCCGAGGTTGGGCGGTCGACAACGGGTTCGACGGTGGCGGTGGCTAGGGCAAAGGGGGCCGGGATCGATGGCGAGGGCTCGCTGGAGTCGAAGCAGAGAGGAAGCCCGAAAATAGGAACGGGGCGCTCTGTTCTCGCTCGGCTAGGGCTGCTACGGTGTGGGCAGAGGGCGGCGTCCACCGGGGTATTTATATGGTCACCGGCGGTGATAAAACGGAAGGGAACTGAGGGTTTGCTTCCCTCTCCGGCGAGGGTTTCCAATCTCTCGGGTATGCTTCTATAAACGTGAAAACGCGTTGTCTATAGACGGAAAAGGGGGCGGCGGTACTCTGGGAAGGTGATCCGGGGACGACCGGGCGAGATCGGGCGGCCGGCGGCAAGAAATCAGAAGGGGATCGCCGGGGAAAAGGAAAGGGGGGATCCCCTTCCATGAAGAAGACGAAACTGACAGGTGGCCCCCACCTGTCAGTGGGCGAACAAAATAGGAAGGGGGCTGACAGATGGGCCCGGGCGACCAGAGAGCGCGGAATGGGCACAGTTGGCTGACGGGTGGGCCAGGCGTGGACGGGCGCGGGGAGGAGAGAGGGGGCACGAGCGCCGACAGGTCGGTCCCACCTGTCGGTGGCTGGCGGCTTGGGCTAGGCTGGGCTGGAGGGAATTGGAGGTTGAGGACCAATTAAATTTTAAATGCTTTTCTGATTTAAAATAATTCTAGTAAATCATTTATTTAATTAAGGGTTGAATTACTGTTGATAAAAATTTGTAAAAATTCCTGAAATTATGTTTTGGCCTCTAGTTTATCTCATAAAATTTTCAGGTTTAGATTTTGAATATTTCTCCTTGTTTGGCTTTATTAGGGCTCTTTTAGGATTTTCTTTAATAATAAAATTCAGAAATTTCTTTAATAATATTTTCCTTTTATTTTATTTCCTGTTAATTCTTGGAGTGTTACAGTGTGCTCCGGAGGGAGACACTCGAAGGTATACCCGACGAAGGTCTCAGAAGTCGAGGTGCATCGAAGGCATGGTCCGGGTGAGGCTCGTCGAGGAGTGTGCTCGGGGAGAGACACTGCGACGAAGTGCTCATGGAATGCTTCATGCGGAGGCCTTGGACGAAGGAGGGACTTCGAAGGGTGGTACTCCGAAGGTGGGTCTTCGGAGTGAAGCAGGCTTCGGAGTGAGGCTAGCTCCGGAGTGAGGATGACTTGAGGTACTTCGGCCATGCATGGCTTCGGTACACGGACTGACGGAGTTCGAGCTGGGAGAAGCTGCGAAGCCGTGGTGGTCCACTCCGAAGGTGTTGGTGCAAAGGCCCAAGGGCTTTGACGGTTTTGGCTCATAACTGTCACTGTATCGAAGGCTGACTTCGGTGAAGCGAAGGCCGTCAGGCTCAAGGCTTCTCACCAAAGCTATCGCACCCCTCGCGTGCGAAGGGGGGCTTCAGAAGAATCCAAGACTATAAAGGCTGACAGTGTCTGCTCTGCAAAAAGCTGACGCTGTCCCCTCTGCAAAGCTGACAAAAGAAGCCTCCAAGACCAATGTAAACCCTAGGGGTAAAGTAGTCAATTCACATGGCTGAATAGTGGCTATAAATAGTGGAGGCTGGGTAGGTCACATTAACACTTTGAGCATTCATTGTTGAGCTCCTGTACTAGCCACCACATACTGTGTATTCAGTTCTGTGAGTTCAATTTTTGTGTTCCCTGTTCAAGCATCGAAGTCTTGATTTTGTGTTCACTTTCTGCTTGAGCTTGTATGTATACTTTGCTGCATGCTTCGATCTCTTGTGTGTCACTTCGTTTGACTTGAGGTTGTGCACCGAAGCCCTTTTAGGCGAAGTGTGTTTTGAGCGAAGTGTGTTTTTCAGTGTGTTTGCTCTGTGTAAACTAGAGGCTAGACCTCTTTGATTACTAGCGAAGCTCTGATCGAAGCCCGTTTTTCTTCCCTAGTCAAAGCCCTTAGCGAAGTCTGTAAAGTGTGCATTTAGACCTTCGAAGTACGAAGCCCAGCACTAGTTGTTGTCGCTGAGTATTTAGTCGTAGTCCTCAGAGGGAAGCCAGCACTTGCGAAGGGTGAAGTGCGAAGCCTGCACGAAGTCACCTGGTGTACGAATGCTGCACTGACTGAGCAGAAGCTGTATTTTGGGTTTGTGTGTGGAGCGAAGTCTTCTTGGCTTCGAACTTTTGCTCCTTGCGAAGCCTGTGTTCGAAGCTGTAAAATACCTCCGAACCAGAACTTAGAAGGGTGTGTTCGAAGCCTGTTCCGCAGAAGACAGAATTAAAACAGAAGGCTATTTTTTAGTCTGAAATTTTAAAAAGCTCCCATTCACCCCCCCTCTGGTCGCCGGTTCCGGTCCAACAGTATGCACATGAGTCACTACCAAAAAGCTAACATTTGCCGAGTGTACCATAAAATACACTCGATAAACCTTTTACACATGGAAAACCCGAGGCTTTACCGAGTACCAAGGATAATACACTCGGCAAACAAGTTGAAAAATCACGTGGCCCCATTTTTCCTGCCGTCGTTATAACGGTAGAGGGAAAATTTACGGTTTGCCAAGTGCCACCAATGGACACTCGGCAAACCCTTATATTTGCCAAGTGCCAAACATGAAAACACTCGACAAAGTTAAAATGCTCATTATTTCATGTGAAATCATAATGTAAGCACATATCACATTTTATATATGTTTTGAACTTGAAATTTTTTTACAGTTGTAATTCAACATTTTTTAATTCATGGTAAATGTTCATATTTTTCTGAGTGACTTTGCTATTTTTAAATAATTAATCATGTTTCTAGGATTTAATTCGAAGTAGGTCAACTTTGAACTGCATGTACATGAAATAATGACTAAAAAATGTATAAAAATCATATTTATGTTCATTGAGACCATTTTTAATCATTTAGCACTAGATATAACTAAATATTAAAAATCTACGTTGCGACACTCGGCCGATAACATGGAGCACCAAGATTTTTTAATTCTAGAAAATTAAATTGAAGCCTAAGAAATATGATACTTGACATGGTGTTATTATATCATACATATATGATGTGGTAAAAATTTCATAATATTTCGACAAAGTTTTCATGTACAGTGTTTGGAAATTGGAGAATCTCCGAGAAAGTTTATTAGTTTAGGGATGGAATGAGTTAGGTTTAGAAGCAAGTCGATATTCAAATCTTTGTTTGTACTTAAAACTTTTTGTACTCCTAAAACTCAATGTAGCTTATACCATGTCAAAAATTCGCATTTTTAGGGCTAGTTTGCTATTTTTCGATAATTAAAGTTCTTTATAGGATTATAATTGAAAGATCCCAATTTTGAAATATAAGTGCCTTAAATTTGTTTATTTGAACTTATAACTTTTCTAGGATGAAAACTAAGTGTATATTATATCATGCAAAATTTTGGAATTTTTTACTATTTTTTTTCTATTTTAGTTTTTTTGAAAACAAATTAAAAAATCTTTGTCGAGTGCAAAAGGCCTTGCACTCATCAAAGGACAATTAAAAAACCTTTTTTGAGTGCCTACTTTGGCACTCGGCGAATTCCATTTTAGGTGAAAAAAGCCCAGAGCTCCCGCCCACTCAGCAGCCTGCACCCGCCCCGGTCGTCAGATGGATATGTTTGCCGAGTGCCTCAGGTGGCACTCGGCGAAGTCGACGTGACACTCGATAAACCCCCTCTTCACCGATAAAATCTATGCCGAGTGCAGTTTACTGAGTGTGGCACCTGAATGCCTAAGACACTCGACGAACATCTTTTCTCCTGAAGTGATCCCCTAGCAAGTAACATAAGGCCAAAACTAGAACGTGTGTTGAATGAGCTAGCTTAGAAATTCTGACAAAGTTGTGCAATTAGTTCAGGGAAAAATGTCATATTAACAATTAGCATCTAGTCTATCTATGCCTTTTGGAATTATCTCTATGCTTGTTGCATTTAAGTCCATGTATATATATATTTTGTTGATCACTAGTTGAACATAACTCCGTTTAGACAAACTGTAGTTATTGTTACGGTGTATATATGAGCATATTCATGAGGACACTGTTAAAACCATCAAAATTTTCAGCTTAAAACAATAAAAAATATTAAGTACATACGAGCAATTCAGAAGGTTTCACTGGCGCATGCATGGATAAAACGCAGACATGGGAGATATACATCAGAGACGCCTCCCGTTCCATTCGTCGTAGTTGACCATGGGCGCGAGGAGTCAGGAGATACGAGACGTGAAACCGCAATGATGAATCTCACTGGCGGCCAGATGATGACCAGATCGGGCGCACCGCATCACGTGAGCACGTGGTATAGGCGGGTGCTCAATCGATCGCCGCCGCCGTCCCAGCGCGTACGATGCTGGCTTGGCGCGACGGCGATCGACGCGCGTCGAGCGTGGCCGTCGCCGTGCCACACGGTACGTACGTGCATGCGGCCGGAGCGCGAGCGCGTCCTGCCGCCTGCTTCTCGCGCCAGGCCTCCTCCTCGTCGTAGTCGTCGCTGAGTCGCTGACACGTTGGGCTGATCGATTGAGCGCGCGGCGACGTACGACTGCCACCCTGCCGGCTGCCGGCGAAGCGCGCAATGGCCGATGAGGCCGGTTTGATCAAAGAGCTTGACCCTGTCGGTGCTTGGTGGCTTGTTGGTAAAGCTAGTGCGGATGGGCGGCGCCGGCAGCGGCATTGGCGCCCCTCCTCCTCCCCGGCCGGCCGTTGGCCGCCGTCCAAGCGTACGATCCATGCTGGCTGACGACGCACGCACGCACCCGGCTTTGACTTTCCTCAGATCTAGCGGGGGGATTGATTCCGCGCCCCACCTCCAAGCATCATGCGCTTGCCGCGAGCCCGCGCAAGCATGCATGCATGCATGCATGTGGAAGCCTCGCGCGCGGCTTTGCAGCAGCTAGCTGCATGCTCCTGCCTCGTGGAGAACGCACTAAAACCTAGGCGCTCGGCCACGCCAAATACCCAGAGTTACCATGCATCTATTACTGATCTAGTTTAAATAAACTAGCTACCATAAACTCGATTATGAAGTTTGAAAACTCAAATAACCGTTTCGATTTGGTAGTCCAGAAAACCATCGTTGATACAGAAAACCATTGTTGTTACCGATCTAGTTTAATAATTTAATAGTTATCGGTTCAGTTACCATAAACTCGTAAAATCAGTAAAAAATTGAAAACTATAGTAACCATGTCTTTGGAGTCGGGAATCTAGAAAACCTTGGTTACGGCTGTGCTCAACAACATCAAGAGCCGGCAGCCATGGGGCAGTGGAGAGTACTGAAGCATAGCAAGGTGAATATATATTATTATATACAGGTGTGAATCACTTAGTAGCAGGCCGGCCCTATGAGGCGGCCACATTGTGCGACTGCTGAGGGCCAATACCAAGAAGGAGCTCAAGCCCATATATATATACAGTATACACTGTGGTCGTAATCAGCCCAAGGTTTTAAAATTAGGAGTATATATAGATGCTACTCTCAAACACATTGAAGATGTCATATCATATTTTAAGAAGGATAGAGATGAATGTTTCATTTCTAGTATGGATACAACAAAAAACATTACATCTGAATTGGATATAGAGTAAATATTTCCTATTAAATGTCAAGGAACGAGAAAGAGATATTTTGATGAACAAGATAAAGATGAGGAAATACAATAATCTGTTGTGACTCCTTTAAAAGAGAGTACTTCCTAGTTATGATTGATAATGCAATTGCTTCATTGACTACTAGATTTGAGCAAATGACGGCATTTGATAATGTCTTTGGGTTCTTGTTCAACTTAGAAAATTTGAAATCCTTAGATGAAGTTGATTTTTGGGCGCACTATAAGATTTTTGTGGATAAATTTTCTCATGATAACTCATCAGATGTTGAGATCAATGATTTTTTTCAGAATTAAAGGTATTGCAAGTGACTTTGCCAGATTATTTGATGTCAGCGCCCGAGATTCTCAAGTTTGTTATGGATGTAGATTGCTATCTAAATATTTCAGTTGCCTATCGAATTCTCTTAATTGTATCTTTGACTGTAGCTTCTGCCGAAAGAAGTTTCTCAAAATTAAAATTATTGAAGAACTATTTGAGATCAACTATGTCACAAAAAAGATTAAATGACTTGACTATGTGCACCATCGAGAAGGATATCTTGGACATTATTGATCTCAATACCGTTCTTAATGATTTTGCATCAAGAAATGCCCGAAAAATATCTTTTTATAAAAAGTAAGGAATATAATGGAGTTCTATTCTTATTTAAGGTAATCATATTAATTATACAAGTACAAATATAATGCTTTTTTAGTCTACATTGTTTCTTGCTATTGATAATTATCAAATATGTTAAATTAAAAATATATTATTGAATTTGCTACCCCTTTATACAAATAAAATTAGTTCATATATTATAAGAGTTTATGGTCTAGAAAGGCCGTTCGCATGAATTCACAAGAGAGCCCTCAAAATCATAGGACCGGCGTTGCTTAGTAGTCGGTATATAAGTGTCCAAAGTTAATACTAGCTAGCTTAATTACCTTCGAAATAGAAAACAATATATTTTTTCGAAATAAAAGAAACTTTGACTGCGATGAAGGGCAGAATCACGTTGCTCCTACCTGGTGCACCGGGAGACACATACAGGGTCCAAACCATTTTTGATAAATATTATGTTCCTCATTGCACACTAATTTTGATAGATAATCATAGGACTAAAATAATGCATGAAATGCATTGTAGTTTTCATTCTAGCTTCGCCGCGGCAAACAAACGACGTGCCAAAACACGTGCAAGATTTTTGACTAAATGTGGTCGCCCATTTAAGCATGGACAAATCTGGTCGATGAGATCTCCCGACTGCAGAGGGGGCAGTCAGTCCCTCAGCACCGTCCGAATTCAATCGGACGGGCGTGCGAGGGGGGCTTCGCACAGGTGAGATCCACTTCGCAGGACGTTTCGGAGAGAGAAGGGGGCTTCGCACCGTCCGATCAAGATCAGATGGCTGCGAAGCTCGACTGCCCTCTGCAGTCACCCCTTCGACTGCAGAGGAATCACTCCCC
Organism: Zizania palustris; assembly: GCA_019279435.1. Taxonomy (NCBI): domain Eukaryota; kingdom Viridiplantae; phylum Streptophyta; class Magnoliopsida; order Poales; family Poaceae; genus Zizania; species Zizania palustris. The sequence goes on along the minus strand of JAAALK010000086.1, from coordinate 12,082,720 downwards.
AAATCTGGGCCATTTTACTACTTCTGCTTATTGTTCCGACTTACTTGGGCCCATTGCTTTCAAACAAAACTACCTTGGCGGCTTGGCACCATATAAAAATCCACGTGTCTATATTATACTATTATACTAGTTAGATTCTTTGCAATAAAATCTTATTTTAATGGAAAATATATATTTAGGACATGACAATATGATATATTCTTATCTAAAATAAATTATAGCTAGATAGAAATTCAATTATGCATTAACATTAGCTATTACCCAAAAAAGAGTATAGATCCATCTCTACTAATTACAAATGTTATTATATCAAAATATCACGTTTATTGGTAACGAGAGACCAAAATATCACTTCTGAACACCACCCAGGTGAAAATTACATCAAATTTGTATCATATTTTAGGACATCATTTCGTTTTGAAGTATTTACTCAAATAAATTTAGAAGTCATCTAGAGAACTTAACCTTACAGTCGAAATTCATTGCTCTCCGTAAAAGAATGTGTAACCTAAAGCACATATGACAAAAATAGAGATATAGAGATACACATAACATACTTAATACATTTTATGTGGTACCAAAAGTCATAAATATCTTTAGTAGCAAAAGAGTATCCTGAGTCATAAATATACTCAAGGGATTTCCTTGAGTCAGAGGAAAGTTCTTGGATCACCTCATTGTAACTTATAAAACCTCCATCACTACGGGAAACGACATGTTTGCCGAGTGCCTGAAACTTTGCCGAGTGCATTTTTTCGGGCACTCGGCAAAGCTTGGTTTGCCGAGTGTGTTTTGAAAAACACTCGGTAAACTAAAAACATTCGGCAAAAAAATATTTGCCGAGTGTTTTTAAAAAAAACACTCGGCAAACACGATACTAACGAGCATCATGACGGCGTGCTTGCACGGGTCGAATTTTTTTTTTGGGTTTGCCGAGTGTTTTTTAAAATACACTCGGCAAAGACACTTGCTTCGCCGAGTGCTTTTTAAAAAACACTCGGCGAACCTAATATTTTTTTTGTGTGTAAACCTTATTTCGATTCTACAGGATATTCCCAATTTGGTTTTATCTTGAATTTTTTTTACAATCCAAATACAACATATGTTATCTCATATAAAAAATTCACATTTTTTTGGTTCAGTTTGTTATTTTTAATTTATTAAGTATGTTTTTAGGATTTAACTTGAAATAGGTGAAATTTGAACTACAAGTGCATAAAATAATTAAGAAAAATATATAAAATTCATATTTATGTTTCATAGTATATTATGAGTTTGAATGCACTAAATTTAAAGAATGTTTTAAAAATTTATGTTGCAACACTTTATCGGCAACATCGAGCTCAATAGTTTTTTAATTATAAACAAATAAATTTTCAACTTCCCTCATAAATATTTCTGCCACTCTCTTCTACACAACACTCTCCCCCAACTCCTATCTCCCACCACGCCCTCACCGCCGGCCTCGCTGTGCCGCCTCCGACCGCGCCCGTGCCACCCCCGGCCGCGCGCCGCCCTGCCGTGCCCGCCCCGGCCGCGCTCCGACCGCGCCCGCGCCGCCCCCGGCCGCGCGCCGGGCCTGCCCCGGCCGCGCTCCAACCGCGCCCGCGCCGCCCCCGGCCACGCCCGCCCCGGCCGCGCTCCGCTCGGCTGCGCGCTGGGCCTGCCCCAGCCGCCCCTGGCCGCGCGCTGCCCTGCCGCGCCGCCCCCGGCCGCGCTCCGCCCGGCTGCGCGCCGGGCCCGCCCCGACCGCGCTCCGCCCTGCTGGCGTCCTATTTTTTTATTTTCTGTTTTTAAGTTTGCCGAGTGCCACATTTTGACACTCGGCAAACCCTCCGTCACGGTCGTTTTTCTGCCGTCAACTTGTTTTTTTTGCCGTGTGCCTTGTGTAGCACTCGGCGAAGGGTTCGTCGAGTGCCCCGAAAAAAAACACTCGGCAAAGATGAATTCACCGATGACGTGTATACCGAGTGGTGTTTGCCGAGTGCAAACAAGGCTTCGCCGAGTGCCTTTGGCACTCGGCAAACAACATGTTTCCTGTAGTGCATCATTTGAGTCAAAACGAACTTTGAGTGTGGAACACTCATCTCAGCACGTGTTTTCCCTAGATTAAAATCCCATATCTCACATGCCAATAATAATAAGTAGTACATAAGTGAACCTTAGTTTCTCTCCTTGATAATAAGTGCATAGTAATTGACACAAAATCATTACACCTACGATGGTGATATATCAAAATCCATCATATGAAATTGAAAATTCTAGGATAGGAGCAGTGTTGCAAACAAAATAATACACTCGCTCTTAGATATTGTACCAACCATCAACAGGCATTAATTTGGCACTTTTGGGCTTGAGAAATTGGAAGAAACACTAACTCTAGATAAGCATAAGCACTATTATGCTGCCATGCTAAGTTTTCAGTTCTTCCTCTGATCTCAACATTTATGCTGCCATGTTTCTCATCAGGATAATTTCCATACAAGATTATACGATGGCAAGGCAATTTCACCACTTGAAAAATCTGAAATGGAATGTAAATGTAGTGCTGTTTTTTACCTGGGAGGGCAGATCGGAGGGTGCGGTGCATGCACTGCCAGTGCCAGGCAAGTTCGTTGTCGTCGGTAAATTGTTTGCCACGGTAGAGCTCCGTTGAGCGGATTGGGAGATCGATTCCGAGTGCGGTTGAGTTGACCGTGGCGGTGCAGCCTCCGCTTCACGTCGCGCCATCTTCGCGATCTGGTGGCATAGCGCCGCTCCCCTTTGAGGTGCTGCCCGCTGTCCGCCGCCTCCACCGGCAGCGACCTCAGGGGGTCGCAGGGCACGTAGAGATCCCACAGCACGAGATCTGGCGCTAGCATTGAGTAATCATACTCAGATAAGAATGAGTCGTGGACATCATGCCCTACCCTTCCGCCTCATCCACTGACGAGGTCGAGCCCCCATGAAGTTTTTAGGTAGGCTAAGAAACCGAAAATGGGATTGGTCCGTAACTTTTGGATGGTCACGGAACTTTTGGTCTCAGACAAGAACTTTCTGGTTCCCTCAGATTTTTTTGACATATTTTTATCAATTTCGCACTTACACAAGATTCAATTCTTGCAAACTTTAAATGTCATCCCCTAAGCGTGTGATCCAATAGGTTCATATGCAAATGACTTCTATCTAGAAATCCTTTCTAGATTGCAAATCAATAGTGGTACCTAACAACATATATTAACCCCCAAAAGCATAGAATGAAAATCATATTTTCTAAACCTTGATATACTCATGTACCAATTCTTTTACCACGCGACATCAGTCAAGCTCAAGGCGAGATTCGTGTCATCCTTATGATAGCTAAACACTTCACTCGATCAAGTACTGGATTATGATGGCCGTACACTTTTCTAATCGAACTATCTCGGGGAACCTATAGACATCTCTACAGTTATTTAGGAGGTGTAAATTCTATCTTGACTCCTCATATCCCATGACATGTTTCATAACATAGCTAAAAGCAACCTTTATAACTACCTAGTTACGGAATAGCGGTTAGAAGCTCCTAATTGTGTCACTAAATCACTTTAGTGACATGTGATAACCATAATTAGTGATGAGCATGTCACACGATACTCTTATCACGTCAGTAATGTGATATCAATAGTGACGGGTAAACACCCGTCACTAAAGGGTCAACCTTACTCCTATAGGCTCACCTATTATGGCTCTTTGGTGACGGCTGACAGTTGTCACCCATCACTAATGTGTTCTTCAGTGATGGGTGACTATTGTCATCCACCACTAATGTGTTCTTTAGTGACTGGTGATTATTATCACCCATCACTAATGTTATGGTCATTTCAAAAAATAATAATTTTTAGGTTGCATCCTAAATTTGGCAGTCCACATATGCAACATTCAAAGCACATCATATACAATTCATCATAGAAGATTCATTACCAAATTAGTATCACATATATTAACTTCTAACTCATTATCTCAAAGAACATGACTAAAACAAAGATCCATACATAAGTTGAGATCAAGTGCCAATTCGGCCTGGAGACCGAATTACTAAGTGTTGCAGTAGATAAACGAAGGTAGCAATCTGTTACGTAGATTAACGGATGGTTCGCTGGCGAGCCAACAAGGTGATAGCAATATGTTACGTAGATTAGCGGATGATTCACAGGCGAATCAATAAGGCTTACCACTGTTACGTCGTGGCCGGCGGAGGGCTTCCAAGCAAACCCACGAAGGTGGTACAGAAAGGTAAAGAAAGTAAAATATGGTTCAAAGCTAGGGCTTTGTGGTTGATTTGTTGTGCAGGGGTCTAATGAACTAGCCTCACCCCTGTATTTACAGGGACTAGTTTTCTTATCTCTTAGTCAAATATGATAAGATTCGGCCTAATCAAGTTTAGGGATAAAAACAATCAGAATCTCCATCAAACTCTTTCTCCAAAGCTCTGTCCGAAGTGGGCCTTTGGTAGGCCCGCCGAAGCCTGCTCCTTGGGCCGAAGCTTCGAGGGAGCAGGCCTCCGAAGGGCCTTCGTGCCGAATCCAGCAGGCTGCTAACAGGCCTCCAAGGCCTCATTCAGCTGGGCCTTCGGCACTAAAAGGCTTCGGCCTATACCAGGACTTGTATATTTTTGTCCCAAATTACCAAAACTGATATTTTGATAATTTTGACCACTAATACTATTTTTTTCCATCAACAGCTGTGATACCACTGTTGGGTTATGGACAGGCTATGCTACCAGTAAAATCAAAAATCTCTACTTCGTTCGTCTAGGAACCATGCATGTAATGGGATCATAGATCGTTACATCTAACGTGAGACGTGCTATTGCAGCGGAAGAAGAGGTTGGGGATGCATGTCCTCGCATTTGTTCGTCGGCGATGAATTGAAGACAATGCAATCCGGCAAACTCCGTAAGAAGATTAGCACCTAGTAGCAACTATGCCTCTATGGTATCCATACGTATAGGGATGAGATCACCTTACACCGGTATGATAGTACCGCTCGCAAGATCTAGGGAGAAAGGGCCACAATGATTGTTTTCAAGGAGAGAGGAGAGGTGGCGACTAGTAGCTTTTTTGTCCTACTCCCTCCTCTTCTTATATAGTGTCCTCTCATGAGTCTTTATCAGTATTAAAGCCAAAAAATCTAATCTGTTTGTCCGACCCAAAAGTTCCCGCCAAAACAAGAATCAGTGTTGGAAGGAAGGGATTAACAAAATGTGTTTTGTGAAGCAAAACATTTAATACACCGAAAGACTATATAATAAAAGGAGGGGCTGAGTGGATCCTCACAATAGGACATACAATCAAAAGATTCAGAACCACTGTTTAGACTTTAGAACTGGGCACGTATGTTTTTCTCTCTCGTTTTTCAGGAAAAAGTCGCACCTTAAAAACTACGGCCAAAAAAATCTTGCCACTAAAATATAGACCCACTGATACCAGCCCAGAAAATGTCAGCATATGAATATTTGACCCATTAATATTCATCCCATCAAAAAGCCGGCTATTAAAAAATTTCCTAGATAAAATGGTTCATTAAATTTTGCACACGAAAGCGTGGCTCAGAAAATAACCGGCCGACAAAAGAATCGGCCCATAAAAACAGCGTCCAAAAATGTGGCCCATAAAATGCGGGATACAAAAAATCGTCCATTAATTGGCCCATAAAAAGTCAGCCCATAAAAGTCGGACCTAAAGTAATCGTCCATAAAAAGATCGTATAGAAAATTCTGGCCCAAGGGTGGCCCATAAAATGTCAACCCATGAAATTTTGGGAAAACATAAAAGTCGGCCGACCAAAAATAGAAATGCGGCCCACAAAAATTAAGATTAGGCCTACTAAAATTAGACCATTAAAAGAGGGGACATTAAATAAAAATCCATTAAAAGTCAGCCTGTTAAAATTAGGTCCGTATAAGTAGGGCCATAAAAGTTGGCCTATTTAACAGTGGACCACGCAAATTGGCCCATAGACCTTGGCTCATAAAAAGTCAGCCTAGGAAACATCAGACCACGAAACATTGTCCAAGGAAATATCAGCCCAAAAAAATAAAATGTGGCTCACAAAAATTCGGTATACAAAAAATAGGCCTGTAAAAGAGCAGCTCACTAAGAGTCGGCCATTTAAAATTGGCCTTAAAATTTTGGCTAAGAATCGTTAGCCCGGAAGCTTTGGACCATAAAAGCCCATCCTACAAATGCGGCCACAAAATAATTCGGCCATGAAAAATAAAAATGCGGCCACAAAATATCAAAGGATAGAAAAAATCAGCCTATTAGAGAACACCCATTAAAAAGACGGTCCATTATGGTAAGCCCAGTAAACCTTGGCCCATTAAAAGTTAGCCTAGGAAATATTGGTCCACCAACTTTGGCCCATTAAAAGTTGGCATAGGAAATGTTGGTCCACTAAACTTTGGCCCATTAAAATTGCCTAGGAAATGTTGGCCCAGAAAACTTTGGCATATAAAACTCTGTACTAAAAATGCACGGTCGAGGACAAAAATCGGAAAAAAATTTGATGCGGCCGGCCCGCACAAGCTCTCCAATGCGGACCCATCGCGGATTAAAGACACCTGGCGCCTATTTCAATCGGATGGTCAGAATGCTGGGCAAGCAATGCGAGCCGTCATCGGCGCCACCAGATCTGCCGCTACCGCCGCCGCCGGAGAGGCTACAGGATTGGAGATTCGCGGTGTGAAGAATCTAGAAGATGAGACAGCGATGGCCAATGTAGATCTACAGCACGACCCCTTCGGCGGCAGCGAAGGCAGCTCCGGCGGCCCCTTCAGCGGCAGCCGAGGAAGCTCCGGCGGTTCCTTCGGCGGCGGCGGAGGCAGCTCCGGCAGCGGTAGAAGCAGCAGCCCTTCCAGCGGCAGTAGCTCCGCTGCTCCAGTCCGGCGTCTCCTCCGGCAGGGGTGATATCAGCTTGCATCGCTTCTCCAACATATTGACCGTCCGATTAAAATAGGTGCCAGGTGGTTTCAATCCATAATAGGTCTGTAATGGAGAGCCTGTGCGGCCCGGCCGCACCGAATTTTTTTCCATAAAATCAGCCTTCGAATAAGTCGGCCGATTGAAGGCCAGTCCATTAAAAATCGGCCTATTATGATCGGACCATAGAAATTCGTCTAAGGAATCGTCAGACGACGAAACATTGGCAAAGGAAAGGCCGGAAAATGTGCGGCCCAGTAACGATCTGGCCCACAAATAATAAAAATTCGGCCCAAATATTCAGTCCACAAAATATCGGCCTATTTAAGGACAGCCCATTATTACCGAGCCATTCAAAATCGGGCCACAACAATTCGTCCTAAGAATCATCGGCCGACGTAATATTGGCCCATAAAACTCAGGAAAAATACGCGGCTCAGGAATGATCCGGCCTAAAAAAATACATGGGAAAAAATAAGCCCACAAAAATCAGCCTATTAAAGGACAACCCATTATAATCAGGCCATAATTAATCGGCCCATAAATATTGATACTAGAAATCGTGAGCCGACAAAACATTGCCCCAAAAGTCTAGAAAAATGTGCGGCCCACGAACGCTCCACTCATGAAAAATAAATTTTAGCCCCATAAAAATAAGCCCACAAATATCGGCCTTTTAAAGGACAACCCATTAAAAGTCGACCCATAAAAGATCGGCATAGAAATTCGCGGCCTATAAATAAGACTGCAGCCCAGAAAAAGTCACCTAATGAAACATTGACCCATAAATGTCAAGAAAAATATGCGGCCAGGAATGAAAAATAAAAATGTGGCACATAAAATTTCAACCCATAAAACTCGACCTATTAAAGGATAGCCATTAAAAGTCAGCCCCTAAAAATTTGTGTTAGGAATAGTCGACGAAACATTGGCCCATAAGTATAGAAAAATGCACGGCCTAGGAACGATCCGTCCCACGAAAAATAAAAATGCGGCCCATAACAATTCGTCCTAAGAATCATCTAACGAAAAAAGTCACCTAACGAAACATTGGCCCATAAATGTGAGGAAAAATACGCGGCCCACAAATGATCCGGCTCAACAAAAATACAGCTCAAAAATCAGCCTATTAAAGGACAACCCAATATGATCATTGATCAGGCCACAATCAATCGGGCCATAATTAGGAATCGTGAGCCGACCAAACATATGTTTGGCTCATAAGTCCAGAAAAATATGTGGCCTACGAACGATCCTACCATGAAAAATAAAATTTTGGCCCATAAAAATCAGCCCACAAATATCGGCCTTTTAAAGGACAACCCATTAAAAGTCGACCCATAAAAATTCGGCTTAGGAATTGTTGTCCCATGAAGCCTTCACCCATAAAAGATCGGCATAGAAATTTGCGGCCAACGATCCAGCCCACGATAAATAAGACTGCAACCCACAAAAAATTCAGCTCACAAAAAAGTCAACTAACGAAACATTAGGCCATGAATGTCCAGAAAAATGTGCGGCCAGGAATGATGGAGCCCACAAAACTCAAGCTATTAAACTGATGCAGCTTCCGAGATCATACTGATGCAACCCATTTTCGAGAGCCTAAGTCCCGCCGGATAACCTTAAGTCACAAGGGTGGTGATGCACCAATTATAGATTGAACGAGAGTTAAACTAACATAACTTAGGGATACATATTTATAGTCCATGGACTTGCCGTCCAAGTAACCTATCCAACCGATTCTGGATGAAATATGTAACCGTTGTTGCGCTTTTCTCGATTGGCTCCCCTTCCGATCATGCAGCTATTGCGGATGGACTTCTTTGACTTTTTTGACCGGATCTTCTTTGACATTCTGTTTACCATGCGACAACTCGTAATGGGTTCTTAGGCTTTACCAAATCTTGGCGTCAACACCCCTAGAATTCTTTTGGGCATATTTCCATCAATTAATTCCTGCCAAAACAAGAATCACGTTTCTCGTGGGTAAAACACTAAATCCAGATGTAATACCCAAAAAGATAGCATTACTTTGATTTCATTTGCTATAAACCTTTCACCATGTGTTTTGTGAAGCAAAACATTTAATACGTTGAAAGACCAAATAATAAAATGAGGTGCCGAGTGGATCCTCGCAATAGTAAGTATAGAGATGTCAACGGGGAATTTGTCGTTAGGATTTACCTCCTCATACCCATCCTTGTGGGAATATATTTTTCATGTCCCCGCCCTTGCCAACGATGATTGGGATATTTTTGCCCATTCCTGTTACCCGTGTGGGGATTTTTTACCCGTGTAGCCCCCTTCCCATTTCAATATAATCATCTAAAACTTAATTTCTAAGGCAATGTAGAGACCAAATTTTATTAAAATTTCTAACTATAAATGTCTCTAAATTTTACTAAAATTTATAACTAACAAACTAATCGCTCGCGGATTGAAAACATTAATCAATAAATTTATAAAACTACCAACATGAGCTATTGGACTTGCCCTTTTTTATGGGCTAAACCGGGTCCCATGTGGAACGAGGATGGGGAATAGAGGATTATACCTGCCCCCGCAAACCCGACGGGGATTATTTTTTCCCATATGATTCCCTATGGGTAAAAAATCCTACCACCTCGACTCTTAATAGGAGAATTCCCTATGGGGAATCGGGACCGATATTTATAGTGGAGCCCTTGTTGAGCCAGTACCCTCTGAACCTCCTAGTCTTACATACGTCATACAACTCCCATACTCCTAATTGGTAGGGATACGGTCATAGTGACTCTGCCAGTCATTCAGTGATGTGGCTACATTGCCAAGCATGATGGTTTACACGTGCGGTCTTGTCATATACCTAACCCCGACTAGACCGTCCCTGACCCGCCCATCACGCTCTATAGGGACTACTCGACGTCACGGCTGACGCGTTCCCACTTTAGTGGTTGGCACCCTGCCTTGACTGGACTCTTGTGGACCCCATTCGGGGAACCGACGCAGTTGGCTTCGAGGTCGTCCTCTGAGGGCTTCTAGCCTCCGAAGACCGCTTCAGACCCTTCGACGGGGGGTCGTGGGTCTACGAGCCAAAGGCTTCCGGCTCAAGGTAGGCACCGCACTGGACCTCGGCTCGACCTGAGGGCCTAAGCCTTCTCAGAGCCCGCCTCCAGCCTCGAGGCTAACCCGTATTGTCTTCCACCGAGCGCCTCACTGCTCTTCGGACCCACGCGGCCGTAGGCTGTTATACTCATGGCGACTATTAATCTCGGCTGGAATACTGCCGGGATTATTTCCCCCATGGATCCATTCCATATAACGAGAATTAGGATTCTTGATCCTCTCAATCTCTTTTTCAATTCGAGGATTCAGAGAGAGTGTTTTCATAATCATCTCCGAATATTTGGTTATTGATAAAACGAAATCTTTATTGACCCCTTTGGGTTTCTGTAACACCCCAGAAATTAAAAGGAATAAAATAAAAAGAAAAATATTATTTAACTCATTTTTGATTAATTATTAAAGGGAAATTCACAAAAGAACCCAAATAAAGCCAAACAGGGAGAAATACTAAAAATATGGACTTGAAAATTTTATGAGATGAACTAGAAACCAAACTATAATTTTAGGAATTTTTACAAATTTTTATCAACAGTGGTTCAACTCTTAATCAAATAAATGAATTCCTGGAATTATTTTAAATCAGAAAAGAATTTAAAATGCTTATTGGGCCCCAACCCCGAAACCTCCCTCCTAAAGCCTTTTAGGCCCAGCCCATCACTGCTCTCTCTCTGACAAGCGGGACCCGCTTGTCGGCACCACTTCTCCCCTCTCTCTTCCGCGCCCGTCCCCGCTCGGCCCCACATGGCAGTCACCCGCGGCCCTCTCTGTTTCTCTGACACATGGGGCCCGCCTGTGGGTTTTTCCATTTTGGTTCGCCCACTGACAGGTGGGGGCCACCTGTCAGCTTCGTCTTCCTCGTTGGAAGGGGATCCCCCTTCCCTCCCGCCGGCGATCCCCTTCCAATTTTCACCGCCGGCCGCCCGATCTCGCCCGATCACTCCCGGATCACTTTCCCCGAACACCGGCGACCCCATTCCATCCATAGCCCACGCGTTGTACCGTTTATAGTAGCCAACCGAGCTAAAGGAAACCTCGCCGGAGTAAATTAGGAACCCTCTCGGGTTTCCTCCATCGACCTTGCCATAACCACCGCCGGCGACCCCTATAAGAACCCCTCGGCTCACCGCACTCAGCCCACACCGCCTAAGCCCTAGCCTTCGCCCTCCAGAGTGCCGCTGCTGTTTTTGCGAGCCCCTCCTCTGCTCCACCTTCGGCGAGACATCGCCGCCGCCTCCGGCCTCCTCCGCCTTAGCCACCGCCACCGACGAGACCGCCGGAGCCCGCTCGTCATCGGCCACCCCTCCGTCGGTCGTGAAGACCACCGGATCGCCGTCGCCGTCGAGCACCCGAAGCCTCCCCGCCGTCTACGCTCGTCGCCGGTCACCTCCGGGCCCCCTTCGTCGCCACCGAAGGTACCATCGTAACCCCCTTGCTCCCCGCGTTCCATTTCTGGCCCTAGCTCGTCACGTAGGCGCTCGCCGCCGCCGCAGCCACCGCACCCGAGGCCTCGCCGTCGCCGGAGACGAAGGGTACATACCCCCTTACGCCCGTGCCGTGCCGGAAGGCATCGTGGCCGTCCGATCGTGATCGAAGGGCTACGATTAAATCCCTTCGGGATTTAATCAGGGCCCTCAGATCTGATCGAAGGGGTACGGTGCCATCTCGGCCGTTGATCGTAACTTAAATCCCTGGAGCAATCTGGTGCGTCCACGCGTACCTCTTCGCCACGTTTTAATCACAGCCGTCCGATTTCATTAAAGCCTTCCCGCCTCGCGCCTGGCCGCCGGATCTGGATCCGACGGATCTGGTTGATCCGGTCCACGCGCACAGTGGCGCAGTTCACGGTGAACCTGGTTCACCGTGGACCAGGGACTGTTTTTAGTTTAAATAAAATTCCAGAATTTGATTTAAACTTTGAAAATTCATATCTTGCTCATTTTAACTCCAAATTTCACCATTCAAATTTTGTTAGAACCAGAATATTATTCTCTACACATTAATGCCATAAAAACAGTATGTTTCTGTTGCCCAAAATATTATTAATAAATAAATGAATAAAATCCCTCATGGTTAAAATGAATAATACAGAAAATAAATTGGGAAAAATCCTAAAATATTAGACTTTACTGTTTTATATAAAACTCAGAATATTAAAATACTACTTCACATAAAAACACCCACAAATAATGTATGTTCCTTTATTTGGTGAATTTTATCTGTTTATTGAATGAATTATTTATTTTTCGTAACGAGAAGACTACGAGTTCGTCGAGGAGCAGGAGTTCTACCCCGAGGTTCCTCCTTCACCCTTTGCTGATCAAGGCAAGTCATCGACCACCTTTGTGGACACAGTTGATCATTATTGAGCCCATGATTTTATAAATTATCGCTATAACTCATAGGTTAATATTGCATTAGTCAAAGATCAAGCCCTACACTTATATTTATTAGATCCCCGTCCTTGTGTGCAAACCCAAGCCATGCTTATTGAGCCTCAACTCCTTGTCACTCTACAAATAATATATTAGCTAGTGCCCAATGTACCGGCACAACTGCTATAGGATATAAAGAATGAGTCGTAGAATAGATGGATTCTGGTATATGAAATTCCCCGTTATTCTTGTCTCTGGACTCTGTTGGAGTTAGGTATGTTATAAGTATGGTGGGTTCCGGGTGCAAGCTCGGGTTTTGGTATGTCGCACCCGGGGCACTATAAGGACCGGTCTGCGGGATCTGTTGCAAAGCACTTCCGTACCAACCACAAGTCTAATGGGTAAGTCCTAACTGGAAGTGTGGAATACTCCGTCTCACGGCACCATAGTGGAGGGGGCAAGGGGCTAGCCCTCAGGGCGCCTTGTACCGACGATGGCTCAAGAGGGGGTATTGTGGAAACTCGACATGGCGAGACACGGTACGAAACCTATAAGAGGGTGCTGTTGAGTCGGGGGAGACCATATGGAAGGTTTTGGCACGAGTTCCCGTGAAATGGGTCATCTCGTTACACTTTGGTGTAAGTGATGAGTGTGTGCCTTGTGGGTACAGTGGTACATCTCTGATCAGAGTAATTCAATCTTTTCGAAAAGCCGAGCCCGCGGTCAAGGGCGGGTTGTGTGACTACTCGCAGTTAGTTTACAAATTGTTTGAATGAATGAGTTATTCATGGCATGTAAGGACTAAACGTACTCCTCGAGTTAGAAGATGATGATGCATTCACATGTTTACCTTTCCGTACTAATAATTTGTCCACATTAAATGCTTACAAATATGCTGCTTCCGCAAAACTAGCCACTATCTCCCTTGTTATTATCTTGCATTATACTTGCATTCGGTGGCTTGCTGAGTACATCTGTACTCACCCCGTTGACTTACACCATCAGAGCCCGTCTACTACGAGGAGGATGAAGGTCTGGAGTAGCGACCCAGTCAAGGCGAGACTGGAAGGAGGCGTTCATCTAGGACCCTTGTTTTATTAGTTTCTCTTCATCTTTAATCACTTTTGTATTAATGCGGTCTACGAACCGTGAATGATTGCCCGTATTGTACGTGGTCGCATGATGAACGTCTTGTTTTATTGATTTTCTATGGAATTTCAATAAAGTCCTGATTTATTAAATCGGGGCGCGACAAGATGGTATCAGAGCCGACTTGACTGTAGGAAGCCAAACAGACCTGACCTTAGGACTTATATATATATTCACTATATTTTACAAAAGATCACTTATCCTCTCATCTTCCGAGGTTTTCACAAAATTTTTCTCTCTTTTGTAGATGCCGGTGCACACCATGAGCGGGACTCTTCGCGACGAGGCCGGATTCATCCGCGAGCTTCGCGTGCTAGTCGACTTTTTGGGGTTTCCCCATGAGCCTGCGTTCCACGGGATCTTTCCCGATGCAAACGAGAGCTACTGCGAGGTCACGGTTGTGATCCGCCCCTCTTCCACGCAGCCACCCTTCTACACCCATGGAGTTGGAGGACCTTCATTCGTGGTGGCCAGCCAGCGAGCCGCTCTCCAGTCCCTCGCCGAGCTTCGACTGGTATACGACTGCCACCTCCGCGACACCGTCTACCGCTTCATGCCCATGCGCACACCCGGGAGTCACCGCAGCATCTACATCAGTCCCCTCACACAGAGCAGTTCCGCCATTACCCGCACGATGAGACTCTTGGAGGCCATGGACAACCTCCACACAGAGGCCGTCCTCGACGCAGACAGCCAGCACGACACCATCGACTTCTACCGCCACACTTCGGAGAACCTGACCAGGGAGAATGCCGAGCTCCGTCGACAGCTTGAGCAGAACCCTCTGTTGACCCTTGAGGTAGAGGAGTTGAGGCGTCAGAACGAGCTCCTACGCCAGGGCGCCATGGTTCACGCCCAGCTCCGTCAGCAGCTGAGAGAATTGAAGAAGGACATAGAGGAGATCGCACCTCTTCCGCCTCGCAGGAAGAAACCCCTTCAGACCCCCACTGTGAGGCCCAAGAGGATCTCCCGCAGCGCACCACCCGCCGGACCATCCAGCTCCTCGACCCCGACTGTCTCCCACGAGCCCGAGATCGAGCCGTCCCCCGAGCTGCCATAGACGTAGTATTACGATTGATTGTTATTTTCATTTTTGCTTGATTGTATTAGCATTCATGTCAAAACATAAGGCATGAATGAAGGATTAAATAAATGTAACCGCAAGAACGACACTTTTTTTTAAAATAAAATATAAAGGAGTTCACCAAAATAAATGTGTATACGTTGAAAATTCCAGGATGACCAACACTCAAGGATCAGACGCTCCTCAGAACGGAGGGGATAATGGTAACCTACCCCAATGGGGAGCCACCGGGCAGAGGCAAGCCCCGGTCGCCAATCACCCCACTTTGGCCGAAATGATGGCCACTCAGAACCAGTTGGTTGCTGCCCTATTGAACCAGATGCAGCAGCAGCAGATGCAAGAGCAGCAGGCTCACCTCTTTCGCCTCCACCAACAGCCCGAGCTGCCCCGACCTGCCACACTGTTGGACCGGAAACGGCGACCAGAGGGGGGGTGAATGGGAGCTTTTAAAATTTCTGGCTAAAAACTTAGCCTTCGGATCTGTTCAGTCTTCTGCGGAACAGGCTTCGAACACAGCCTTCGAAGGTCTGGTTCGGAGGTACTTCGACACCTTCGAACACAGGCTTCGGAGAGGCAAAAGTTCGAAGTCAAGAAGACTTCGCTCCACTTACAACCCTCGAAAACCAACTCTGCTAAGTCAGTGCAGGCTCCGCACACGAGGTGCTTTGAGCAGGCTTCGCACTTCACCCTTCGCAAGAGTGGACAGCCCTCTGAGGACTTCGACCAAGTACTTGGCGACAGCAACTGGTGCTGGGCTTCGTACGCGAAGGTCTACACGCACACACAACGGACCACGCTAAGGGCTTCGACACAAGAAGTTAAACGGGCCTTGGTCAGGGCTTCGCTAGTAAGCTGCGAGGTCTTGCCTCGTGTTACACAGAGCGACAACACACTGACAAAACACACTTCGCACGAAAAACAACCTTCGCCTCAACAGGCTTCGGTGCACTAAACAAGCGAAGTATGTAGATCGAGCTCAAGCAAAAAGCACAAGACAAAGAGGGCTTCGCCGCTTGAACAAGGAACACTGAAAATGAACTCAGGATGTATTCAATCGAAGTGTGGCTACAGGAGCTCAACAGTAAATGCTCAAAGTGTTAAATGTTACCTACCGAGCCCCCATATTTATAGCCCACGGCTTCATCCTAAGGAAGTGACTACTTTACCCCTAGGGTTTACATCCATTTTGTCTCTACAGAACTAAGGGGTACAAAAGGTAGTCCACCTTTATTTTGGAGGCTTCTCTGTCAGCTGCAGAGGGGACAGTGTCAGCCTTTTTCAGAACAGACAGTGTCAGCCTTTACAGTGTTGACTTCTGGAACCTCCCTTCGCACGCGAGGGGTGCGGAAGCTTCGGCGAGAAGCCTGCAGCCTGTTGGCCTTCGCTCCGCCGAAGAAGACCTTCGATACAGTGACGGTTTTGAGCCGAAGCCGTCAAAGCCCTTGGGCCTTCGCACCACCACCTCCGGAGTGGATCACCACGGCTTCGCAGCTACTCCGAGCTCGAACACCGTCCGTCCGTGTACCGAAGCCATGCATGGCCGAAGCACCTCAAGTCATCCTCACTCCGGAGCTAGCCTCGCTCCGAAGTCCTTCACACTCCGAAGCCCCACCTTCGGAGTACCACCCTTCGAAGTCCCTCCTTCGTCCAAGGCCTCCGCATGAAGCATTCCATGAGCACTTCGTCGCAGTGTCTCACTCCGAGCACACTCCTCGACGAGCCTCACCCGGACCATGCCTTCGATGCGCCTCGACTTCTGAGACCTTCGTTGGGCCACCTTCGAGTGTCTCCCTCCGGAGCACACTTCGAACACCTTGCCTCCGCAGAGGACTTGGTCCACCAACTCCGAAGTCACTCCATTCGGAGTACCTTCGAAGTGCCTCACCTCCGAGGACTTTGTCTCGGAGCACCTTCAGCCGGAGCCACGCTCCGCACTCTCTGCCTTCACCTGGCACGCCTCGACCCGAGGACCGACCCGGACCACCTTCGCAGCCACCTGTGACGGAGCTCCCATCTCCCCTGGCATCAAGCCTCCCGCTTGACCCTGGTTCACCCGGCTCGAACCCTGTCCGTCGCCTCCGAAGTCCCTGCGCACCACCGACAAGCAGACAAGTGTATCCAGTACTCCGGAGACCTCTCCGGGTTAGCAACCTTCGGCACACACTCCGGTGTACCGCCCAAAGTACCGAAGCCTTCGGTACAAACCCAGTCATCGTGTACTGTCGGACCCCTCCGACGAGGTACACTCCGCTGCGCAGCTGCAGCAACCAAACACCGAACACACTCCGGTGACACACCTCCGAACACCCTTCGGAGGTACCACCTCCGAAGCCCCTTCGGAGGTACCCTTCGAACAGAGGGTAAAATCCAGTCAATCACTCATCACAAAACACCGAAACCAACCCTTGGTTTCTCAATCTCCCCCTTGATGAGTGCATTGACAACCAAATCCAAGTTCAAGAAAATTTAAAAATTTTCAGCACACAAGTGACCATAAAAACTCAGAAAAGAGCCAAAGCATGTCACTTGATAAAAGAAATTTTTCTCCCCCTTTCTCAAAAGAGTAAAAGCCCTTTTTGGCAAATCTCCCCTTGATAAGAACTCCCCCTGAGTTAAGCAAAAAGTTTCTCCCCCTTTATGTTAAAAATCTCTCCCCCTTTAGAAATAATGCCTTCTTGCAGCAGAGAACATAGCAAAATCTCTCCCCCTTTGGCAATGCAAGCATCAAGGAGCATCCAAAAGATGCAAAGCTGCGAAATGAATAGAATTGCAAAGACATATAATGCAAAAATATGCCAAAATTAACACAAATGATCATGTGCTCAGCTCAATTTAATAATCTGTGAAACAAGACGATGGCATGTGATTTTGTCATTTTGAAGTAAAAGCATCACCACTTAATCAAAGCAGCTAGACATGTGAAGGCAAGGACTGCGCAAAGCTAACAAGTTCTACCCTTAGACAGACAAGTCTTGTTCAAAAGGAGCTGTGAAAGCAAACTTGATGATCAATTAATTTTTGTTGTTCTTTTTCTTAATGCCAGGGGTTATTTGTTTGTCCACCTTATACTTTCCAATCAGGCCAAGCCTAGGCATGAAAGCCATCTGAAGCTTAAGGCGGTGATTTTGGCATACACTACACTATTCCAGTTCAGACCAAAGTGCAATGGTAAGCAGTCTAGAATAGAGTAGTGCGACAAACAAACCCTCCTGGATCTTTTCATTGAAACCAGACAAATCATGGATTTTGATTTTGATGAGTTAATTATTTTGAAGAGTATCCATGAATAAAGAACACAATTTTCAAGTTGCATATTTTAGCATCCAAGGAACAGTGTCTTGCTTGTCAAGTAGATAAAAGATAGCTAAAAGCAGTCCAGTCTAAACAAGCTAGATACAAGATTGTGTGGTGAGCAAGTTTTGATTTTAGAAAATAAAACACCATGCACAATCAAAGTTCCAGACATATTTCATAGAGCTGAGCTGACATGATTTCTTTGAATTAAAAGCAGACATATAATAGCAAAAGATGTAAGTGCAATTCCACACATAATGAGCATATGCAAGACAATTAAAATCAGCTCCCCCTCACAAAATGCCGTAAGGGTGACAAATGCCAAGTTCCCCACGCAAGTAAGCAAATCGAGAAGCATCGAGGGGTTTTGTAAAAATATCGGCAAGCTGGTGTTGGGTATCAACATATTGAAGTTCAATATCACCCTTCTCATTGTGATCTCTGAGAAAATGATACCGTACATCAATGTGTTTGGTTCTGGAGTGCTGAACCGGGTTGTTTGCAATACAGATAGCACTAGTGTTATCACAGAAAAGTGGAACACTCTTATAATCTAACCCGAAATCCCGCAAAGTGGAAACCATCCACAAAATCTGAGAGCAACAGCTAGCTGCAGCAACATATTCGGCCTCGGCCGTCGATTGTGCAACACTAGACTGTTTGCGGGAGGACCAGCAAACCAGAGACGTACCCAGAAAATGACAAGTACCAGAGGTACTCTTCCTATCAATTCTACACCCAGCAAAATCCGCATCTGAATAACCTCTAAGACATAAAGATGAAGACGATGAATACCATATGCCGAACTCAAGGGTGTGTTTGAGATACCTTAAGATGCGCTTTACCGCTTGGCGGTGCGAAGCTCGTGGTGAAGCCTGAAAACGAGCGCACAGACATACTGCGAAGTGTATGTCCGGCCTCGTGGCAGTCAAGTAGAGGAGGGAGCCGATCATGCTCCGAAACTCCTTCTGATCTACGGCTTCTCCATCTTCGTCAGGGTCCAATGCTACAGATGTAGCCATTGGAGTGGCGAGGGGCTTCGCATCGGACATGTCGAATTTCTTGAGCAGGTCCTTGGTGTACTTTGTCTGGTGGACAAAAGTACCTTGTTTGCTTTGCTTGATTTGCAAACCAAGGAAAAAGGTGAGTTCACCCATCATCGACATTTCAAATTCCCTGCTCATGGTATCTGCAAACTCAGCAACTAAAGCATGAGAAGAGCCACCAAAGATGATATCATCCACATAAATCTGAACTAGGAGGAAATCTTTGCCATGCTTTAGAGTAAACAAAGTTTTATCAACAGAGCCCATCAAATACCCTCGCTCAAGCAGAAAAGACTTAAGTCTATCATACCAAGCCCGAGGGGCCTGCTTGAGTCCATAAAGAGCCTTATGAAGTTTAAGGACTTTATGTGGGTAATTGGGGTTTTCAAAACCAGGGGGTTGTTTTACATAAACATCTTCACCTATGAAGCCATTAAGAAAAGCACTTTTGACATCCATTTGATAGAGTTTGAATCCCCGGGATGTCGCAAAGGCAAGCAAAATCCTAATGGCCTCAAGGCGAGCAACAGGTGCAAAAGTTTCAGTAAAATCAATCCCTTCTAGTTGAGAAAAACCCTGAGCTACAAGTCTAGCCTTATTTCTAACAATTGTTCCATCCTCCCCTTGTTTATTTTTAAAAATCCATTTTGTTCCAATGAAATGAACATTTGGTGGAGGATCAACTAAAGTCCAGACTTGATTTCTTTCAAAATTCTCAAGTTCCTCATGCATGGCATTGATCCAACTAGAATCAGAAAGTGCATGACTAACATCTAAGGGCTCGAAAGAAGCAACAAAAGCAGCATTAGTAAAATGAGCGTGAGAACGTGTTACCCTTTGATCAAGCTCACCAATGATCTGCTCGGGAGGGTGCATCCTTTGAACATGATGTGGAGCCTCGCGGCGGGATGCAGTCTCCCCCTCAACTTGTGCGTTGGTGTGGTCCAAGATGACCGATGTTGAGGTAGTCGCTTCGGGACCTCGTGCCGAAGTAGTTGAAGCGGGGTCAGCTTCGGGGGTCGATGTCGAGGGTAGTAGGGGATCATCCTCGAATTCTCCGGGATCTTCGTCTTCGAATAAGGTCTGTTCCATGTCGTGTTCATTTGCCTGTTCAAAAGCAGAACTAACAGAGGGGGTTGATTCATCAAAAGTCACATCACATGACTCGATGACAGTGTTAGTTTCCAAGTTATAAACACGATAAGAATGACCATGAGTTGAATAACCCAAAAAGATCCCGTCAGACGATCGCGACTCAAATTTATCCAAGTTACCACGTTTTAGGATAAAGCAGCGACAGCCAAAAACTCGAAGATGAGTAACCTTGGGCTGTCTCCCAAAACGCAGCTCATAAGATGTCAAGTTCAAAATTGAGCGCAAGAAAATTCGGTTTGAGATGTAACATGCTGTGTTCATGGCCTCAGCCCAGAATTTTCTAGGAGTCCTATGCTCATCAAGCATCGTCCTAGCCATCTCAACCAAAGTGCGGTTTTTTCTCTCAACAACACCGTTCTGTTGAGGAACCCGCGGAGCAGAGAATTGATGTTCTATGCCATGCTCCATGCAAAAGTCAACAAAGAGACTATTTTTGAACTCGGTGCCATTATCGCTTCGAATGAATTTTAATGCACCAGGGAGTTCAGTAAAAAGTCTCAAAGCCAAGCTCCGAAAGTGTGAAAACACTTCATCCTTGCTGGCAAGAAAGAAGACCCAAGAGTAGCGAGAAAAATCGTCGACAATAACAAGTACATACCACTTGCCGCCTAAAGAACTAACCCGAGAGGGACCTACAGTGTCCATATGGAGAAGTACTCCGGGCTGTTCAGTCATCACAGTGGTGACTGGCGAATGCGAAGCGGCAATCATTTTTCCATGTCGACAGGGAGCGCAAACTAAATTCTTCTCAAACTTGAGCTTGGGCAATCCTCGGATCAGACCTAGGGCGCTCAAACGAGCGAGCAACTCAAAGCTCATATGCCCTAGTCTCCTATGCCACTTCCAAAGCTCAGAAGTCGAATGTGCAACAAGACAATGAGAAGAACCAGATGACTCTGAAAAATCAGCTCCAAAAACTCTCCCAACCCTAAAGATCTTACACACCACAACGCCATCAGAATTGAGCACTTGCGAAGTATCGCGATGAAATCGCACTTCGAAGCCCTCATCAAGCAACTGAGATACAGACAGCAAATTGTATCCCAGGTTCTCAACCAAAGCAACATCTTTGAGAGTGAAGTTTGAATTAATTCTTACCACACCTTTACCTTTCACTCTACTCCTTCGATTGTTTCCGAAGGTGATATGTTCCCTTTGCTTGGTTGTTGTGAGGCTGGAGAACCAGTTTGCATCTCCGGTCATGTGGCGCGAACAACCGGAGTCCATAATCCACGTGCCCTCCAAGCCTCGACCTGTCGCCTACACATGATAAGAACGCCTCGATCGCTCAGTGCTGGGGTGAGTAAAATAATGACGAGGCATCCAGCACTGAGTGACACGAGTAGTAGGCACAGTAAAAGTAGACGGTCTACGCACATAAAAATCA
Source organism: Zizania palustris (assembly GCA_019279435.1). Taxonomy (NCBI): domain Eukaryota; kingdom Viridiplantae; phylum Streptophyta; class Magnoliopsida; order Poales; family Poaceae; genus Zizania; species Zizania palustris. The sequence goes on along the minus strand of JAAALK010000086.1, from coordinate 12,061,184 downwards.
GAATGATGCAAAGTGCGAGGTCTACCTACATGCAAAGAACGCAAAGCATGTCGAGGTCTCCTACTCTGACGAGGTACAAAGCTACTCGCCCGAGGTCTACCACCATATGGAACATGGTGAACACCTCGAGGAGCAAAACCTCTCCGAGAAGCACGAGGAGCCTCGAAAACAGGACGAGAGTAATACTCAGACTCATGCATACCTAAAGATGGGTAATGCATGTCCTGGTAGCTCATCGCCTGTGCACGTCGCTCATCCTTGATGCGACGGAAACAGAAACCAATCAAATGACCCGCCCGCTGACAATAAGAACAGTGAAACACTCTCCTGGGGGCACTCTCATGGGTCACAGGAGCAACTCTCACAGGCTCCTTGGGTTTCTTCTCAGTGGTTTTCTTGGGAGGATTTTTCTTGGTAGGAGGTGTGGTTTTCTTTGGTGGATGGGTAGGCTTTTTGGCTGGAGGGGTGTCCAACAGAGCTCTCTCTTTCTCTAGGGTGGTGGGAGAGGTGAAAACAGTTTTGGTCTTACTGTCTGAAGCTATCCTCTCAAAACCCAAACCTAGAGCTACCCCGGCTCTGTCAGCACACAACTTGGTCTTGGCCAAGAGCAAATCCATTCTACCCTTCCCTTCAGTGCATTTATTCACCACAGAAAGAAGGTATTCATTTTCGGACATGAGGTTTTCAGCTCGCTCTCTGACAGTGCCTAGCTGGTCCTTAAGGGTAATGCAAGTGTCACAAACAGGTTGCACATCCTTAGAACTACCGGCCCTCTCCAATCTAGCCTCCAAGTCATGAACATGCTTATCACGTAAAGAAATGCTATCGCGTAATAAAGAGCAGTTCATGCAATCAATAATATCATGAGGTCTAGAATCCACCTCCAAAAGCTGCTTCTGTGCAGTCTCAAGCTCAGAAAGAGTTTGAGCATGAACAGAACGCAACTGAGCAAGCTCACCCATGACAACAGAACATGATTCACATTCAGCATCATCAAACTTAGACTTAAGCATGGCATATTCAGTAGAAACATTTTCTAGCCTAAGTCTAAGGTCTTTTCTTTCTCTAGCGGCTTGCACAAGTAATCTATCCTGACCAAGCACAACTTCATTCAGCTCATCTAATTTAATCAAAGCTGGTCAGATGATAGATTTACCTCAGATGAGTCAAGCTCATCGCCGCTGTGGTCGCTGTCGGCCATGAAGCAAAGGCCGGTGAAGTCACGTCCCTTCTTGTCCTTCTTGTCCTCCTTCCTTGGGGACTCCTCCTCCTCAGAGCTCGACTCCTCAGTTGAGGATGTGTCGATGTCGCTGAGAGCAGCAACAAAAGCTCTGGAAGCGGCCTTGGCTACTTTCTTAGCCATCTTGCCGCGCTTGCCCTTCACAAAGGGCTTCCTCTCCTTTTTGTGGAATTTGGGGCGGTCACTCTCATCTCTCTTCTTGACCTTGGGGCAATTGGCCTTAATGTGAGAGGTGTCGCCACATTCATAACAGCCACTAAAACCACTTCTCCTCTGATCCCGTCTCTCATGATGAAAGCGGGTGAACCTCCGGGCAATGAGAGCAAGCTCATCATCAGCTAGAGTATCCACCTGCTCCTTTGTGACGGAGACCAGGGAGGACAAAGCAAAACCATCTGCAAGAACACAAGTGCCTGATGTGCTTGGTTCTGCAGTGGTGCCACGGCTAGTGCTAGAAACCAATGCCAATGGCTGTGGCAAAGAGCTTCTGTGCACAGCAAGAGATGCCTTGGCAATCTCTGTGGACTTCAGCTTGCTAAAGAGTTCATCACAGGTTAGAGTGTCATAGCCTGTGGACTCCTCAATGCTGGATATCTTCACCTCCCATATGCTACGGTCAAGAGCATAGAGAAGCTTGATAGCCCTATCGTGATCACTGTAAGCAAGCGTCCCGTTGGATCGCAAGTTACTCACTATAGCATCAAAGCGCGAAAACATGGCATCTATAGATTCACCAGGTGCCTGCACAAACAGCTGATACTGTTGGTTGTAGGTGCTTTGGCGCCTGGCCTTAATCTGAGTAGAGCCCTCATGATAAATAGTGAGCGTTGTCCAAATTTCCCTAGCAGTCCTAAGGTGCTGCACCCTATCAAACTCACTCCGACTCAAACCAATGAACAGTATGTTCCTTGCCTTCGAGTTGGCAATATACTGATCTTTTTCAGTTTGAGTGGTGCGGGTATCAGGGATGGAGTATTGTGAGTCCACAATCTCCCAAATTGCATTTCCTTGGCTTAACAAGTAAGCCTCCATGCGCACCTTCCAGTATGCAAAGTCTGTCCCATCGAACAGAGGAATTTTACTGCCTCTATCCATGTCGCCAAAAGATCACAAAACCGGTTAAGGTCAACTGGTGATCTTAACCTGCTCTGATACCAATTGTTGGACCGGAAACGGCGACCAGAGGGGGGGTGAATGGGAGCTTTTAAAATTTCTGGCTAAAAACTTAGCCTTCGGATCTGTTCAGTCTTCTGCGGAACAGGCTTCGAACACAGCCTTCGAAGGTCTGGTTCGGAGGTACTTTGACACCTTCGAACACAGGCTTCGGAGAGGCAAAAGTTCGAAGTCAAGAAGACTTCGCTCCACTTACAACCCTCGAAAACCAACTCTGCTAAGTCAGTGCAGGCTCCGCACACGAGGTGCTTTGAGCAGGCTTCGCACTTCACCCTTCGCAAGAGTGGACAGCCCTCTGAGGACTTCGACCAAGTACTTGGCGACAGCAACTGGTGCTGGGCTTCGTACGCGAAGGTCTACACGCACACACAACGGACCACGCTAAGGGCTTCGACACAAGAAGTTAAACGGGCCTTGGTCAGGGCTTCGCTAGTAAGCTGCGAGGTCTTGCCTCGTGTTACACAGAGCGACAACACACTGACAAAACACACTTCGCACGAAAAACAACCTTCGCCTCAACAGGCTTCGGTGCACTAAACAAGCGAAGTATGTAGATCGAGCTCAAGCAAAAAGCACAAGACAAAGAGGGCTTCGCCGCTTGAACAAGGAACACTGAAAATGAACTCAGGATGTATTCAATCGAAGTGTGGCTACAGGAGCTCAACAGTAAATGCTCAAAGTGTTAAATGTTACCTACCGAGCCCCCATATTTATAGCCCACGGCTTCATCCTAAGGAAGTGACTACTTTACCCCTAGGGTTTACATCCATTTTGTCTCTACAGAACTAAGGGGTACAAAAGGTAGTCCACCTTTATTTTGGAGGCTTCTCTGTCAGCTGCAGAGGGGACAGTGTCAGCCTTTTTCAGAACAGACAGTGTCAGCCTTTACAGTGTTGACTTCTGGAACCTCCCTTCGCACGCGAGGGGTGCGGAAGCTTCGGCGAGAAGCCTGCAGCCTGTTGGCCTTCGCTCCGCCGAAGAAGACCTTCGATACAGTGACGGTTTTGAGCCGAAGCCGTCAAAGCCCTTGGGCCTTCGCACCACCACCTCCGGAGTGGATCACCACGGCTTCGCAGCTACTCCGAGCTCGAACACCGTCCGTCCGTGTACCGAAGCCATGCATGGCCGAAGCACCTCAAGTCATCCTCACTCCGGAGCTAGCCTCGCTCCGAAGTCCTTCACACTCCGAAGCCCCACCTTCGGAGTACCACCCTTCGAAGTCCCTCCTTCGTCCAAGGCCTCCGCATGAAGCATTCCATGAGCACTTCGTCGCAGTGTCTCACTCCGAGCACACTCCTCGACGAGCCTCACCCGGACCATGCCTTCGATGCGCCTCGACTTCTGAGACCTTCGTTGGGCCACCTTCGAGTGTCTCCCTCCGGAGCACACTTCGAACACCTTGCCTCCGCAGAGGACTTGGTCCACCAACTCCGAAGTCACTCCATTCGGAGTACCTTCGAAGTGCCTCACCTCCGAGGACTTTGTCTCGGAGCACCTTCAGCCGGAGCCACGCTCCGCACTCTCTGCCTTCACCTGGCACGCCTCGACCCGAGGACCGACCCGGACCACCTTCGCAGCCACCTGTGACGGAGCTCCCATCTCCCCTGGCATCAAGCCTCCCGCTTGACCCTGGTTCACCCGGCTCGAACCCTGTCCGTCGCCTCCGAAGTCCCTGCGCACCACCGACAAGCAGACAAGTGTATCCAGTACTCCGGAGACCTCTCCGGGTTAGCAACCTTCGGCACACACTCCGGTGTACCGCCCAAAGTACCGAAGCCTTCGGTACAAACCCAGTCATCGTGTACTGTCGGACCCCTCCGACGAGGTACACTCCGCTGCGCAGCTGCAGCAACCAAACACCGAACACACTCCGGTGACACACCTCCGAACACCCTTCGGAGGTACCACCTCCGAAGCCCCTTCGGAGGTACCCTTCGAACAGAGGGTAAAATCCAGTCAATCACTCATCACAAAACACCGAAACCAACCCTTGGTTTCTCACACACCAGCTCCCGCTCCCGCGTCACAGCTCTCGGAGTTCCTCCGAGTCCGTCCACCGACCTTCTCGAGCACCACCAACCCCATGGAGGCTGGGGATTGGTTGCGAGCCATCGAGAAGAAACTCGACCTCTTGACCTGCACCGAGCAGGAGAGGGTGGCCTTCGCCACCCACCAGCTTCATGGTCCCGCCGCAGAGTGGTGGGACAATCATCGTGAGACCCTGCCCGAGGGCCACGCCCCCACTTGGGTGGAGTTCTCGGCCGCCTTTCGTGCCGCCCACATCCCCGTCGGCATCACTGCCCAGAAGCAACAAGAGTTCCGAGATCTGCAGCAGGGGAGCAGATCTGTCACTGAGTATCTACACGAGTTTAACCGTCTGGCCCGGTACGCACCAGAGGAGGTCCGTACGGATGCGGCCAGACAGGCCAAGTTCCTTAGGGGACTGAAGGACGAGTTGTCCCTACAACTCATCTCTGGAGACTTCGCCAACTTCCAAAAGTTGGTAAACAAAGCCATCATGCAGGAGACCCAGCAAAACAAGGTCGACCTGAAGAAGAAGCGCATGATTACCTTCAAGCAAAACCAGGGGATGACCCAGAGACCCCGTTTTGCTCCACCACCACCAGCACAGCAGTACCACCCCCGCCCAATATATCGTCCGGCGCCACCAGCCGCCAATGCTGGAGCCAGCCAACCTCGTGCCGCGCCCGCCCCACCAACTGCCCCAGCTGCCCCGGCCAAGAAGGCAGAGATCCTGCGCGACAAGCACGGCAAGCCCGTGGTATGCTTCAACTGCCGTCAGGAGGGGCATTACTCCAATTCTTGCCCCCATCCTAAGCGCGTCCAAGGAGTTGCCGCGAACCCCGCCATCCGCGCCCGAGTCAATCACGTCACCGCTGAAGAAGCTCAGGCCGCACCAGAGATAGTGATGGGTAAGTTCTTGGTACATTCAGCACTTGCAGTGGTTTTATTTGACACTGGAGCTACGCACTCCTTCATATCAACTGATTTTGTGGAAAAGAACCATCTAAACACCGAAGATCTACCCAGAGCCGTACAAATAGTCACCCCGGGAAAACAAACTCTAGCCCTAACATATAGCCCAAAGGTATGGATAGATATCCACGGCACCTTATTCTGGGCCGACCCCATCCTAATAGAATGCCAAGGCCTAGATCTCATTCTAGGAATGGATTGGTTAAATAAATACCAAGGCGTGATAGAATGTGCCCAGAGAAAAGTGACTGTGACCAGCGAAGAAGGGACTGCCGTCACATTTCAGATGCCAAGACTAAAGATCAGAAGACCAAGACTGCATCAGATTACTTTGGAAGAAATACCGATAGTCTGTGAATACCCAGACGTGTTTCCAGAGGATTTACCGGGAATGCCCCCTAGGAGGGACATCGAGTTCAGGATTGACTTGGTACCTGGAACCACCCCTATATACAAACGACCATACCGAATGGCCGCCAACGAATTAGCTGAGATGAAGCAACAGCTGGAGGATCTTGAGAAGAAAGGCTATATCAGACCAAGCACATCACCGTGGGGTGCCCTCGTCATCTTCGTCGAAAAGAAAGAAGATAAGGCAAAGCGTATGTGTGTGGATTATCGCGCCTTGAATGAGGTAACAATCAAGAATAAGTATCCGTTGCCCCGGATCGATGATCTCTTCGACCAGCTCAAAGGAGCTACGGTATTCTCGAAGATCGACCTGCGGTCTGGTTACCATCAGTTGAGGATTCGAGAAGAGGATATACCCAAGACGGCCTTCACTACCCGTTATGGATTATATGAGTGCACGGTTATGTCCTTTGGATTGACCAACGCCCCTGCATTCTTCATGAATATGATGAATAAAGTGTTCATGGAATATTTGGACAAGTTCATAGTGGTTTTCATATATGACATCCTCATTTATTCCAAGGACCAGAAGGAGCACGAGACTCACCTCCGGTTAACCTTAGGAAAGTTAAGGGAACACCAATTGTATGCCAAGTACAGCAAATGCAAGTTTTGGACGGCAGAAGTAAAGTTCCTCGGACACATCATCTCTGCGCAAGGAATCGCAGTAGACCCTGCCACTGTAGAAGCAGTTACGGATTGGTTGCCACCCACGAATGTATCTGAGATACGAAGTTTTCTGGGTTTGGCCGGATATTACCGAAGATTCATCGAGAATTTTTCTAAGATAGCCAAGCCAATGACCAAGTTGTTGCAGAAAGGAGAGAAGTTTGTATGGACTCCCGAATACGAGGAAAGTTTCCGCACTCTCAAGACCCGTTTGGTGTCTGCACCTATACTGACCCTACCGGATATCCGCAAAGACTTCCATGTCTATTGCGACGCATCTCGCCAAGGATTGGGATGTGTTCTTATGCGAGATGGAAAAGTTATCTCTTATGCCTCCCGACAGTTGAGACCTCATGAGTTGAATTATCCGACTCACGACTTGGAATTAGCCGCCGTAGTGCACACCCTCAAGATTTGGAGGCACTATTTGGTTGGAAATCGCTGTGAGATCTTTACGGATCACAAGAGTTTGAAGTATATCTTCACCCAGCCTGACCTTAATCTGAGGAAAAGACGATGGTTGGAACTAATCAAGGACTATGACTTAGGTATTCACTACCACCCAGGAAAAGCAAATGTGGTAGCAGATGTGTTAAGTCGCAAGGGATATTGCACGGCCATGATGATTCAAGAACACGCACCCTTGTTATGTAAGGAGATGGAAAAGTTGAATCTTGGATTGACCACCAGAGCATATCTAGCCACCTTGGAAACCCAGCCTATTCTATTTGAGCAAATCCGTGAAGCTCAGATGGAGGACCCGGATATAGCTGCCATCAAGAAGAACATGAGACAAGGAAAAGCCCCCGGATTTTCAGAAGACGAAAATGGCACCATTTGGTTTGGAACCCGGATATGTGTGCCGGATAAACCAGAGATAAAGACCCTTATCCTGAGAGAAGCCCACGAGACATTGTACTCCATTCATCCCGGCAGTACCAAGATGTACCAGGATCTGAAGGAACGCTATTGGTGGGTTAGCATGAAGAGAGAGATTGCCCAGTTCGTCGCCGAGTGTGACACCTGCAGGAGAGTAAAAGCTGAACATCAGAGACCCGCAGGATTGTTACAGCCACTTAGAGTGCCTGAATGGAAGTGGGAAGAGATTGGTATGGATTTCATCAACGGATTACCAAAGACCCAACTTGGGTATGATTCGATATGGGTGATCATTGATCGGCTTACGAAAGTAGCTCATTTCATAGCCGTCAAGACGACCTTTAGTGGTCCTAAGCTTGCAGAGTTATATATGGCCCGGATTGTATGTCTTCACGGAGTGCCCAAGAAAATAGTGTCTGACCGAGGAAGTCAGTTTACCTCTCGTTTTTGGAAGAATCTCCAAGAGGAGATGGGCACGAGATTGAACTTCAGCACCGCCTACCATCCTCAGACAGATGGACAAACAGAAAGGGTAAATCAGATACTGGAGGATATGCTTCGAGCATGTGTTTTAGATTTTGGAGCCACTTGGGACAAGAGCTTGCCATACGCAGAATTTTCATACAACAACAGCTATCAAGCCAGTCTTCAGATGTCTCCTTTTGAAGCCCTATATGGACGTAAGTGCAGAACGCCACTACTTTGGGACCAAACAGGTGAATCCCAAGTGTTTGGGACAGACATTCTTCGGGAAGCTGAAGAGAAGGTACGGATCATCAGAGACCGACTCAAGACAGCCCAATCGCGACAGAAGAGCTACGCAGACAATCGTCGCCGAGACTTAGCCTTTGAAGAAGGAGAGCATGTCTACCTTCGGGTTACACCTCTCCGTGGTACTCAACGGTTTAACATGAGAGGAAAGTTGGCCCCTCGATATGTTGGACCATTTTCCATTATCCGACGCCAAGGCAAAGTAGCTTATCAGTTGGAACTACCACCTTCGCTGACTGGAGTGCATGATGTGTTCCATGTATCTCAACTCAAGAAGTGTCTCCGCGTCCCCACGGAGCAAGTGGATCTTCAGCAGTTGGATGTCCAAGAGGATCTGACCTATGTGGAAAAGCCGGTCAAGATATTGGAAGTCAAAGAAAGAACCACCAGGAGTCGAGTCATCCGCTTCTGCAAAGTGCAGTGGAGCAATCATCCGGTAGAGGAAGCTACATGGGAAAAAGAAGATGAACTCAAGGCACAACATCCTGAGCTATTCGAGGATTGATCCGAATCTCGAGGACGAGATTCTCTGTAAGGGGATAGGATTGTAACACCCCAGAAATTAAAAGGAATAAAATAAAAAGAAAAATATTATTTAACTCATTTTTGATTAATTATTAAAGGGAAATTCACAAAAGAACCCAAATAAAGCCAAACAGGGAGAAATACTAAAAATCTGGACTTGAAAATTTTATGAGATGAACTAGAAACCAAACTATAATTTTAGGAATTTTTACAAATTTTTATCAATAGTGGTTCAACTCTTAATCAAATAAATGAATTCCTGGAATTATTTTAAATCAGAAAAGAATTTAAAATGCTTATTGGGCCCCAACCCCGAAACCTCCCTCCTAAAGCCTTTTAGGCCCAGCCCATCACTGCTCTCTTTCTCTGACAAGCGGGACCCGCTTGTCGGCACCACTTCTCCCCTCTCTCTTCCGCGCCCGTCCCCGCTCGGCCCCACATGGCAGTCACCCGCGGCCCTCTCTGTTTCTCTGACACATGGGGCCCGCCTGTGGGTTTTTCCATTTTGGTTCGCCCACTGACAGGTGGGGGCCACCTGTCAGCTTCGTTTTCCTCGTTGGAAGGGGATCCCCCTTCCCTCCCGCCGGCGATCCCCTTCCAATTTTTCACCGCCGGCCGCCCGATCTCGCCCGATCACTCCCGGATCACTTTCCCCGAACACCGGCGACCCCATTCCATCCATAGCCCACGCGTTGTACCGTTTATAGTAGCCAACCGAGCTAAAGGAAACCTCGCCGGAGTAAATTAGGAACCCTCTCGGGTTTCCTCCATCGACCTTGCCATAACCACCGCCGGCGACCCCTATAAGAACCCCTCGGCTCACCGCACTCAGCCCACACCGCCTAAGCCCTAGCCTTCGCCCTCCAGAGCGCCGCTGCTGTTTTTGCGAGCCCCTCCTCTGCTCCACCTCCAGCGAGACATCGCCGCCGCCTCCGGCCTCCTCCGCCTTAGCCACCGCCACCGACGAGACCGCCGGAGCCCGCTCGTCATCGGCCACCCCTCCGTCGGTCGTGAAGACCACCGGATCGCCGTCGCCGTCGAGCACCCGAAGCCTCCCCGCCGTCTACGCTCGTCGCCGGTCACCTCCGGGCCCCCTTCGTCGCCACCGAAGGTACCATCGTAACCCCCTTGCTCCCCGCGTTCCATTTCTGGCCCTAGCTCGTCACGTAGGCGCTCGCCGCCGCCGCAGCCACCGCACCCGAGGCCTCGCCGTCGCCGGAGACGAAGGGTACATACCCCCTTACGCCCGTGCCGTGCCGGAAGGCATCGTGGCCGTCCGATCGTGATCGAAGGGCTACGATTAAATCCCTTCGGGATTTAATCAGGGCCCTCAGATCTGATCGAAGGGGTACGGTGCCATCTCGGCCGTTGATCGTAACTTAAATCCCTGGAGCAATCTGGTGCGTCCACGCGTACCTCTTCGCCACGTTTTAATCACAGCCGTCCGATTTCATTAAAGCCTTCCCGCCTCGCGCCTGGCCGCCGGATCTGGATCCGACGGATCTGGTTGATCCGGTCCACGCGCACAGTGGCGCAGTTCACGGTGAACCTGGTTCACCGTGGACCAGGGACTGTTTTTAGTTTAAATAAAATTCCAGAATTTGATTTAAACTTTGAAAATTCATATCTTGCTCATTTTAACTCCAAATTTCACCATTCAAATTTTGTTAGAACCAGAATATTATTCTCTACACATTAATGCCATAAAAACAGTATGTTTCTGTTGCCCAAAATATTATTAATAAATAAATGAATAAAATCCCTCATGGTTAAAATGAATAATACAGAAAATAAATTGGGAAAAATCCTAAAATATTAGACTTTACTGTTTTATATAAAACTCAGAATATTAAAATACTACTTCACATAAAAACACCCACAAATAATGTATGTTCCTTTATTTGGTGAATTTTATCTGTTTATTGAATGAATTATTTATTTTTCGTAACGAGAAGACTACGAGTTCGTCGAGGAGCAGGAGTTCTACCCCGAGGTTCCTCCTTCACCCTTTGCTGATCAAGGCAAGTCATCGACCACCTTTGTGGACACAGTTGATCATTATTGAGCCCATGATTTTATAAATTATCGCTATAACTCATAGGTTAATATTGCATTAGTCAAAGATCAAGCCTTACACTTATATTTATTAGATCCCCGTCCTTGTGTGCAAACCCAAGCCATGCTTATTGAGCCTCAACTCCTTGTCACTCTACAAATAATATATTAGCTAGTGCCCAATGTACCGGCACAACTGCTATAGGATATAAAGAATGAGTCGTAGAATAGATGGATTCTGGTATATGAAATTCCCCGTTATTCTTGTCTCTGGACTCTGTTGGAGTTAGGTATGTTATAAGTATGGTGGGTTCCGGGTGCAAGCTCGGGTTTTGGTATGTCGCACCCGGGGCACTATAAGGACCGGTCTGCGGGATCTGTTGCAAAGCACTTCCGTACCAACCACAAGTCTAATGGGTAAGTCCTAACTGAAAGTGTGGAATACTCCGTCTCACGGCACCATAGTGGAGGGGGCAAGGGGCTAGCCCTCAGGGCGCCTTGTACCGACGATGGCTCAAGAGGGGGTATTGTGGAAACTCGACATGGCGAGACACGGTACGAAACCTATAAGAGGGTGCTGTTGAGTCGGGGGAGACCATATGGAAGGTTTTGGCACGAGTTCCCGTGAAATGGGTCATCTCGTTACACTTTGGTGTAAGTGATGAGTGCGTGCCTTGTGGGTACAGTGGTACATCTCTGATCAGAGTAATTCAATCTTTTCGAAAAGCCGAGCCCGCGGTCAAGGGCGGGTTGTGTGACTACTCGCAGTTAGTTTACAAATTGTTTGAATGAATGAGTTATTCATGGCATGTAAGGACTAAACGTACTCCTCGAGTTAGAAGATGATGATGCATTCACATGTTTACCTTTCCGTACTAATAATTTGTCCACATTAAATGCTTACAAATATGCTGCTTCCGCAAAACTAGCCACTATCTCCCTTGTTATTATCTTGCATTATACTTGCATTCGGTGGCTTGCTGAGTACATCTGTACTCACCCCGTTGACTTACACCATCAGAGCCCGTCTACTACGAGGAGGATGAAGGTCTGGAGTAGCGACCCAGTCAAGGCGAGACTGGAAGGAGGCGTTCATCTAGGACCCTTGTTTTATTAGTTTCTCTTCATCTTTAATCACTTTTGTATTAATGCGGTCTACGAACCGTGAATGATTGCCCGTATTGTACGTGGTCGCATGATGAACGTCTTGTTTTATTGATTTTCTATGGAATTTCAATAAAGTCCTGATTTATTAAATTGGGGCGCGACAGTTTCCCCCCAACAATATCCATTGACATATCTAAGTACAACCAAAAGATTCAGAACCACTGTTTAGAACTGGGCACGTATGTTTTTTTCCTTAACATTTAAACCGGATTTTCCTAATTTTGCTGCACGTCTGTTAGATTATAGTTCTTGTTTACAGGATTTGAAAAATAGGCATCGGAATTTAGAAAAATTATTATAGATTAATTAATTATTAGAGAGACGAGTTTAATAAAATTTAGATAATCTCTTGAAAATGTTTTTTTATATATTTTGCTCTAACTAAAAGTCCCAGAGCGAGGAATAATATTATATCCTAGTCCAATTTCGGTGCAAGGAAACTTAGGCCCGCAAAAATTCCGCCGAAAAAAGATCAGCCGAAAACGTCAGCCCAGCAAAAAGTCACACCTAAAAAATTACAGCCCCAAAAAGTTTACCCCTGAAATTTAGGCCCACTAAAATCGGCCGAGAAAATGTCAGCATATGAATATTTGAGCCATTAATATTCAGCCCATAAAAAATCCAACAAACTTTGGGCCACGAAAAGGTAAGCCCATAAATTTGGACGAGCGTGTCCATAAAACTCGACCCATGAAAAAGTTCGGCGCAGAAAAAGTTCGGCCTAGAAAACTATCGGCCCAGAAACATTCTTCCTAGAAAACATTCTGCCCATATGAAATTCATCCATAAAAAGTTGTACCATCAAAACTTTGGACCATAAAAACTTTGGCCCATGAAATACCGGACTTGAAAAAGTGTGTTCTAGAAAAAGTTTGCCTACCAAAAATACGGGATACAAAAAATTGGCCCATAAAATGTCAACACATGAAACTATGGCCCATGAAATTTGTGGCAAAGAAAAGTGGGCCGACCAAAAAGAGAAATGCGGCCCACAAAAATTAAGAATAGGCCTACCAAAATTTTACCTATTAAACGAGGGCCCATTAAATAACAACCCATTTAAAGTCGGCCTGTTAAAAGTAGGGCCATAAAAGTTGGCCTATTAAAGGGTGGCCCACAAAAATTGGCCCATAAAAAGTCAGCCTAGGAAACATCAGACCACGAAACATTGTCCAAGGAAATGTCAGCCCAAAAAAATAAAAATGTCGATCACAAAAATTCGGTCTACAAAACGTAGGCCTGTAAAGAACAGATCCTTAAGCGTCGGCCATTTAAAATTGGCCCAATGTAAATTAGCCTTAAAATTTTGGCTAAGAATCGTTAGCCCAGGAAACTTTGGACCATAAACCCATCCTACAAATGTGTAGCCCATGAAAAATTTGGCTCAAGAAAAATAAAAATGTGGCCCACAAAAAATCAAAGGATAGAAAAATCAGCCTATTAAAGGATAACCCGTTAAAACGACGGTCCATTATGGTCAGCCCAGTAAAACTTGACCCATTAAAAGTTGGCCTAGGAAATGTTGGCCTATCAAACTTGGGCCTATAAAAGTCTGTACTCAAAATGCACGGTCGGGGAGAAAAATCAGCCTTCGAATAAGTCGGCCGATTGAAGGCCAGTCCATTAAAAGTCGGCCTATTATGATCGGACCATAGAAATTCGTCTAAGGAATCGTCAGACGACGAAACATTGGCAAAGGAAAGACTGGGAAAATGTGGGGCCCAGGAACGATCGGGCCCAAGAATAATAAAAATGCGGCCCCAAAAATTCAATCCACAAAATATCTGCCTATTTAAGGAAAGCCCATTATTACAGAGCCATTCATAATCGGGCCACAACAATACGTCCTAAGAAAACTCAGGAAAAATACGCGGCTCAGGAATGATCAGGCCACAAAAATAAGCCCACAAAAATCAGCCTATTAAAGGGCAACACATTATGACTAGGCCATAATTAATCGGCCCATAAATATTGATACTAGAAATCGTGAGCCGACAAAACATTGGCCCAAAAGTCTAAAAAAATGTGCGGCCCACGAACGCTCCACTCATGAAAAATAAAGTTTAGGCCCATAAAAATAAGCCCACAAATATCGGCCTTTTAAAGGACAACCCATTAAAAATCGACCCATAAAAGATCGGCATAGAAATTCGCGGCCTATAAATAGGACTGCAGCCCAGAAAAAAGTCAGCTAACGAAACATCCGCCCATAAATGTCCAGAAAAATGTGCGGCCAGGAATAAATATGGCAATGAGTCTATACCCATCGGGTTTGACTATCTCAAACCTATATCCGTTAGAAAAAAATCTCTTCGTCGGATAACCTATATATACATGTGGGTACTATTTCTCTCCCAAACCCATACCCATGCGGGTAAAATATACCCATCGGGTACCCATACCCATCAATAAACACTACACACAAAATATGCTAACAAATAACAATTGTATATTTATCCCCATAAAAACAATGTTTCACCTAAATAGATCGATCAATCATTCAATCATAAGATCAAAATTATATATATAAATAAACTCTCAAACATAATACATCAATGATTTAATCTACAACAATAGCAACAATAATTTAAACTCCAAAAAATATAACTTATTGGGTGATGGGTACCAATCGGGTAACGGGTATAGATATTAGGAAATCATACCTATACCCGCGTACCCGTTGGGTACTATCTTTTCCCATTAATAAACCCACGGGTGAGCAATTTTACCCATATATATACCCTAATAGAGTAAAAACCCATCGGGTTTCGGTTACTGTTGGGGGAAAATATTTCATCTTTAGGGTTATTGCAGTAACAGGACAAAGAATCTTGATTAAGCCGAAGCTTTTCTGCATATAACTTCGAAGATGCATTGAATCAAAGTCGAAGTATGATGACGAACTCTAGTTCGGAGTATATCTTCGAACTTGGACTCTTCCGGGAGCTTCTTTGCCAGCTAAGATGGAAGACTTATATTCTTTCTCATTAGATTAGTCTTTTACCATTTTAGCCCTATTAAGGGTACCGAATAGTTTCCACTATGTCGGTTGTAATAGAGGGGTAAAAGGGTATTTTCCTTAATGTTTGGGCCTATAAATACCCCCCGTTTTACCCTGTAATAGGGACGGAATACAAGTTATTCAATATACACTTTCGAGCTATTCTAAGTTATTATTCTTTCGGAGGCTTGGAATAGTTTCCTTCACAAACACTTCGTTTGTTTGTTTCTAATCTTCAGAAACCTGTTAGCGTAATCTTTTACGCCAACAGTTGGTGCCGTCCGTGGGGATAATAGTTCAAAAAACTTCGTTCTCTACCAAGTTCTCAAATCATGCCTCCTAAGCGGAGTGCAACTAGTAATCCTATTCGGAGGTCCCCTCGGACCTCCGGAGCAAGATCTTCAGACACAGTTGAGGTCGGAGGACCTTCGACGTTTCCTCCACCTCAAACTCCGGAAGGGATTCCCCTTCCTCGAGCATACGGAGTTCCTCCGCCAACTCCATCTATACTTCGGCCAGCCGGAGTCCCTCTTCCACCTCAAGTTCCACTTCGAACTGATCCCTACAGTTCTCAAGACCCGGAAGACCCTTCTGGAGGAGATGAAGACAGTCTTGGCGATATGGCCGCTCAAATGGCCAGTCTCCAAGCCGAAGTAGCAAGGTGGCGGCAAGAAGCCGCAAATAGGCTTCGTTCTCAAGCCACCCCAACCATTCCCGAAGTGCCCAAAGACGACGAGCCTATTTATCCCGAAGCTCCGGAGAATGCTTCCTTTGACACCGAGTCTCCGCTGCATCCTGAGTTGCAGAAAGTACGCTTCGACCCTAAGTTCAAAACTTCGAAGCTTTGCAAGTATGCCGGAGATGAAGATCCTGGAGAATTCGTCTGTTCTTATGCTCTAGCAATTGAAGCTAGCGGGGGAGTGCGAGACACTATGGCAAAATGTTTCCCCCTAGCTTTTCAAGGAGTGGCATTGCGGTGGTTCTGGTCTCTGAAGCTAGGATCAATCAGTTCATGGGGGCAGTTGAAGAAGAAGTTCGTAAGCAATTTCCAGGGCACCTTCGTGCCTCCAATGTCAACAGGAAGTCTCTTCCAGGTGAAGCAGCTCCCTGGAGAGACCTTAAGACAATATTTCAAGCGCTTCGCTCATACGAAGTCGCAAATTCGAGGGTTAACTACGTCTACAGTAGTTGACGTGGCTCGAGAGGGAGTTATTCATCCAGGCCTCCTTGATAAACTTCACCGGAAAAGCATATCTTCTGTTTCTCAGTTGATGTCTTATTTCAAAGAGTTTGCAAGGTCAGAAGAAGGATGACTTCGGAGAACTGCTGCAACCCCGTCGATACTGCAAGAAGTGAAATTGGAAGTGAAAACTTCAACACAGTCGCAAGGGCCTAGCTTCGAAGTTCAGCATGACAGGCGTAGGGGGCAAAAGCATCCTCGTTCAGAAGTTCTGAACATTGCACCCCCGCAGAAGTTTGCCCAAAGAGCTCCACAACCCTCAGGAAGCAAGACCAGCGGCTGGAGGCCGCTAGGGAAACCGGCTGGCAAAGGCCAGACTTTTTTCTGTTGTATTCATGGTGATAACCGAAGTCACGCAACTGATGCGTGCAAGGCTATACTTGCTCTGAGAGGAGAATATCTGGAAAGAACTTCGGGTCGAGGCACTACTGACCGAGTTCCAGCTGAAGTACGCCCAGAGCCTGTCTAGGCTGTGGCACGGATAGAGAACTTCGATTCGGCAAGGCGACCTCCGGTGGTCAATATTATGCCACCTCCAAAGCAAGAAGAGGGGCAAGATCGAGGAAAAAAAGTAGTCCTCCCCATCTCCGGAGGAGGGACTCTCAGAAGTATGTCAAAGAGGCAGAGAAGAGAATATGTTAGAGAGGTGGGCCATATTGGAACCTCTTCATCTGCAGCTGCTATGCCCGAATGGTCCCATGTGCCAATATCTTTTTCTGCAGATGATGCAGTTGGTGTTAAATTTCCACATGCAGACCCACTTGTCATTACTGCCGACATAGCAGGATATGAGGTTCGGAGAGTGCTAGTTGACGGAGGGAGTTCGGCGGATATTATTTTTGTCCAAGCTTTTGACCAACTCTGCATCTCCAGAAAGCATCTTCTCCCAGTAGCCCGTCCTTTGCAAGGATTTGCAGGACCCCCTCTTGATGCCCTCGGCCAAATTGGCCTGGAAGTTACTTTCGGAGAGGGGCCAATGGCCAGGACAGAGGAAGTGATCTTTGATGTTGTAGATGCTCCATATGCATATAATGTCATCTTCGGAAGAGGCATGTTAAATCAATTCGGAGCTTTGGCGCATCATAATTACTTGTGTATGAAGATGCCCACACAAGCAGGAGTGCTCACTATTTTCGGAGATCAGGCCATGGCACGGAGAGCAGAGTATGGTCATGGCCCTCCTCTTGACCCGAGACAGGTGAAAAGTGTGCAAGATGATCCGAAGAATTTTTCTGCTCATAGCGAATCCTCGAAAAGATCCTTCCCAAGACCAAGTCCTGAAGGAGAGATTGCAACGAAGGTTATTGTCAAAGATGGCGAGGGATATTCATTTCAATTTGGTAAAGACTTGCCTCCAGAAGTTGCTGCCTCCTTAGAAAAAGTAGTTAAGGAAAATTTGGATGTCTTTGTTTGGTCTGATGAAGACATTACCGGAGTCAGTCGGGACATTATCGAACACAATCTACTTGTGAACCCAAAGGCCCGGCCTGTTAGGCAAGGACTCCGAAAGATGTCTGCGGAGAGAGCTGTCCTTGCTAAAGATGAAGTTGAAAAGTTGCTGAAGGCTGGGATTATCAGAGAAGTGGCTCATACGGAATGGTTAGCCAACCCAGTCTTCGTTAAGAAGAAATCTTCCGGGAAGTGGCGCATGTGTATTGATTTTACATCTCTGAATAAAGCATGCCCCCGCGACCCCTACCCCATGCCCTGAATTGATCAATTGGTCGACTCCACTGCTGGTTCGGAGTTATTAAGCTTCCTCAACGCGTATTCCGGCTATCATCAAATTTGGTTGAAGCGCGAAGATGAAATCAAGACAAGCTTCGTAACTTCTTCAAGAGTCTTTTGTTATGTAAGAATGTCTTTTGGCCTAAGAAATGTCGGGGCTACATTTTTTAGGTTAATTGCTAAGGCTCTAGGTCATCAATTAGGTCGTAATGTAGAGGCCTATATGGATGATATTGTAATAAAGAGTGCCTTAAAGCACCAGCATAGCCTAGACTTAGCAGAAACATTCAATAGCCTTCGGGCATGTGGGATCCGTCTCAACCCCGAAAAATGTATCTTCGGGGCGCAGGCTGGAAAATTGTTAGGGTACCTAGTTTCAAGCAGAGGGATCGAAGCTAGCCCCACTCAGATAACTGCGTTGCAGAAGATGGCTCCCCCAGAGAACTTAAAGCAAGTGCAAAAGCTGACCGGTCATCTAGCAGCACTTAGCAGATTCCTGGCAAGGTTTGCGGAGAGAAGTTTGCCTATTTTCAAAGCATTGAAAGGGTCCAAAGATTTTGCATGGACACCGGAGTGTCAAAAGAGCTTCGAAGATATTAAAAATTATCTCAGTAACCTTGCTATACTCACGGTTCCTATTGCGGACGAAACCCTACTCCTCTACCTTGCAGCCACTGGCTCTGCTGTCAGTGCAGTCCTTGTCAGAGAGGTTGATTTCAACGGGAAGTTGGTACAAAATCCAGTTTATTTTGTGTCCGAAGCATTGTCAGGAGCAAAAACAAGATATTCCGAGCTTGAGAAATTCGTTTATGCTCTGATAATGGCATCGAGGAAGCTAAGGCATTATTTCCTGGCACATAATGTCATTGTACCAACTTCGTATCCTTTGGGAGATATGCTCCGAAGTAAGGATTCCACTGGAAGAATTGGAAAGTGGGCTGTTGAGTTAGCACCCTTCGGCATATCTTTTCTGGCAAGAACAGCAATTAAGTCGCAAGTATTGGCCGACTTCGTGGCAGAGTGGACTCCCCTGCAACATGGGCTCCGGAGAAGTCAAGTGAAGAAATTTGGACTATTTACTCTGATGGAGCTTTCCAAGCATCTAGAGCAGGTGTCGGAGCTGTGATAATTTCGCCTTCAGGGCAAAAGGCAATGTACTCCGCAAGACTCAACTTTAAGTCTACCAATAATACAGCGGAGTATGAAGGAATTCTATTGGGACTTTGCAAGGCACGTGCTCTAGGGGCTACAAGAGTTGTTATTAAAACAGATTCTCAGATTGTAGCAGGGCACGTAGACAAGAGTTTCCAAGTCCGACATCCACAGCTTGCAAAGTACTTAGAAGAAATTCGAAAGATCGAAGCAGCATTCAAAGGGATTTCCATTCGGAGTATACCTAGAGCAGAAAATATGCAAGCTGACATTTTAGCAAAAGCTGCAGCCGGAGCCATGGACATACCCGAAGAAGTTTTTTATGAAGAACTCAATGCACCTTCGGTGCCACAAATTCCTGTTGCGGAAGTACTTTGCATTCCAAGTACAGATTGGTGAAGTTCAATCATGGAAGTGTTGCAAGGAGAAGCAAATATGTCCGAAGGGCCACAACTTTCGAGGTTAAAGCTTAGAACTCAGAATTATCAAATAATCAACGGTATTTTATATAAGGCCGGAGTATGTTCCCCTCTGCTCCGATGTATATCTCAAGCTGAAGGTCAAGAAATTCTTCGAAAAATCCATGAAGGACTTTGCGGTAGCCATCTGGCCCCTCGAGCTTTGGTAGGAAAAACACTTCGCCAGGGGTTTTCTTGGCCTACAATAGTAGCTGATGCGGAAACCTTGGTCCGCACTTGCCAAGGATGTCAGTGGATGGGACGAAGGAGTCATCGCCCACCAACAGCCCTTCAAGTAATAGCTCCAGTGTGGCCCATGGCCAGATGGGGCATGGATCTTATTGGTCCCTTCCCAACAGCAAAAGGAAATTTGAAGTTCGTAGTGGTAGCAATTGAATATTTTTCAAAGTGGGTGGAAGCAGAGCCCTAACAGCTATCACTTCGAACAATGTACAGAAATTTTTCTGGAAGAATATCATTTGCCGGTTCGGAGTGCCTAGACAACTCACAGTTGACAATGGAACACAATTCGACGCAGAACCTTTCAAGAAATTTTGCGAAGATCTAGGCATTCAGCTATGTTTTGCTGCAGTGCGACACCCTTAGTCTAATGGAGCTGTAGAAAGAGCCAATGGTAACATTTTGTCAGGGCTAAATCGAAGGATAGTAGGACTGGCGAAAGGACTCTGGACCGAGGAACTTCCGAAGATTTTGTGGTCCATTCGGACCACTCAAATGAGGTCCACGGGTTTCACTCCATTCATACTATTATTCGGAGATGAAGCTATGACACCAACAGAGCTCAAAGGAGGATCACTTCGCAGCACCGAACTGGAAATAGAAGGAGAAAGACAAGCTTCGCTAGATTTAACAGAGGAGACAAGACTTCGAGCTGTGGCAAATTTGTCGAAGTATCAGCAACAGACGAAGGCTTGTTTCGACCCGAAGGTCAAGATTAATGAACTTATGCCGGGTCATCTCGTTTTGAGAAGTATCATAGCACCAGGAAAAATAGGAAATAAATGGGAAGGTCCATACTTAATTGTTCGCTCAGGGCGTCCTGGTTCTTTTAAATTAGCTAATTTGGAAGGTGAAGAGTTAGCGCATACATGGCATGCGGAGCACCTAAAGCGATACTTCGCATAAGGGCTCCTTGTAATCATTTGTAAGCACTTTCCGAATTAATAAAGCATATGGTTAAGATAATGCCTACCCCTCATAAACTTCCCACTTCCGAGTGGACGCACTGGAATAGCGGAGTTGACCGAGAGGGAAGTGTCATTATTTTGAATCATATTTTCCGAGGTGGCGGGCTGACATAATTCGGAGTCCAAGCCACCGACTTGAAGACATCCGTAAAAGAGCCCGAGACCACAGAATGCGGAGTCCAAGCCAATGGCTGGAAGACATCCGTAAAAAGAGTCCAAAGAGACCAAATGATGCGGAGTCCAAGCCACCGGCTTGTAGGCATCCATAAAAAGAGTCCAAAGAGACCAATGCGAACTCCAAACCACTGGTTTAGCTGAGTTCGCAAAAAGAGTCGAAGGAGGCCAAAACAAAACAGAGTTTGAGCCATGAGCTTCGAATGTCTGTTAAGTCCAAAGTGACAAATCATGTAGGACACTGAAGTGTCCGAAAAGTTGTCCAAAGTGATTTATTTCAAAAACATAAGGTATTAAGTTATCAATCTTCAGACTCCAAATAGTCGAAGACATTTTATAAGATTTTAATTAATCTTTAAATTACTGAGGGGCTCCGAACCCCCAAAAATTGTACTCCTAAGTTTTTCTTTGCGTCTAACCATCTTTGAATATAATTCGAAGTTGCTTACGCCCAAAGAGGGGCTAGTAAATAGGGAGACAATTTTAAATCGATATTTATTATTCGAACAAATTATGATTACATCATGAAAAATCGGTATCTATACCGATAAGGAATCGAAGACCCCTTCGATCTCTAGAACTAAGGTTGGAACGACTAGTTCTAGAGCCGGGAGTTCTAACAACTTTGCATTTAACTCTCCAGCCTCCCTTCGAAGCTCTAAAGTCTTTTTGTTCTTGTTGAAGCTCGGCCCAAGTTCGAAGTCGTTCGGGGCTTCTTTCCTAGCTTCCAAGTTCTTCAGGATTTTTATGTTGAATTTTATCTTCATCTTCGGACCACATAATGTCTTCGGAAGATGAAGTTTCGAAGCTAACTTCTTTTTCTTCCTCTTTAATACAAGATAATATGTATTTGCTTACTTCGGACGTAATCGTTTCGGAGCTATCCTGAGGAACTAAAAATCGAGGACGTTTGTGAAGTTTTAAGATATCGAAGGTAGCCCATAGTAAGCGGAGTTCGTCGTTAACGTCTAACACTTCGACATCTTCCATATGAGGCAAAGCCTAAAAAACATGATAAGCAAATTTTCATTCGTAAATGTACAAAAGCATAATGCTTTACATAGACGAAGATCCTAAGATAATTCTAAACCTGTGGGTTCGGCGGGGGCTGACTGCTTGAAGCTTGGGACCGAGCTTGCTTCTGGCGTTGCCCTTCGTCAATCCAAGCCTTGATCGCAGAGCGACCTTCGACTCTCCATGAAGTTTGAAAGGCTTGCCAAGCAGCGGCCACACCTTCGGAAGGAGTAAGGAGCTGGTTGTCATCAAAGGTAATGGGGGCCGCCCCTGTGCTCGGAGTTATCGATTGACCTAGATCTTCGTAGTAACGAAGTATGCCAACAGCAGCCACTTGCCCGGAGATTTCTCCGTACCGAATGCCTGCTGTTTTCATTTGCTTCGCTGCTCCTTGGATCCTCTTCAACCGTCGCAGCAGGGAGATGTTGTCGTCCGAAGGAAGCGTCCCAGTAGTACCGAAGTACTCCAGAACGCCTAGCAATTGGTCCATGACCTCCGTAGCTACCTTCTCCGACTTTAGCTTATCTTCAATCAGGGCATCCTTCGTCGAAGTCAATTCTCTTACTACTCCAGAAAGCCTAGCTGCCTCCGTAGCTAAAGAATTCTTCTGATTGAGTAGCTGGATAGCTTCTTCGGCAGCTTTTGCTTTTTCTTCTTAGAGCCTAACAAGTTCAGCCCTCGTAGTAGCATGCTCCGCCCTCATCTTTTCAATTTCCGCTCGAAGCACAATTTGTTCTGCTTCGAGCTCTTTGTTCGCAGCCTCCAAGCTTTGTCTGGCCCCGCGCTCCGTTGAAACCATGTTATCCAAGTGGGCCACCCGACCTTCGGAGATAGTGAGATTTCGTTGAAGAGTTGTATTTTCCTCTCGAAGGCGAAGGCTTCCACGTTCATTTGAGATGTTTGCAGCTCGGGCCAAGACTATTTGCTGCGAAGAGAAAAACCAAGGTGAGAAATTATTTGTATATAAGTTTGACTCTATTTTGCAGATACTTCGTACCTGGTATGTTGCACGCTCCATGGCAGCGTTAAGATCCGAACTTGAGAAACCAAGGGTTGGTTTCGGTGTTTTGTGATGAGTGATTGACAGGATTTTACCCTCTGTTCGAAGGGTACCTCCGAAGGGTGTTCGGAGGAGGTTTCACCGAAGGGTGTTCGGTGTTTGCTTGCTGCAGCTGTGCAGCGGAGTGTACTTGTCGGAGGAGTCCGACAGTACGCGATGATTGGGTTCGTACCGAAGGCTTCGGTACTTTGGGCGGTACACCGGAGTGTGTGCCGGAGGTTGCTAACCCGGAGAGGTCTCCGGAGTACTGGATACACTTGTTTGCTTGTCGGTGGTGCGCAGGGACTTAGGAGGCGATGGACAAGGTTCGAGCCAGGTGAACCTGGGTCAAGCGGGAGGCTTGATTCTAGGGGAGCGGGGAGCTCCGTCACGGTGGCTGCAAAGGTGGTCCGGGTCGGTCCTCGGGTTGAGGCGCGCCAGGTGAAGGCAGAGAGTGCGGAGCGTGGCTCCGGCTGAAGGTACTCCGAGACAAAGTCCTCGGAGGTGAGGCACTTCGAAGGTACTCCGAATGGAGTGACTTCGGAGTTGGTGGATCAAGTCCTCTGCGGAGGCATGGAATTCGAAGTGTGCTCCGGAGGGAGACATTCGAAGGTACCCGACGAAGGTCTCAGAAGTCGAGGCGCATCGAAGGCATGGTCCGGGTGAGGCTCGTCGAGGAGTGTGCTCGGGGAGAGACACTGCGATGAAGTGCTCATGGAATGCTTCATGCGGAGGCCTTGGACGAAGGAGGGACTTCGAAGGGTGGTACTCCGAAGGTGGGGCTTCGGAGTGAGGAAGGCTTCGGAGCAAGGCTAGCTCCGGAGCGAGGTTGTCTTGTGGCGCTTCGGCCTGCATGGCTTCGGTACACGGACTGACGGAGTTCGAGCTGGGTGAAGCTGCGAAGCCGTGGTGGTCCACTCCGGAGGTGTTGGTGCGAAGGCCCAAGGAGCTTTGACGGCTTCGGCTCAAAACCGTCACTGTATCGGAGACTGACTTCGGTGAGGCGAAGGCCACCAGGCTCAAGGCTTCTCGCCGAAGCTACCGCACCCCTCGCGTGCGAAGGGAGGCTGCAGAAAGTCAAAGACTGCAAAGGCTGACACTGTCTGCTCTGCAAAAAGCTGACGCTGTCCCCTCTGCAAGGCTGACAGAGAAGCCTCCAAAATAAAGGTGGACTACCTTTTGTACCCCTTAGTTCTGTAGAGACAAAATGAATGTAAACCCTAGGGGTAGTGTAGTCAATTCCTTTGGGTGAACTGTGGGCTATAAATATGGGGGCTCGGTAGGTAACATTTAACACTTTGAGCATTTACTGTTGAGCTCCTGTAGCCACATACTTCGATTGTAATACATCCAGAGAGTTCATTTTTTGTGTTCCTTGTTCAAGCGGCGAAGCCCTGCTTCTTTGTGCTTTTTGCTTGAGCTCGCGTTACATACCTCGCCTGTTGTAGTGCACCGAAGCCTGTTGAGGCGAAGGCTGTTTTTGTGCGAGGTGTGTTTTGTCAGTGTGCGTTCGCTCTGTGTAACAGGAGGCGTGACCTCGCTGCTTACTAGCGAAGCCCTGATTGTTGCCCGTTTTGCTTCTTGTGTCGAAGCCCCTAGTGTTGTCTGTTTGTGTGCGTGTAGACCTTCGTGTACGAAGCTCAGCACCAGTTGTTGCTGCCAAGTACTTGGTCGAAGTCCTCAGAGGGCTGTCCACTCTTGCGAAGGGTGAAGTGCGAAGCCTGCTCAAAGCACCCTATGTGCGGAGCCTGCACTGACTTAGCAGAGTAGTTTTTCGAGGGTTGTAAGTGGAGCGAAGTCTTCTTGGCTTCGAACTTTTGCTACTCCGAAGCCTGTGTTCGAAGGTGTCGAAGTACCTCCGAACCAGACCTTCGAAGGTAGTGTTCGAAGCCTGTTCCGCAGAAGACAGAACTGAATCCGAAGGCTAGTTTTTAGCCCGAAATTTTAAAAGCTCCCATTCACCCCCCCTCTGGTCGCCGTTTCCGGTCCAACAATTGGTATCAGAGCGGGTTAAGATCATCAGTTGACCTTAACCGGTTTTGTGATCTATTGGCGACATGGATAGAGGCAGTAAAATTCCTCTGTTCGATGGGACAGATTTTGCATACTGGAAGGTGCGCATGGAGGCTTACTTGTTAAGCCAAGGAAATGCAATTTGGGAGATTGTGGACTCACAATACTCCATCCCTGAGACTCGCACCTCTCAGACTGATAAGGATCAGTATATTGCCAATTCCAAGGCAAGAAACATACTGTTCATCGGTTTGAGTAGAAGTGAGTTCGATAGGGTGCAACACCTTAGGACTGCTAGGGAGATTTGGACAACACTCACTGTCTTTCATGAGGGCTCTGCTCAGATTAAGGCCAGGCGCCAAAGCACCTACAATCAACAGTATCAGCTGTTTGTGCAGGCACCTGGTGAATCTATAGATGCCATGTTTTCTCGCTTTGACGCGATAGTGAGTAACTTGCGCTCCAACGGGACGCTTGCTTACAGTGATCACGATAGGGCTATCAAGCTTCTCTATGCTCTTGACCGTAGCATATGGGAAGTAAAGATATCCAGCATTGAGGAGTCCACAGGCTATGACACCTTGACCTGTGATGAGCTCTTTAGCAAGCTGAAGTCCACAGAGATTGCCAAGGCATCTCTTGCTGTGCACAGAAGCTCTTTGCCACAACCATTGGCATTGGTTTCTAGCACTAGCCGTGGCACCACTGCAGAACCAAGCACATCAGGCACTTGTGTTCTTGCAGATGGTTTTGCTTTGTCCTCCCTGGTCTCCGTCACAAAGGAGCAGGTGGATACTCTAGCTGATGATGAGCTTGCTCTCATTGCCCGGAGGTTCACCCGCTTTCATCATGAGAGACGGGATCAGAGGAGAAGTGGTTTTAGTGGTTGCTATGAATGTGGCGACACTTCTCATATTAAGGCCAATTGCCCCAAGATCAAGAAGAGAGATAAGAGTGACCGCCCCAAATACCACAAAAAGGAGAGGAAGCCCTTTGTGAAGGGCAAGCACGGCAAGATGGCTAAGAAAGTAGCCAAGGCCGCTTCCAGAGCTTTTGTTGCTGCTCTCAGCGACATCGACACATCCTCAACTGAGGAGTCGAGCTCTGAGGAGGAGGAGTCCCCAAGGAAGGAGGACAAGAAGGACAAGAAGGGACGTGACTTCACCGGCCTTTGCTTCATGGCCGACAGCGATCACAGCGGCGATGAGCTTGACTCATCTGAGGTAAACCTATCATCTGATCAGCTTCTAATTAAATTAGATGAGCTGAATGAAGTAGTGCTTGGTCAGGATAGATTACTTGTGCAAGCCGCTAGAGAAAGAAAAGACCTTAGACTTAGGCTAGAAAATGTTTCTACTGAATATGCCATGCTTAAGTCTAAATTTGATGATGCTGAATGTGAATCATGTTCTGTTGTCATGAGTGAGCTTGCTCAGTTGCGTTCTGTTCATGCTCAAACTCTTTCTGAGCTTGAGACTGCACAGAAGCAGTTTTTGGAGGTGGATTCTAGACCTCATGATATTATTGATTGCATGAACTGCTCTTTATTACGCGATAGCATTAATTTACGTGATAAGCATGTTCATGATTTGGAGGCTAGATTGGAGAGGGCCGGTAGTTCTAAGGATGTGCAGCCTGTGTGTGACACATGCATAACCCTTAAGGACCAGCTAGGCACCGTTAGAGAGCGAGCTGAGAACCTCATGTCAGAAAATGAATACCTTCTTTCCGTGGTAAACAAATGCACTGAGGGAAAGGGTAGGATGGATTTGCTCTTGGCCAAGACCAAGTTGTGTGCTGACAGAGCAGGGGTAGCTCTAGGTTTGGGTTTTGAGAGGATACCTTCAGACAGTATGACCAAAACTGTTTTACCTCTCCCACTACCCTAGAGAAAGAGAGAGCTCTGTTGGACACCCCATCAGCCAAAAAGCCTACCCATCCACCAAAGAAAACCACTCCTCCTGCCAAGAAAAATCCTCCCAAGAAAACCACACAGAGAAAACCCAAGGAGCCTGTGAGAGTTGCTCCTGTGACCCATGAGAGTGCCCCTAGGAGAGTGTTCCATTGTTCTTATTGTCAGTGGGCGGGTCATTTGGTTGGATTTTGTTTTCGTCGCATCAAGGATGAGCGACGCTCTCAGGCGATGAGTTACCAGGACATGCATTACCCATCTTTAGGTATGCATGAGTCTGAGTATTACTATCGTCCTACTTTTGAGGCTCCTCGTGCTTCTCGGAGAGGTTTTGTTCCTCGAAGTCTTCACCATGTTCCATATGGTGGTAGACCTCGAGCTAGCAGATTTGTACCTCGTCAGAGTAGGAGACCTCGACATGTTGTTCTTTCACAGCATGTAGGTAGACCTCGCACTTTGCATCATTCTGATTATTATGTGCGTAGACCGTCTGCTTTTACTGTGCCTACTACTCGTGTCACTCAATGCTGGATGCCTCGTCATTATTTTACTCACCCCAGCACTGAGCGATCGAGACGTTCTTATCATGTGTAGGTGATAGGTCGAGGCTTGGAGGGCACATGGATCATGGACTCCGGTTGTTCGCGCCACATGACCGGAGATGCAGCATGGTTCTCCAGCCTCACCACAACCAAGCAAAGGGAACATATCATCTTCGGAAACAATCGAAGGAGTAGAGTGAAAGGTAAAGGTGTGGTAAGAATTAATTCGAACTTCACTCTCAAAGACGTTGCTTTGGTTGAGAACCTGGGATACAATTTGCTGTCTGTATCTCAGTTGCTTGATGAGGGCTTCGAAGTGCGATTTCATCGCGATACTTCGCAAGTGCTCAATTCTGATGGTGTTGTAGTGTGTAAGATCTTTAGAGTTGGGAGAGTTTTTGGAGCTGATTTTTCAGAGTCGTCTGGTTCTTCTCATTGTCTTGTTGCACATTCGACTTCTGAGCTTTGGAAGTGGCATAGGAGACTAGGGCATATGAGCTTTGAGTTGCTCGCTCGTTTGAGCGCCCTAGGTCTGATCCGAGGATTGCCCAAGCTCAAGTTTGAGAAGAATTTAGTTTGCGCTCCTTGTCGACATGGAAAAATGATTGCCGCTTCGCATTCGCCAGTCACCACAGTGATGACTGAACAACCCGGAGAACTTCTCCATATGGACACTGTAGGTCCTTCTCGGGTCAGTTCTTTAGGCGGCAAGTGGTATGCTTTAGTTATTGTCGACGATTACTCTCGCTACTCTTGGGTCTTCTTCCTTGCCAGCAAGGATGAAGTGTTTTCACACTTTCGGAGCTTGGCTTTGAGACTTTTCACTGAACTCCCTGGTGCATTAAAATTCATTCGAAGCGATAATGGCACTGAGTTCAAAAATAGTCTCTTTGTTGACTTTTGCATGGAGCATGGCATAGAACATCAATTCTCTGCTCCGCGGGTTCCTCAACAGAACGGTGTCGTTGAGAGGAAGAACCGCACTTTGGTTGAGATGGCTAGGACGATGCTTGATGAGCATAGGACTCCTAGAAAATTCTGGGCTGAGGCCATGAACACTGCTTGCTACATCTCAAACCGTATTTTCTTGCGCTCAATTTTAAATTTGACATCTTATGAGCTGCGTTTTGGGAGACAGCCCAAGGTTACTCATCTTCGAGTTTTTGGCTGTCGCTGCTTTATCCTAAAACGTGGTAACTTGGATAAATTTGAGTCGCGATCTTCTGACGGGATCTTTTTGGGCTATACTACTCATGGTCATTCGTATCGTGTTTATAATTTGGAAACTAACACTGTCATCGAGTCATGTGATGTGACTTTTGATGAATCAACCCCCTCTGTTAGTTCTGTTTTTGAACAGGCAAATGAACACGACATGGAACAGACCTTATTCGAAGACGAAGATCCCGGAGAATTCGAGGATGAACCCCTACTACCCTCGACGTCAACCCCCGAAGCTGACCCCGCTTCAACTACTTCGGCACGAGGTCCCGAAGCAACTACCTCGACATCGGTCATCTTGGACCACTCCAACGCACAAGTTGAGGGGGAGACTGCATCCCGCCGAGAGGCTCCACATCATGTTCAAAGGATGCACCCTCCCGAGCAGATCATTGGTGAGCTTGATCAAAGGGTAACACGTTCTCACGCCCATTTCACTAATGCTGCTTTTGTTGCTTCTTTCGAGCCTTTAGATATTAGTCATGCACTTTCTGATTCTAGTTGGATCAATGCTATGCATGAGGAACTTGAAAATTTTGAGAGAAACCAAGTCTGGACTTTAGTTGATCCTCCACCTAATGTTCATTTCATTGGAACAAAATGGATTTTCAAAAATAAACAAGGAGAGGATGGGACTATAGTTAGAAACAAGGCTAGACTTGTAGCTCAGGGCTTTTCTCAACTAGAAGGGATTGATTTTACTGAAACTTTTGCACCTGTTGCTCGCCTTGAGGCCATTAGGATTTTGCTTGCCTTTGCGACATCCCGGGGATTCAAACTCTATCAAATGGATGTCAAAAGTGCTTTTCTTAATGGCTTCATAGGTGAAGATGTTTATGTAAAACAACCCCCTGGTTTTGAAAACCCCAAGTACCCACATAAAGTCCTTAAACTTCATAAGGCTCTTTATGGACTCAAGCAGGCCCCTCGGGCGTGGTATGATAGACTTAAGTCTTTTCTGCTTGAGCGAGGGTATTTGATGGGCTCTGTTGATAAAACTTTGTTTACTCTCAAGCATGGCAAAGATTTCCTCCTAGTTCAGATTTATGTGGATGATATCATCTTTGGTGGCTCTTCTCATGCTTTGGTTGCCGAGTTTGCAGATACCATGAGCAGGGAATTTGAAATGTCAATGATGGGTGAACTCACCTTTTTCCTTGGTTTGCAAATCAAGCAAAGCAAACAAGGTACTTTTGTCCACCAGACAAAGTACACCAAGGACCTGCTCAAGAAGTTCGACATGTCCGATGCGAAGCCCCTTGCCACTCCAATGGCTACATCTGTAGCATTGGACCCTGACGAAGATAGAGAAGCCGTAGATCAGAAGGAGTTCCGGAGCATGATCGGCTCCCTCCTCTACTTGACTGCCACGAGGCTGGACATACACTTCGCTGTGTGTCTGTGCGCTCGTTTTCAGGCTTCACCACGAGCTTCGCACCGCCAAGCGGTTAAGCGCATCTTAAGGTATCTCAAACACACCCTTGAATTTGGCATATGGTATTCAGCGTCTTCATCTTTATGTCTTCGAGGTTATTCTGATGCGGATTTTGCTGGGTGTAGAATTGATAGGAAGAGTACCTCTGGTACTTGTCATTTTCTGGGTACTTCTCTGGTTTGCTGGTCTTCCCGCAAATAGTCTAGTGTTGCACAATCGACGGCTGAGGCCGAATATGTTGCTGCAGCTAGCTGTTGCTCTCAGATCTTGTGGATGGTTTCCACTTTGCGGGATTTCGGGTTAGATTATAAGAGTGTTCCACTTTTCTGTGATAACACTAGTGCTATTTGTATTGCAAACAACCCGGTTCAGCACTCCAGAACCAAACACATTGATGTACGGTATCATTTTCTCAGAGATCACAATGAGAAGGGTGATATTGAACTTCAATATGTTGATACCCAACACCAGCTTGCCGATATTTTTACAAAACCCCTCGATGCTTCTCGATTTGCTTACTTGCGTGGGGAACTTGGTATTTGTCATCCCTACGGCATTTTGTGAGGGGGAGCTGATTTTAATTGTCTTGCATATGCTCATTATGTGTGAAATTGCATTTACATCTTTTGCTATTATATGCCTGCTTTTAATTCAAAGAAATCATGACAGCTCAGCTCTATGAAATATGTCTGGAACATTGATTGTGCATGATGTTTTATTTTCTAAAATCAAAACTTGCTCACCGCACAATCGTGTATCTAGCTTGTTTAGGCAGGACTGCTTTTAGCTATCTTTTATCTACTTGACAGCAAGACACTGTTCCTTGGATGCTAAAATTTGCAACTTGAAAAATGTGTTCTTTATTCATGGATATTCATCAAAATATTTAATTCACCTGAATCAAAATCAAAAATCCATGATTTGTCTGGTTTAAATGAAAAGATCCAGGAGGGTTTGTTTGTCGCACTACTCTATTCTAGACTGCTTACCATTGCACTTTGGTCTGAACTGGGATAGTGTAGTGTATGCCAAAATCACCGCCTTAAGCTTCAGATGGATTTCATGCCTAGGCTTGGCCTGATTGGAAAGTATAAGGTGGACAAACAAATAACCCCTGGCATTAAGAAAAGAACAACAAAATTAATTAATCATCAAGTTTGCTTTCAAAGCTCCTTTTTGAACAAGACTTGTCTGTCTAGGGTAGAAATTGTTAGCTTTGCGCAGTCCTTGCCTTCACATGTCTAGCTGCTATGATTAAGTGGTGATGCTTTTATCTCAAAATGACTAAATCACATGCCATCATCTTGTTTCACAGAATGTTAAATTGAGCTGAGCACATGAACATTGGTATAACTGTTGGCATATTTTTGCATTATATGTCTTTGCAATTCTATTCATTTCGAAGCTTTGCATTTTTTGACTGCTCCTTGATGCTTGCATTGCCAAAGGGGGAGAGATTTGCTATGTTCTCTGCCGCAAGAAGGCATAATTTCGAAAAGGGGAGAGATTCTTGACATAAAGGGGGAGAAAAATTTGCTTAACTCAGGGGGAGTTCTTATCAAGGGGAGATTTGCCAAAGGGGCTTTTACTCTTTTACAAAGGGGGAGAAAAATTCTTTTATCAAGTGACATGCTTTGGCTCTTTTCTGAGTTTTATGGTCACTTGTGTGCTGAAAGTTTTTAAATTTTCTTGAACTTCGATTTGGTTGTCAATGCACTCATCAAGGGGGAGATTGAGAAACCAAGGGTTGGTTTCGGTGTTTTGTGATGAGTGATTGACAGGATTTTACCCTCTGTTCGAAGGGTACCTCCGAAGGGGCTTCGGAGGTGGTACCTCCGAAGGGTGTTCGGAGGAGGTTTCACCGAAGGGTGTTCGGTGTTTGCTTGCTGCAGCTGTGCAGCGGAGTGTACTTGTCGGAGGGGTCCGACAGTACGCGATGATTGGGTTCGTACCGAAGGCTTCGGTACTTTGGGCGGTACACCGGAGTGTGTGCCGGAGGTTGCTAACCCGGAGAGGTCTCCGGAGTACTGGATACACTTGTTTGCTTGTCGGTGGTGCGCAGGGACTTAGGAGGCGATGGACAAGGTTCGAGCCAGGTGAACCTGGGTCAAGCGGGAGGCTTGATGCTAGGGGAGCGGGGAGCTCCGTCACGGTGGCTGCAAAGGTGGTCCGGGTCGGTCCTCGGGTCGAGGCGCGCCAGGTGAAGGCAGAGAGTGCGGAGCGTGGTTCCGGCTGAAGGTACTCCGAGACAAAGTCCTCGGAGGTGAGGCACTTCGAAGGTACTCCGAATGGAGTGACTTCGGAGTTGGTGGATCAAGTCCTCTGCGGAGGCATGGAATTCGAAGTGTGCTCCGGAGGGAGACATTCGAAGGTACCCGACGAAGGTCTCAGAAGTCGAGGCGCATCGAAGGCATGGTCCGGGTGAGGCTCGTCGAGGAGTGTGCTCGGGGAGAGACACTGCGATGAAGTGCTCATGGAATGCTTCATGCGGAGGCCTTGGACGAAGGAGGGACTTCGAAGGGTGGTACTCCGAAGGTGGGGCTTCAGAGTGAGGAAGGCTTCGGAGCAAGGCTAGCTCCGGAGCGAGGTTGTCTTGTGGCGCTTCGGCCTGCATGGCTTCGGTACACGGACTGACGGAGTTCGAGCTGGCTGAAGCTGCGAAGCCGTGGTGGTCCACTCCGGAGGTGTTGGTGCGAAGGCCCAAGGAGCTTTGACGGCTTCGGCTCAAAACCGTCACTGTATCGGAGACTGACTTCGGTGAGGCGAAGGCCACCAGGCTCAAGGCTTCTCGCCGAAGCTACCGCACCCCTCGCGTGCGAAGGGAGGCTGCAGAAAGTCAAAGACTGCAAAGGCTGACACTGTCTGCTCTGCAAAAAGCTGACACTGTCCCCTCTGCAAGGCTGACAGAGAAGCCTCCAAAATAAAGGTGGACTACCTTTTGTACCCCTTAGTTCTGTAGAGACAAAATGAATGTAAACCCTAGGGGTAGTGTAGTCAATTCCTTTGGGTGAACTGTGGGCTATAAATATGGGGGCTCGGTAGGTAACATTTAACACTTTGAGCATTTACTGTTGAGCTCCTGTAGCCACATACTTCGATTGTAATACATCCAGAGAGTTCATTTTTTGTGTTCCTTGTTCAAGCGGCGAAGCCCTGCTTCTTTGTGCTTTTTGCTTGAGCTCGCGTTACATACCTCGCCTGTTGTAGTGCACCGAAGCCTGTTGAGGCGAAGGCTGTTTTTGTGCGAGGTGTGTTTTGTCAGTGTGCGTTCGCTCTGTGTAACAGGAGGCGTGACCTCGCTGCTTACTAGCGAAGCCCTGATTGTTGCCCGTTTTGCTTCTTGTGTCGAAGCCCCTAGTGTTGTCTGTTTGTGTGCGTGTAGACCTTCGTGTACGAAGCTCAGCACCAGTTGCTGCTGCCAAGTACTTGGTCGAAGTCCTCAGAGGGCTGTCTACTCTTGCGAAGGGTGAAGTGCGAAGCCTTCTCAAAGCACCCTGTGTGCGGAGCCTGCACTGACTTAGCAGAGTAGTTTTTCGAGGGTTGTAAGTGGAGCGAAGTCTTCTTGGCTTCGAACTTTTGCTACTCCGAAGCCTGTGTTCGAAGGTGTCGAAGTACCTCCGAACCAGACCTTCGAAGGTAGTGTTCGAAGCCTGTTCCGCAGAAGACAGAACTGAATCCGAAGGCTAGTTTTTAGCCCGAAATTTTAAAAGCTCCCATTCACCCCCCCCTCTGGTCGCCGTTTCCGGTCCAACAGAACTCTCCGCCTCACTCAAGATGGCCACCAAGTCCGTCTCCCTGACTTCGCGACTAGCTCGATCCAAAGGTTCGAGCAAAGTCCGAAGCCCACTTCTTCACTCCAGGAAAGGAGCTAGAAGAGGGAGCATGCTCAAGGCTTGCTGGTCATCTTCGTTTGGCGAAGGTCCGGAGTGCTGAGCCGTATTTTTTGGAGCTCTAGCAGATTGGCCCCTCTCCGTAGATTGGCTCTCGTCTGTTGACTCAGACGGAGTTGATCCTGAGCTCGGAGCGGGGAGGTGGTCCATCTTGCCCTTGCCTTTTCCAGGTCCCATTTGAGTGGCTCCTGGAATTGGCTCCAAAGTTGTCGAAGGTCCAGGAATTATATCTTCGGGGAGGATCTCTTCCATGGGAGTGGATCCTGTAAAAACAAAGGTATTATACATTGTATAATTTTGCAGAGAAAAAAAGAACAAAAGAATTATGCGAAGTTTACCTTCGACATTTTGGCGACAGGTGAGCATTGGGCTGCTTGGCGGGTCGAAGGCTACTCCAAAGTCTTCGTCGGAGTCAGCAGTCAAATCTTCGACTGTTGGAGCACCTTCGCGAACAGCCGTTGTTACTTCACCCGGAATCGAAGCTGCAGCAACTTCGACTTCGCTTTTATCCACAGGGGCTCCGTCTTGTGGTAAAATTTCCTGAGCAGCCGGAGTCCTCACTTGCTCAAGATTCTCTTGAGACTCTGGCACGCTCGCAGCTTCATAAATATGTGCATCTTTTTGTGTTGCATCTTCGTCGATCAGGCCAACAAGCATTCTGCCTTCATCTTCCATGGAATCGGAGATTGAAGTTCTTGGGCTCGAAGGTGCAAAAGCTCTTGGCTTTCGAGTTACTTTCTTTAGTGGAGTCTTGGCAGAGCTCGAAGCTCCAACTTTGGCTTTTCTCTTTTTGGGCCCTTTCTCCGTAGGCACCCAATCCAGAAGAGGGGGCGGAACAACTTCGAGTAGTCCCCATACTCGGTTGGACCGTTCCCATGTACCAACCAGCTTAATTCTCCATTCCTTCTCGGTCGGAGTTGGGACGCCCAAGATCTTCTCCGAAGCTCGCACAATCTGCTCCGAAGTTATAGGGGCTGAAGAAGCTACAAAATGAGTTAAGTTGGATATCTCTTCGAATAAATATACATGATATATGTTGTTTTCGAAGTTACCTGCAGGACTCGAAGTCAAAGAAATTTTGCGAAGACCGCCCTCCGAATCTTCCTCAAAGGTAACTGGCCAGTTGGCCATCAGGGGAGGAATTTGAAGCCCGAGGAATTCTTCGGCTAAGTCCCGCATACTCAGGCGGCGACTGATTTTTTGGAGTAGACTAAGGCGAGCTTCGAGCTGGCCCGGATCCAGGTGCACAGGAGCTTCCTTTCGGAAGTTGATATCTTGCAAGGGTCTAGCTAGGCGACTGCTCGCCCCAACTTCAGCATAAAACCACTTCAATATCCAGTCGGTGTACCATCTAACATTGATGGCCTTGGCGGGAAACCGGAGAGCATACTCGTCTTGGAGTCTGAAGTTGATGCTTCCGAAGGCTACCACCATCTTCTCACCTCTGGGGCCTACGAAGGTCTTTGGTTGACACGAAGCTCTGTGCAGTGCTGCGAAGATCTCCGCCCTTCCTTCACAACCTTCGGCTCGCAACGCCCATTCGAAGATGGCGAGACGTGCTACAGCGTTTGGAGAAAGTTGGGGGAGAGTGACGTGGAACAAGTCCAATACCTCCGCCAAGAAGTCAACCGCCGGAAGTCCCAAGCCAGCTTCAAAGAAGGCTTTGAAGACGACCACTTCTCCGGGCCTTGGCGATGGAATGATTTCCTTTCCGGGTTTGCGAATCATGACTCCCGAACTAATCTTGCCTTCTATTGCGATTGCGAGTGATTCTCTTTTGCAGGTTGAAGGCCCCAATTGAAATGACTGATCCATGTATTTCGTTGATGCCGGAAAAAGGTCTTGAGTGCCAGCATTTTGGGGATTTCTCCCCGCCGCCGCCATTGTTGCCATTGCTGGTGTTGGAGCCGCCATTGTTATTCAATATACACTTTCGAGCTATTCTAAGTTATTATCCTTTCGGAGGCTTGGAATAGTTTCCTTCGCAAACACTTCGTTTGTTTGTTTCTAATCTTCAGAAACCTGTTAGCGTAATCTTTTACGCCAACAGGTACCTATTGCCATCTTTAGCCAGGAATGATCCAGCCCACAAAAAATAAAAATGTGGCCCAGAAAATTTCAACCCACAAAACTCGACCTATTAAAGGACAGCCATTAAAAGTCAACCCCTAAAAATTCGTCTTAGGAATAGTCAGCTGAGGAAAAGATCGGCATAGAAATTCGTGGCCAACGATCCAGCCCACGATAAATAAGACTGCAGCCCACAAAAAATTCAGCCCACAAAAAGTCAACTAACGAAACATTTGGCCATAAATGTCCAGAAAAATGTGCAGCCAGGAAAGATGCAGCCCACAAAACTCGAGCTATTAAAGGACAGCCATTAAAAATCGGCCCATAAAATTCATCTTAGGAATCGTCAGCCGACGAAATATTGGCCCATAAGTATAGAAAAATGAACGGCCTAGGAACGATCCGGCCCATGAAAAATAAAAATGTGGCCCATAAAATTCAGCCCACAAATATTGACTTATGAAATGAGAACCCATTAAAAATAAGCCCATAAAAATTTATCTTAGCAATCATTGGCCCATGAAATCTTGGCCCATAAATGATCAGTATAGAATTTGGCGGCCCATGATCCAGACCACGGAATATCTTAAAGGACAACCCATTATGATCGGGCCATTAAAAATTTGCCCATAAAAATTCGTCCTATGAATTGACGGCCGACGAAATATTGGCCCATAAAAGTTTGGAAAAATGTGCGGCCCGGGAACAATCCGGCCGACGAAAATTAAAAATGTGCGCTCAAAAAATTCAGCCCATAAAAATCAGCCTATAAAAATTAGGCCCATTAAAAATTCATCCTAGGAATTATTGGCCCACGAAACATTGGCCCATAAATGTTCCGCCTAGAAACGTCGAGAGTAACGAAGCGTTGGATAAATCTGGGCCATTTAACTACTCCTACTTATTGTTCCAACTTACTTGGGACCATTGCTAAGAAGAAACCACTTTTAAGACCTAAAATTTACGACGTTAATAAAAGAGAAAAAATACGAGACCTTGATTATATGGTAAGTCTAGATTAACGATGGAGATTGATTGCTAATTATATACATAACAAGCTTGTAATTTTATTAACATAAGCAAAAATTATATGAATACAATTTTACTTGTATACCTTTGGAATAGAGATTGAGTTGTATATCAAATACAAATGTACAATTTTAGGTGAAAAATTGAAGAACTAGAGACTTGGTAAAGGTTTGGATAGATAGGGAATTGGGAAGGGGCACGTAGTTGGGTAGACTGGCAATGAGCCAAAGACAAGCCTAGAGTAATTAGAGCTTAAGCCATAAGCTTATCTCCTTAATCACTCTTAAAATTCTACATGAACAAAATTATTCATATATTACAAAATTATTGATGCAATACTATAATATAAATTGTATCGTGGATCCTAGACTTGATTAAATTATGGCTCCACTTGTGATTGGGTATGTCTATGTGGTTATAGGATATGGTTATCAAAGCTCTATCAATTTTCCTAGTTTGATATTTCATGGTTTGGGATAGAGTAATATAATTATACTCGTTATGCCCTTCGTGGTAAATCCAAAACTACTCTATGATATCTTTGTTGTAGAATTTTGAATCAAAAGTAACAACACATTTAGAGAACGACACTACTATGTGATATCTTTGTTGTAGAAAATTAAAGCAAAAGTAACAACACATTTAGGGTGTGATTGGTCCAGCTGTGGATTCCTGGAAATTTGTTTGTTGTAAGATGTGGGAAAGCTGCTATGAGCTGACAGCTATCGGAAAGCTAAAAGTTGTCTCGCTGAAACGACTTTCAACTGTGGATTTATGTAATAAATGTCATTTATGCCCCTAAGGGTCTGCAAGACCATTTATATGCTAATTAATCGCATTGACATGTAGATGACCATTTTGAAAATGAATTTATCGTGTTTGTCAATATTTATATAAAAGATATAATGATTTGCCATGCCATACATATAATTACTATAAAAGATATATGGATCTATTATCGACCTAACCATAATATCTTCAACTAACCGAAGCATTGGCTATGTTATCACAAATCATGTTCATGGTAACCTCATTTTCCTCAAGAATTACATCCCCTTGTTCCAGTTCTTGTCTCTTAGTGGCATCCTGTTCTTCCGGCACAAAGTCCTCATCTTCATCACATTTCTCAAACTCCTCATCGTGCAATGTGCTATCACAAATAAAATTGTGCAATGTCATACAAGCAATGATAATATGTGTCTGCCTACAAGTTGAGAAACTTGGCATCGCCTTTAATATTTGCCACTTTTGTTTGAGAACACCAAATGCATGCTTAATAATATTGTGAAGGGATGAATATAAATAATTAAACATCTCACACTTCTCTTGAGGTGCACACTATATGAGTGGAGGGGTGCTGTCGGGAGTTGGGGCAGAGCAGGGAGTTGGGGAGGGGAGTCCGGCGCTGGGTGGCCTGTGAGGTGAGGGTCTTAGCCAAGAGTTGGGGTGGAGCAGGAGCCCTAGCTGGCGTGAGGGACTCTGGGGTGGAGCAGGAGCCCTAGTCAGCATAAGGGAGCAAGACTACATGACTAATAGGGGAGGGGTCAGCGGGAGGAGGGTCGCCAGGGAGGGGGCGGTAGAAATGGGTCCCAAGGGAGAGGGTCATGGGGGAGGGGTCAGTAGGAACGGGTCGCGGGGGAGAGGGGATCTTGGGGGGAGAGAGGTTGCAGGGGAGAGGGGGGTCTCTAGGGAGAGGGTCTCGGGGGCATGGGGAGCACGAATCAGTGAAATCAGGGGTATGGACATATTCCAAATAACACTATATATGGGAATCTGTTGATTTTTTTTGAAATCGGATCACATTTGGAACCCCTTTGGTTCAAATTTTAGACTTTTTGACGTGAATCACTTTCTAGAATCAGAACCAAAGATATCCTTATAGAACAACACACTGAATGACCATCTAAATTAACCTATAGAAACAAAGTTCAATTTTTCCAACAAATAAATATAATCAAACTAGAAAAGGTGAC
This sequence comes from Zizania palustris, assembly GCA_019279435.1. Classification (NCBI taxonomy): domain Eukaryota; kingdom Viridiplantae; phylum Streptophyta; class Magnoliopsida; order Poales; family Poaceae; genus Zizania; species Zizania palustris. Next base: position 12,022,198 of record JAAALK010000086.1, on the reverse strand, counting down.
CCCCTTCTTTCACACAAAATGTGGGCATAAGGAGAAATTAATTGTTAAAGGAACAAATATAAGACAAAGAAAGGAGCTACCAACAATAATTGTTGGAAATCAATCTCTTCAAGCAATAAACCCTATTTAATAGAGTTAAGTCCTGGCTATGATAATTTCCTCACCACTAACATTTCTTTATAGGAATGTGATCTAGAAGGAAGAAACCCAACACTTGTTTTTATTGTCAATCTGCAAGATTAAAACATACTAACCACTGTAACGAGGGGTGAATGCAACACTCCAATTTCTTCAACTAATGCAAAACCTGACAGAACAATAGTAAAAACTTTAGATATGTAACTCAGATTGGTTTGAAATTTTAACCGAAAAAACTAGACTTCAATACAAATCATTATAAATAAGAACCACTCAAATCTGATTTACTATTCAAAAGTTATGACCCTAAAAAATTACTACAACGCAAAACATATGACTCTAATCTAAAAACTAAAATCTTGATTACTTCTAAAATACGAGGAATTAAACAATGAAACATTTTAGATCTCTTTCTTAATATCCTAGCAAGGTTTTGGATGAATCAATTTAAACTAAATACTAACCTAATTTGTCTTTCTTGATTGATCTATCTATTTTGCTCATCCATCTAGTCTGTTTATATGCACCTCATGTGGACTGTGGCCGCCACCATGAGCCACAAAGATAAACAACATATGGAGTCCTAATCTAGTTAGGAATTATTATCTCTTACTCAATAATAAATCCTATCTTCTTCCAAATTTTCCTCTCTTTTTATATTTGCACATATCTTACATACATCATATCAAAACATCATCTTCACGTGCAACATTGTCTAGCTTGAGTGTCCCAGATAATTTCCTTGATCATTATGAACCTTAGCTCCTCCACGAGCCTATCTCTGATCCTGTCATCAACCCTGATTCACCCTCAAGCAACACCCACACACGAACAAACCAAGAAACTATTTTTTCTAAACAGTGTTCACGTAGATGCTAGACGCTAGTCGGGTGGTGACCCGGCGCCTAGCGCCTAGAGGCATTCTATTTTTCTTCTCGTCCAGTGCTCCCCTCTCTTTATTTTTCACACTCCCCTCCTCTCTCATTCTCTCAAGCTCCAGGAGCTATTCCTCCAGGTTCTACTTTCTGTACTTCTCCTCCTCTTCTCCTCTATGCCTTGGGTTCCCCTTCGGCATTCTTCTGCCATCGGCGGCAACGGTGGCTACGTCCTTCACTAGATCTGACCACCCATCACTGGATCCGACCGCTCGTCATCAGATCCGCTCGACCGTAGCTGTATCTTGCTACCTTCCTACTGCTAGCTAGCTAGGCGGCACCATCACCCAGGGTGCCTAGGTGCCGCGGTGAACCGCTCAGGCCACGGTTGATCCCCCTAGGTGCCCCATATGCCTATCTAGTCGAACAGGCCCTCCACGCGGCACTGAGGTGGCACCCAGCGCCTAATTTCTCCTAGGCGGGCACCTAGAGCCGCCATTTTGAACAATGTTTCCAAACAAAAGTTCTTTCTAATTGGACTCAATCAATCATAAAGATGGTGTATTTATTGATTTTACATTTTAAAACATATGATCCAACTCGTATATTAAAAATCCGAGTGATCCAAAATCTTGAGTGTTGAATTCTAAGTGTTAAGTGTTGAGTGCTATAGTGCTAAGTCCCGAGTGTTGACTCATGAGTGTTTGTTCGACCAGCTAATCAAAGTACCCGACCTTACCTGCCCGACCACCTGACCACTTTGTCGTCAGACACCAAATAACCAAATAACATCTATATCATTGTCAAACCAATTTGTTTATTACATATCAATGATTATACACATGATGTCACACATTCTTACTAGTTGTTACTACTAAAACCAGTCCCAATAAAATTTTGTGTTTGGTTTTCTCAAGGTGACGTAAATGGTAATAAAACTAATTACATTGTCAAGTGATAAACAATGTATCAGATTACCAGATTTATTTGGTTAACAAGTATAATGTATTATGTTTACGTTACAATGTTTAGTTGATAAGTATAATATATTCTAGTAACGTGATCTGATATCGATCTGGTTAGAATGTAATGGGTTAATTACTAGGTTGTAATATGATTACGTGGTATTTAATACTAGCACATTCAAACTAAACAAAATCTAATGTAATCAGTTTGAATGGTAAACAAATAATACTTAAAATAAACCCAACCAAACGGCTTACTAGTGTTAGGAGATGTTTAGTATGTATCCCAATATGAAATAATCTGTAGTTTTAGATCCGGAAGAACATAGTCTATTATTATTATAGATTTTTCTAAATTCTATCTACTCAACTGTTTAAAAATTAAGCATACATTAACGTTTGTTTTGCATCTCTAGAAGTGATGAGGATATCACCGACTGGTATATGACCATGCTTATGTTTTACAATAAATAACCTAAGGTACGTACATTCTATATTAGATTTACATTTTATATATTTGTGATAAGGATGCTACACTAGAGATGACTTTACTTTCAATTATAGAAATTCTTACATGGATCAAGCGACACATTGAGAGTATATCAAGGGGAATATCATGGAAGTTGATTGGAGACCAAGTCAAGGTCATCCAAATATAATATACAAGTTTGGGACGCTAATTTTGCACTAAGAGAAAGTAGAGATAAAGTTCTACACATTTTTAACTTGGACTAGGACTGCAGGGACAATACCAGTTCTAATTTGGATGACCTTAGACTTTTTGGAAAGCTTGAGATGTCATCTTTCCAACTAATCAAGCTACACCTCTAGATTCCATTCTAAGAGATCACAATCACCAAAAATGTGTATTTCTTTTTCAGTTCGAACCAACCGGGAAGGAAGGTCCACAATATGACAACAAATAAAAGAGTGATGCATCACCATACTATGGAATAACATCATGTAATAAAATTATGTTTTGAATAGTTTAGGAAGGTTTAAGAAGAAATTTTGGCCTACCTTTATAGCTGGCCGAAAATCCCTTTATTCCTTTCCTATTTCAGTCCATGCCAAATCTATTGAAGATTAGATTTTGGACTGCCTTTGTTGCGGGCCGAAATTCCATGTTCATCTCCTATTTAGTCTAGGACGAAACACCATTGTAAGATGAGTTTTTTTTAGATCAAACTTTAGCCTCACTATTTTGCCGTGTAATCCCGTGATCGTCTAGTTCGCTAGATACACGTTACAGAACTCCACCGTTGGTATTAAGTTGAGTGTTTGTTCATCCTGTTCTTACTAGTTCTCGATTGCTTACAGGGATTACCCTCATGATTGGGATGGTCGTGCCTCCATCAAGATGTGATCGCCTCTAGAGTTGGTATAACGATTGCTAAGGCGCAACGTCTCTAGACATTTATAGTCAGATTGTTAATGTTGCTCCATCAAAACCGACTTATCTTTTTCTCATCAAAAGATCAGGACACCCTCGCAAGAAGATTGAGAATTCAAATACGCCTTCTAAGATCATCTCCAACAAATGGTTTAAAAATAAAGTCCCTATATTTATTTTTGGGATTGTGATTGTATATTTCATTCCTTATATATAAGCTTTCATCCAACTGAATCTTTAAAATTCAGTCCCTAAAATATTTATTGGATCCACTTTTAACTAAATTTAATCGTTCTTTGCTGGCCACAATATTCACTTGCCATAGGACGCGTTCACTCCGCTAGTATCAGGCTACCGGTCGCATCTCACGCAACCACCCAAGAAATATGCTTTGTCGTTGTTTGCTTGCTGCCCGTGACTATATAAGAAATGTGCAGCTTGCTGCCCTTGATTGCTATCCTTGCTTGCTGCCGGTGATTGCATAGGAATTTCTTTGTTGCTACCTGAAACCACTAGTAAGTTTATATTATGAGATAGTATATTTTATTGATTGGAATGATAATTTGATGTATAAAAGTATATGATGTTGTTGGCGCGCTTTTTGGTCACACACTGAAATATGCACGGCCTGGGAGATCTACTTAACTCCAGTGCATGTCCTACGTCTTAAAAAATGGTTCAGGATGTGCCAATCAGTTTGACCCTATAACTGATAAAGGATCGAAAAAAAAGACGCTAGTAGCATAGCCAATCGGCTAGCAAGCCGATGACTATGGCGTAAAAGATAAAACTGTGAACCAGCGTGTAGATCGGCCATACGACCGATAACCTGAGTTGACCAAATCTAGCGAGCGCGCCATCGGCCGATAGAGAAAATAGGATATACACACAAGCTGATGGGCACCCTTCGACGGTGAACATGATATGGCGATGAATTAAATATAACTTATCAGCTTGTACTCTGATAGAAATAAATAAAGCATACCAGATAACCGATCTATATCATGGAAATCATCACAATAACTAGATTGGACCTAACCGAGACAGTAGCTAGTCACGATGATCTGAACAATATATCAACGAATCGGGGAAACTTTATTTAGATGAACAGTATATGACATGAAAAAGATACAACAACAAGAGATTTCGGACATAACCGATGAAGCCTCAAGCTATCAAACCCAGATCACTTCAATCTAAGAGATCAAACCTAACTGATGCAGCCTTAGACCTAGCCAAATACATTGAGAACAACCGAAGACCGTGTTGTTTTACCGTTCTCCTCAAGAGATCGAACTAAATCGATGCAGCCGTGAGGATACTAACCTAGTTGGCACGGAAGTCGGGGGTGGCGAGACTCACCTCTTCGCCGAAGATAAAACTGATGCAGCCTAGATCCGAGAGCACGAGTCCCACCGCATAACCTTAGGGCACAAGGGTGGCGATGCACCGATTGTAGATTGAACGAGAGTTAACTAATCCTAACCTAAGGGATACATATTTATAGTCCATAAGACTTGCTGTCCAAGTAACCTATCCAGCTGATTCTAGACGAATCTGTAACCACATGTTGCTCTTATCTCCATCGGCTCTCCTTCTGATCATGCAGTTGTTGTGGACAGACTTCTTTGACTTTCTTTGACCGGATCGTCCTTGACCTTCTGTTGACCACACGCATTCCTTGGTGGGCCTTGGGCTTTACCAATTCTTGACGTCAACACATGCCCCCCTAGTTTTGATGCCCTCAACGCTTTCCTTTTTGGCCATGGACCGATGAGCCCCTCCTTGCTCGACATCTATTTTTTTGACTTGCCTTGACATTAGTTCACTGGTCCTCCCCTTCTCTCTTCGTTTCTAGCCGTCACACAACCTAGGTGCTGACCCGGCCGATAACTGGAGTCGATACATTAGGTGGCACAACAAGAAAGTCAACCTGGTCGGCATTCGTGAACACATCGCCTTCCTTACCCTTTGGCTAGATGAATTTGTTTTCTACGTATTGGCCCCAGCCCCGACTCTGTAGTTCCAATACTTGGCTGAACACCTTTCCACCCACGAGTAGATCCCCCTAGGTTGTTGTCTTCTTGGGGCCACCTACCATCTCCTCCACCTCATGTCAGTCGATTTATCGGCTGGCAACTTCATCGGCCAACGTCGGGGTCCCTGGTGGCTTCTTCAACTCTGGCTGAATGTCTACACTGTTGAAGCCACTAGAGAGGCCCCTTTTTCCTAGTCGCTCTTCCCCAACAATTTTTTGGAGTCGGCGCCTCCCACTTTCCGTTGGTGTCGCTTCTTAGGCAAAGCGGCCTCATTTCATCCTTCCATTCACATCTCCTCCATGGCATTGACCGCATCCTTCAAGCTCTTCTACCTCGGATTCTCCAATTGGATCACTTGGTTTCCTTTTTGTTTCCATTCGGAGTACATGCTCCTCGACCGAATGGTTTTTCCCAATGTATCCCGGGACGCAGAGTCCTTTCGTATCTTCTCTATCACCTCCTTTCCCTGCTTTCTCCTGATCAATCTTACTGATGACCATTCCCGACTTTGCTCTTATGAGTTCTACCACCCGTTGATGTTCTCGAGGCAGTTGAGCTTTGGTCAGCTTCCTCCTCACCTCTTCTTCGTCGGACGGATCTAGGCCTGTGGAAGGGTCATGAGTTCGTTGGAGTGGGATCGCCTCTCCCATATGGCCGATGGGCTGCCCTGTAGAAGGGTCGCTACTTGGAGGACCTATTGGGCGACATCTTCCGCCTTCTGTGAGTGGTGGGGTGAGGTGAAGCTCCATGTCTTCAACCGATCCTCGTTGGTGTAGCGCCCCGATTTAACAAATCGAGACATTATTGAATTTCATAAGAAAAACAATAATACAAGAGGTTCATCATGCGACAACCGTACATACGACATTGTTCATGGTACGCAGACCATATTTATTACATCATTGTTTTAATAAAACAGTAGAGTAAAATAATTAGAAAACGGCATGACGAACTTCTTCTCCAGGATTTTTCTTCTTGACTGGGTTGCTACTCCAGACCGTCTTCAAGATATGCATCCCCTGTGGGGTCCAACGGGTATGAGTACAAAAAGTACTCAACAAGCCACCGCAAATGCAAATAATAATGCAGGATAATAAACAAGGAAGGATAAAGGCTAACAATGCGGAATAAAGCAGTTGCAGTTATGGCATTTAGTGTAATCATATTTTAATCATGCGGAAAGTAAATATGAACATCATCAACATCAACTAACTCGAGGAGTACGTTTTACCTCCTCGCACAACGGTCCTTACATGTCAATCCATCATGCACAATCATATTCAAAGTAAACTAACTGGGGGTTGTCACGCAACCCGCCCTTGACCGTGGGCTCGGCTTTTCGAAAAGATTTAAGACTCTGATCAGAGATGTACTACTGTACCCACAAGGCACGCACTCATCTCAACGAGATGACCCATTTCACGGGAACTCGTGCCAAAACCTCAATATGAGATGTTCCAAGCGATAACCACCCGCTCTAGGTTTCGCCGGCGCGCCGGGCCGCATCCCGGCTAACGTCGCACCCCCTTTTGCGCCACATTGGTACAAGTCACCCGCAGGTGCAACTTGACCCATCTCCAAGTGGTGGCCTCGGTTTGGAACAACCCATACCTTAGTTAGGACTTACCCACTAGACTTGTGGTTAGTACGTAAGTGTATTGCAACGGATCCCTCAGACCGGTCCTTATAGTGCCCCGGGTGCGACTGACCAATGCCCTAGCTTGCACCCGGAACCCACCATGCATACACTCACAACCATGACTCATCACCAACAGAATTTCCAAGGATAAGAAGCAACGGGGATCATATAATAGAACCATTTTGCTATGACTCATTTTTATCCTATAGCGGCCGTGTCAATACATTGGACACTAACTAATATCATTGATCATATGGTGACAAGGAGGTTAGGCGAGATAGCATGGCTTGGGTTGCACATCAAGGTCGGGGGATCCTAAATAAATATAATGTAAGGGTTCATTTGACTAATGCATATACATAACCTATGTGTTTTAGCGATAGCCAATTCAGACATGGGTTCAATATGCTCAAAAGAATTGTTTGGTGACTTGCCTTGTTCAGCAAAGGGAGAGGGAGGGACTTCGGGGAAGTACTCCGGCTCCTCGGCGACGTCGTAGTCTTTTTAATATAAAGTAAAATAAAAGAACATAACATCTAATCAAACAGTATAACATTACATTATAAACACATAAGTTAAAGTTGGTTTGATTATAAATAAAATAAATTCAGATATTAAAGTTCTGAAATTTATTCCTCCATTAATTTAAAGTGAATCTAAATGAATCATTGTTTTTCATAAAAGGGTTTTTAAGTGGGTATAATACTACATTAAGTTTTCTAATCAATTTAATTTAAATGATTTAGAGAAAACCCAGTGGTTTTAGTGTTTTAAACAGTAAGGGACAATTATATAAATTTTCTGGAATTTAAAGATTTAAATTTACATTTAAATCCTAAGGGCATTTGAATACTTATTTAAATAAACATGAAAATGTCCAAATAAACCTACTGTTTTTATTGCATAAACATGTAGAGAATAATTTTATGAATTTTCTAAAATTGGAATGGCAATTTTTAGAGTTCAAATGCATTAGATATGAATTTTACAAGTTTAAAAGCATTTCTGGAATTTATTTTCAAATTTTAAACCTCTCGGGTCCACGGTGAGCCAGGCCCACGGTGAACCCGCGCACTGTGCGCGTGCGCCGAGTCGATCTGGACCGTCGGATCCAGATCCGACGCGCGAGGGCGAGGCGGGACGCGTAAGTCGCGATGGACGGCCAGGATTAAAACGTGCGAACCGGTACCACGTGGACGCACAGGATTAAACGCGGGTTTTAAATACAGATGGACGCACGAGATTAAAACGTACCCCTTCGCCGAGATCTAACGGATCAGATTAATCCGCACGCGGGGATTAACTATCACCGTCGGATCCAGATCGCACGGTCGTGCGTGAATCCGACACGGCACGGGTACTCGACCCGTGCCGGTCGTCTTCTCCGACGACGGCGAGCGGGCCAGCGGCCACGGCGAGCGACGGCGACCTAGTCTAAGGCCTAAAATGGGACGAGGGTGCTACGGGGATCACGAGGGTACCCTTGCGGCGAAGAAAGGTCGACGGAGCGTGGCCGGCGACGAGTGAAGGCGGCGGAGGCGTTCGGGTCCTTGGCGGCGACGGCGATCCGGCGAGGTTCGTCGTCGATGGAGTGGTGGCCGAGGTTGGTGAGGTCCCGGCGGTCACGATGGTGCGGTCGGCGTGGACGGAGAGGGGCTCCAGCGACGGCGAGCGGCGGCTGGAGGACGGGTGGTGGTGGCGCGCTAAAATGTGGAATGCAGGAGCTCTGATCGGTCTGGGCTCAATTGGACGCGTGGACCGAGCGCGGCGGGGGTGAGGGGTTTATATAGGGTCGACGGCGAGGGATAACGGGCGACGAATACAAGGAAAGGGGAGGGGAGGTCTTCAATGGCGCCGGTGAGCCTCGGCCATGCACGCGAGCGCTGATCTCGTGGTTTAATGGCGGGGATTAACGGGGGGAAACGGTCGGGGGAACGCGGGGAATTCAATGCCGTCGAGTAATTAGGGTGAGGGGGCCGGCGAGGGCGAATCCGAGGAGGGCTAGGGTTTCGGCCGGCGAGGGGGGGGGATTTGGGGGCGGATCTCGCGGAGACGACGACTCTGACAGGCGGGGTCCATGGGCCAGTGAGCGCGAGCGAGCGAACGGGAAGGCTGACAAGTGGGGCCGGGTTGTCGGGTGCGCGCGCGAGGGAAGGGGGTCGGCGCCGACATGTGGGGTCGGCGCCGACATGTGGGGTCGGCTTGTCAGCCAGGGACGCGCGGGGTAACGGGCTGGGCCGGCCGGGAGAGAGGGAAGGGAGGGGAGGAGCCCATTACTGTTCCAATCCTTTTCTGAATAAAAATAATTCCAGAAAATAGATTAAAATATTAGGGCTATTTCCAAGGTTGATAAAAATTTATAAAAATTCCCAAAATTATATTTTGGTCTTAGGATCATATACAAAAAGTTTCACCTCCTGATTTGGTCATCTACTCTATGTTGTAGTTCAAAAGGGTATAAAAGAGTATTAAAAGTATTTTCTGAAATAATAATTCCAAGAAATTGAATTTAATAATATTTTTATTGTTTTGAAAATTTGGGGTGTTACAAACCTATCCCCCTTACAAGAATCTCGTCCTCGAGATTGGAACGCTACTCGAATAGCTCGGGGTATTGGGCTTTCAGCTCGTCTTCTTTTTCCCAAGTGGCTTCTTCTGCGGGATGGTTGTTCCATTGGACTTTGCAGAAGCGGACGACGCGACTTCTGGTTACTCTCTCCTTGGTTTCCAAGATCTTGACGGGTCTCTCTATGTAGGTCAAGTCTTCTTGGACATTGAGCTGCTGAAGGTCGGCTTGCTCGGTGGGCACACGGAGGCACTTCTTCAGCTGAGAGACATGGAACACATCGTGAACTCCTGCCAAGGATGGAGGCAGTTCAAGTTGATATGCCACTTCTCCTTGTCGTCGGAGGATCTGGAAAGGTCCGACGTAGCGGGGTGCTAGTTTGCCTTTCATGTTGAACCTTTGAGTGCCACGGAGGGGAGTGACTCGGAGGTAGACATAATCGCCCTCCTCAAAGGCTAGATCTCTTCGACGGTTATCGGCGTAGCTCTTTTGCCTGGATTGGGCTGCCTTCAGTCGGTCTCTTATGATCTTAACTTTCTCTTCGGCTTCTCTCAATAAATCTGTCCCAAACAGTTGTGATTCTCCGGTTTGATCCCAGAGCAACGGCGTTCTGCACTTACGCCCATAGAGTGCTTCGAACGGGGACATTTGCAGGCTGGCTTGATAGCTGTTGTTGTAGGAGAACTCCGCATAAGGCAAGTTCTTGTCCCACATTCCGCCAAAGTCTAGAGCACAAGCTCTAAGCATATCCTCCAATATCTGGTTGACCCTTTCGGTTTGGCCGTCGGTCTGTGGATGATAGGCGGTGCTAAAGTTCAGCCGGGTGCCGAGTTCCTCTTGAAGGTTCTTCCAAAACTTGGAGGTAAACTGACTCCCGCGGTCAGATACAATCTTCTTGGGAACTCCGTGGAGGCACACGATCCAGGTCATATACAACTCAGCCAACTTGGCGACGGTGTAAGTTGTCTTGACCGGAACGAAGTGGGCTACCTTGGTGAGTCGATCAACGATCACCCAGATAGAATCATGACCAGCTTGGGTCCTGGGCAGTCCCGTGATGAAGTCCATTCCTATTTCTTCCCACTTCCATTCAGGGACTTTGAGGGGTTGAAGCAGTCCGGCAGGTCTCTGATGCTCTGCCTTGACTCGCCGGCATGTGTCGCACTTGGCCACATACTCAGCTATTTCTCTCTTCATGCTGACCCACCAATATTTCTCCTTCAGGTCTTGGTACATCTTCGTACTCCCGGGATGAATGGAGTAAAGAGTATCGTGAGCTTCTTGAAGGATGAGAGTCTTCAACTCAGGTATGTTGGGTACGCATACTCGGTTTCCGAACCAGATAGTACCATGTTCATCCTCGGAGAATCCGGGGGCTTTACCCTTCCTCATGTTTTGCTGGATCTCCAGGATGTCTGGGTCTTCCTTCTGCTTCTCTCGGATCTGGTCTATTAAGACAGGCCGAGACTCCAAAGCAGCGAGGTACGCTCGAGTGGTGATCCCTAGGTTTAGCCTTTCCATCTCTTTATAAAGTAGAGGAGCCTGGTCTTTCTTCATGATGGCATTGCAGTACCCTTTTCGACTAAGGGCGTCTGCCACCACGTTCGCTTTGCCCGGATGATAATGGATGCCCAAGTCGTAATCCTTGATCAGTTCCAACCATCTCCTTTGCCTGAGATTCAGATCTGGTTGGGTGAATATGTACTTGAGGCTCTTGTGGTCGGTGAAGACCTCACACCGGTTTCCCACAAGGTAATGTCTCCATATCTTCAAGGCATGAACCACGGCTGCTAGTTCCAGGTCGTGGGTTGGGTAGTTCATCTCATGCGGTCTCAATTGCCGGGAGGAGTAGGATATCACTTTCCCTTCTTGCATTAAGACACATCCCAATCCTTGACGAGAGGCATCACAGTAGACGTGGAAGTCTTTCCGGATGTCTGGCAGAGTCAGAATGGGAGCTGACACAAGCTTCTTCTTGAGAGTCTGGAAGCTTTCTTCGCAGTCGGGGGTCCAATCAAACTTCACCTCTTTCTGCAGAAGTCTGGTCATAGGCTTGGCGATCTTGGAAAAATTCTCAATGAACCGGCGGTAGTATCCGGCCAATCCGAGAAAACTTCGGATCTCGGTCACGGTCGTTGGCTGTAGCCAGTTGGTTACCGCTTCAACGGTGGTTGGGTCTACTGCTATTCCTCCGGCAGATATGACATGGCCGAGGAACTTCACCTCAGACGACCAAAATTCGCATTTGCTGTATTTGGCGTACAGTTGCTGCTCCCTTAGCTTTCCGAGGGTCAGACGGAGGTGAGTCTCATGTTCTTCCTTGGTCTTGGAGTAAACGAGGATATCGTCGATGAATACCACGATGAACTTGTCCAAGAACTCCATGAATACATTGTTCATCATGTTCATGAAGAAGGCCGGGGCATTCGTGAGTCCGAACGACATCACAGTGTACTCGTAGAGCCCATAGCGGGAGGTGAAAGCAGTCTTGGGTATATCTTCCTCCCTGATCCTCAACTGGTGATAACCTGACCTGAGGTCAATCTTGGAAAACACCGAGGATCCTTTCAGCTGATCGAACAGGTCGTCGATCCGAGGCAATGGGTATTTGTTCTTGATGGTTACGTCGTTCAAGGCTCTATAGTCCACGCACATCCTCTTGATCTTGTCCTTCTTCATGGCAAATATGACCGGTGCACCCCAGGGTGAGGTACTCGGTCGGATGTAACCTTTCTGCTCGAGGTCTTCGATGTTGCTCTTGACTTCGGCTAGTTCATTGGCGGCCATTCGGTATGGGCGTTTGGAGATTGGAGTGGTCCCCGGGACAAGCTCGATTCTGAATTCGATGTCCCGTTTGGGAGGCATTCCGGGCAGATCTTCAGGGAAAACGTCTGCAAACTCCTTGACTATTGGCACCTCTTCAAGAGCTATTGAGCGAAGGGACGCTCCGAGTGGTTTGCGACTGACCATCCGGAAGGTGACGGTTACGCCTTCAGGACTGGTCACCGTGACGGACTTGTTGGCACAGTCAATCACTCCCTTGTGCTTCATCAACCAATCCATACCTAGAATAAGGTCGAGTCCGGTGCATTGGATGAGGACAGGCTCGGCCCGAAACAGCACTCCTTGGATGTCAAGTTGAACCTTAGGGCTGTAGAAGCGAGCTGAGGTCCTATTACCGGGGGTGGCAATCACCATGGGAATTGGTAGAGGGAGCACGTCCAGATGGTTTGTTTTTGCAAAATCTTCAGAGACAAAGGAGTGGGTTGCTCCAGAGTCAAATAATATGACGGCCGGTACGGAATTCATAGTAAACGTACCGAGTACGACTTCAGGAGCCTCCTGAGCTTCCTCCGCGCTGATGTGGTTGACGCGGGCGCGAACGGCCTGGTGGAGTGCTGCGCCTTGGTTCTGCTTGGGGTGAGGACACTGGTGCGAATAGTGCCCTTCCTTGCGGCAGTTGAAGCAGACGACCGGCCTTCCTTGGCGATCCCTCAAGATCGGGGCCTTGGCGGCTGGTGCCGGCTGAGCGGCCGGAGCTGGTGGAGCGGGGCGAGGATGCCCGGCGTTGGATCCACCGGCTGCATGAGGTGGCCTGAAGGCGGGCCGAGGATGGTAGGCGGGCGCTGGTGGCGGAGGGACGAAGCGGGGCCTCTGAGTGTTCGCCTGCTGGTGCTTGAAGGCGATCATCTTCCTCTTCTTGAGGTCCAGCCTGTTCTGCTCAGTCTCTTGGATGAGCGCTTTGTTGACAAGCCGCTGGAAGTCGGCGAAGTCGGCGACGAGCTGGATGGACAGCTCATCCTTAAGTCCCCTGAGGAACTTGGCTTGGCGGAGGGCGTCGGTGCGCACTTCCTCCGGTGCGTAGCGGGCAAGGCGGTTGAACTCATGGAGGTACTCCATGACAGTCCTGTTGCCCTGCTGCAGGTCGCGGAACTCCTGCTGCTTGACCGCGATGACACCGGCGGGGACGTGGGCGGCACAAAAGGCGATGGTGAACTCTGCCCAAGTCACCATGTGGCCCTCTGGCTGGGACGCGCGATAGTTGTCCCACCACTCGGCGGCGGGACCCTGGAGCTGATGAGTGGCGAAGGCCACTCGCTCCCGGTCTGTGCAGGGGAGGAGGTCGAGCTTCTTCTCGATGGTGCGAAGCCAATCTCCGGCCTCCATCGGGTTGGTTGTGCTCGAGAAGATGGGCGGGCGCACGCGCAAGAACTCGGAGAGTTGCGGAGCGGCCGCGGGTGCTGGTGCGCGAGGGGTGGGCTCCCCGTTCTGCAGACGGTCCAACTGAGCCTGTTGGTGCTGCATTTGGGTGAGGAGGGCGGTGATCAGATGATTCTGATTCGCCATCATTTCCGCCAAGGTGGGGTGGTTGGCGGAAGGCGACCCGGATTGGCGCGGGCCTGTCGCACCCCAGTTGGGCACAACGCCCTCGGGCGCATCTCGGCTTCCTCCTGCTCCGTTGTTGGAGCCGGTGTTCTGGTGGTCGGCCATCTTCTGAATATACAAAGCGATAAAGCAAAGAATGACGAGATGATAATACAATCATATAAGATTCAAGCACATATTTATATATAGTGGCATAAAGTGTTTGTTACAATCAAGTTTTTATTCTACCCATGACACACTCGTCGTGGGCAGCACCACATACAAAAGTTTGATTCTTATTTAGCTAGCGTCTCCTAACGTCTACTCGCCACCGGAGGCGGTCTCCGTGCTCTCGGAACCACGAGCGCGCGGCTCCAGAGAGATGGTGGGCTCGAGAAAATTCTCGATGATGGAGTCGGAGACGAGGCCGGGGCGTGGTGTAGGGGCGCTGGTGGAAGGCCTGGCGGGGGAGGGTCGTGGCGGGATCCTCTTGGGGCGAGGGAGGGGCTCACGGATAGGCTTCTTCTTCCTTGGAAGAAGAGGAACCATCTCCGCGATGTCCTTCTGCAGCTCCATGATCTTGCGCTGCAGCTCGCCGTTCTGCTGGATCAGGTTCTTCGTTTCTTCCCGAAGAAACGCAACCGCCTCATGGTGCTCGTCGGCGTCGAGCACCGCCTCGGTGTGGAGATCATCCATGGCCTGCAGAAGACGCGACTGCCGAGCCATGACCGGATCATGCACGGAGTGAACTCCGAGGTAGATACTACGGTGGGCTCCGGGAGTACGCTTCGGCACAAGCCGGAAGGATGAGTTCTGAAGACGATCGTCGTAGATCATCCTCAGCTCCATGAGGGCCTGGAGGGCGACTCGTTGGCACGCGACGTCGAAAGACGGGCCTCCAAGTGCGGTGGTGTAGGGCGGCAGATGCTCTCCGGAGCCATGGACGGTGAGGGAGACGTCGCAAGGCCCGGCGAACTCGTCGGGGTAGACTCCTTGAAATTCGGGTTCGAAGAGGAACCCGAGGAAGGTGAGCATCATGCGGAGCTCCCGGACGAAGCCCTCATAGTGGCGGCAGTAACTGTGAACTTGGTAGACTGGCATCTACAAAACAGCAAGTTGAATAAAAGTGAGGAGAGGAACAAAGTTTATGAAGTAGATTTTCAAGAAATAATTTCCTATGGTTAATGGCTAGGCGGGTCTGTTTGGCTTCCTACAGTCAAGTCGGCTCTGATACCATCTTGTAGCGCCCCGATTTAACAAATCGAGACATTATTGAATTTCATAAGAAAAACAATAATACAAGAGGTTCATCATGCGACAACCGTACATACGACATTGTTCATGGTACGCAGACCATATTTATTACATCATTGTTTTAATAAAACAGTAGAGTAAAATAATTAGAAAACGGCATGACGAACTTCTTCTCCAGGATTTTTCTTCTTGACTGGGTTGCTACTCCAGACCGTCTTCAAGATATGCATCCCCTGTGGGGTCCAACGGGTATGAGTACAAAAAGTACTCAACAAGCCACCGCAAATGCAAATAATAATGCAGGATAATAAACAAGGAAGGATAAAGGCTAACAATGCGGAATAAAGCAGTTGCAGTTATGGCATTTAGTGTAATCATATTTTAATCATGCGGAAAGTAAATATGAACATCATCAACATCAACTAACTCGAGGAGTACGTTTTACCTCCTCGCACAACGGTCCTTACATGTCAATCCATCATGCACAATCATATTCAAAGTAAACTAACTGGGGGATGTCACGCAACCCGCCCTTGACCGTGGGCTCGGCTTTTCGAAAAGATTTAAGACTCTGATCAGAGATGTACTACTGTACCCACAAGGCACGCACTCATCTCAACGAGATGACCCATTTCACGGGAACTCGTGCCAAAACCTCAATATGAGATGTTCCAAGCGATAACCACCCGCTCTAGGTTTCGCCGGCGCGCTGGGCCGCATCCCGGCTAACGTCGCACACCCTTTTGCGCCACATTGGTACAAGTCACCCGCAGGTGCAACTTGACCCATCTCCAAGTGGTGGCCTCGGTTTGGAACAACCCATACCTTAGTTAGGACTTACCCACTAGACTTGTGGTTAGTACGTAAGTGTATTGCAACAGATCCCTCAGACCGGTCCTTATAGTGCCCCGGGTGCGACTGACCAATGCCCTAGCTTGCACCCGGAACCCACCATGCATACACTCACAACCATGACTCATCACCAACAGAATTTCCAAGGATAAGAAGCAACGGGGATCATATAATAGAACCATTTTGCTATGACTCATTTTTATCCTATAGCGGCCGTGTCAATACATTGGACACTAACTAATATCATTGATCATATGGTGACAAGGAGGTTAGGCGAGATAGCATGGCTTGGGTTGCACATCAAGGTCGGGGGATCCTAAATAAATATAATGTAAGGGTTCATTTGACTAATGCATATACATAACCTATGTGTTTTAGCGATAGCCAATTCAGACATGGGTTCAATATGCTCAAAAGAATTGTTTGGTGACTTGCCTTGTTCAGCAAAGGGAGAGGGAGGGACTTCGGGGAAGTACTCCGGCTCCTCGGCGACGTCGTAGTCTTTTTAATATAAAGTAAAATAAAAGAACATAACATCTAATCAAACAGTATAACATTACATTATAAACACATAAGTTAAAGTTGGTTTGATTATAAATAAAATAAATTCAGATATTAAAGTTCTGAAATTTATTCCTCCATTAATTTAAAGTGAATCTAAATGAATCATTGTTTTTCATAAAAGGGTTTTTAAGTGGGTATAATACTACATTAAGTTTTCTAATCAATTTAATTTAAATGATTTAGAGAAAACCCAGTGGTTTTAGTGTTTTAAACAGTAAGGGACAATTATATAAATTTTCTGGAATTTAAAGATTTAAATTTACATTTAAATCCTAAGGGCATTTGAATACTTATTTAAATAAACATGAAAATGTCCAAATAAACCTACTGTTTTTATTGCATAAACATGTAGAGAATAATTTTATGAATTTTCTAAAATTGGAATGGCAATTTTTAGAGTTCAAATGCATTAGATATGAATTTTACAAGTTTAAAAGCATTTCTGGAATTTATTTTCAAATTTTAAACCTCTCGGGTCCACGGTGAGCCAGGCCCACGGTGAACCCGCGCACTGTGCGCGTGCGCCGGGTCGATCTGGACCGTCGGATCCAGATCCGACGCGCGAGGGCGAGGCGGGACGCGTAAGTCGCGATGGACGGCCAGGATTAAAACGTGCGAACCGGTACCACGTGGACGCACAGGATTAAACGCGGGTTTTAAATACAGATGGACGCACGAGATTAAAACGTACCCCTTCGCCGAGATCTAACGGATCAGATTAATCCGCACGCGGGGATTAACTATCACCGTCGGATCCAGATCGCACGGTCGTGCGTGAATCCGACACGGCACGGGTACTCGACCCGTGCCGGTCGTCTTCTCCGACGACGGCGAGTGGGCCAGCGGCCACGGCGAGCGACGGCGACCTAGTCTAAGGCCTAAAATGGGACGAGGGTGCTACGGGGATCACGAGGGTACCCTTGCGGCGAAGAAAGGTCGACGGAGCGTGGCCGGCGACGAGTGAAGGCGGCGGAGGCGTTCGGGTCCTTGGCGGCGACGGCGATCCGGCGAGGTTCGTCGTCGATGGAGTGGTGGCCGAGGTTGGTGAGGTCCCGGCGGTCACGATGGTGCGGTCGGCGTGGACGGAGAGGGGCTCCGGCGACGGCGAGCGGCGGCTGGAGGACGGGTGGTGGTGGCGCGCTAAAATGTGGAATGCAGGAGCTCTGATCGGTCTGGGCTCAATTGGACGCGTGGACCGAGCGCGGCGGGGGTGAGGGGTTTATATAGGGTCGACGGCGAGGGATAACGGGCGACGAATACAAGGAAAGGGGAGGGGAGGTCTTCAATGGCGCCGGTGAGCCTCGGCCATGCACGCGAGCGCTGATCTCGTGGTTTAATGGCGGGGATTAACGGGGGGAAACGGTCGGGGGAACGCGGGGAATTCAATGCCGTCGAGTAATTAGGGTGAGGGGGCCGGCGAGGGCGAATCCGAGGAGGGCTAGGGTTTCGGCCGGCGAGGGGGGGGGGATTTGGGGGCGGATCTCGCGGAGACGACGACTCTGACAGGCGGGGTCCATGGGCCAGTGAGCGCGAGCGAGCGAACGGGAAGGCTGACAAGTGGGGCCGGGTTGTCGGGTGCGCGCGCGAGGGAAGGGGATCGGCGCCGACATGTGGGGTCGGCTTGTCAGCCAGGGACGCGCGGGGTAACGGGCTGGGCCGGCTGGGAGAGAGGGAAGGGAGGGGAGGAGCCCATTACTGTTCCAATCCTTTTCTGAATAAAAATAATTCCAGAAAATAGATTAAAATATTAGGGCTATTTCCAAGGTTGATAAAAATTTATAAAAATTCCCAAAATTATATTTTGGTCTTAGGATCATATACAAAAAGTTTCACCTCCTGATTTGGTCATCTACTCTATGTTGTAGTTCAAAAGGGTATAAAAGAGTATTAAAAGTATTTTCTGAAATAATAATTCCAAGAAATTGAATTTAATAATATTTTTATTGTTTTGAAAATTTGGGGTGTTACAGTTGGTCTACCGGAAATGGCTTCATCCAACTAGCGCTGAGGCGGATCCTGACGTGAGTACCTCGACCTTCCCTTTTCCTTTCGTTGCTTCTGTTTTTCTCATCTGATCGGGCCTTGCCTTTTCCTTTTGCAGGATGTTGATGAGGAGGCCCCTTCCATGAGCCTAAGCGGTTGGCCGATACGATACAAACTAGTATCGGCCACTACGAACCTTGGCACCAACGACCCCACTCCTACAGCATGGGTGAACGGGAGGCAGTCGTAGCTGGTTCACGCTTCGGTGAAGGGCACTCTATAGAGGTGAAGCGGCTGAGGGCCTTCCGTACGCCGATCAGGGGGCTTGTAACATATCTCTTTGTAACCAAAACATCATGAATATTTATATATATATATATATATCAGCATTTCTTTATAACTTGTACTATTGCCTATTGAGTCTTCTGTGTTGCATCCTCTTCGCTCTTGATGATTTTGACTAAGGGAAATGCCTTCGCATCGGCCGTCTCGAGGCGATGCCATAGGCATCGGTTGTATGTAGTTTGACCGAATGCTTAGAATGTTTTCCTTAGTTGCTTCGTTTGGTCTCTTCTACATAGAAGTCTCCTCATTGTGTTTAGGGGATAAAGGCAATGCTTTTGCATCGGCTATCTCAAGGTGATACCATAGGAATCAGCTGTGTACTTCGAATGATCAGAAAGTATTCCTTTAGTTTCATCGCTCGGCCTCTTTTCTTCTTAACGCGATAACTTTTAACTCGTTGTTGTTTCATTGGAGGCGTAGTACCTTGTAAAGGCTGACTTCGGCCTAACGCCTGCGCCGTAGTGGTTTATTGGTCGTGGCATCGTTTTGGCCGAAGTCGTCTTTAATGTCGTCCTTATAGCATAAGCTTGGGCGACGCTTCGCTGATTGGTGTGATACCATCGTCTGATACTTGCAAGAAATTCTCATCCCAAGCCTTTCCTAACAAACAGATGACTCCCTATGCTTCCCATATTGATAGATCAACTGTAGCTATGTTAACTGATTTATCAATGAGAATCACTTCCACTTGATCGCCGACCCACTGCATGAGGTTTTGATGCATTGTTGAGGGGACACAATAGTTCACATGTATCCAGTCGTGTCCTAGCAACAAGCTGTAGGATCCTTTTCCCTCTATCACGAAGAATGTGGTCGACACCGTCTTTCTTCCAACTGTCAGTTCTACATTTAAAGCTCTCATTGTGTCTGATGAGTTACCACTGAAATCCCTCAATACAATGTTAGTTCTAATGAGTTCTTCCGGCATCTTTCCAAGCTTTTGGAAGGGGGTGTAAGGCATCAAGTTGACGGTCACCTCTCTATCTATCATCATCTTGGACATCGGCTTCCCACTAACTAACCCTTTGACGTAGAGAGGCCTCAGGTGACGATGTTCTAGTTCTTCTAGTTTATCAAAAATTGTAGGTTGTGGAACCAACATAGTTGAGCCATGGTATCGGTCGACTCTATGTCCTCCTCTGAGATGGCCCGATACTATGCGAGAAGAAAGAAAACCATGTTTACCTCCGTATATTTCTTGTCATCATGATCGGCCTTGTCTTTTGGACGCCATTCGCTCCTGATCTTAGGGGGGCGATCAACTCCTTCATTGCGCTCTTGTGCCTTTTCTTCTCTTTGACGTAGACACTGCACCCTTATTTTCTGGCTTCGCGTGAAGATTCCCAAGAGGCACCACTACAGCTTTCCTATGGCATATTCGTTGTCTTCGGCCGTTAGGCCGACTCCTTATGAACTGACGGGGCCAAGCCTTTCCAACGTCGACACCTTTGGGGGCGACAACCTTTGGCGCACTGTTATTTGATCACACGGCCTCAGCTCATCATTACGTGGCCGATGATCATCCAATACTCCATTGCACCCCAGGCAATCGTCCATGGATGGTAGCCATAGCCCTTCGTTCCAACAAAGCCTGAAAAACTCACAATTCCAATGGGGATTGAAACGCGAGTGACCACGGCTGTCTCCGCTACCTTCTATTTCTACCAACGTCTTCTGATACTTTTCGATGAGTACTAGTGAGGTGACATTTCTGGTAGTCTGCCTTCTATTTCTTGCATGTCGATTGTCATCATAGTGCGCATGCACCATGTTGACTGGGAATGGATGGTCGTCTATGTTCATCGGCTATTTCCCGTCGTCAAACTTGATTCGGCCTTGTTCTACGGCCGATTGGATCTACTGCCTGAAGACCTTGCACTTGTTAGTGTGATGCGATGGGGAGTTATGCCACTTGCATTACTTCTTCAGTTCTTCGGCATATGGTATTACATGGCCAGGTGACATGTGGATTTGCTTTTTCGTAAGCAACAGGTCGAATATTTTGTCGGCCTTGTTGATGTCGAAGTCATACCTCTCTTCCTTCTCGGCCGATTTTATCCATGGGCATGCGACCTGCTTCTTGTTCTTTGACCACTCGGCCATCCCGACTTTTGCATCAGAGTCACTGTCCTCGTTGGAGTCCGAGTGGTACACTTGAGTGTACGCGACCTTCTTCTGGTATTTGTCCTGTCTAGCCTCTTGGAATCGGCTCTCATGGGCCGATACTCTTTGCACTAGTTTCGAGAGGCTTTCAAACTCGTGCGATGAGAACTTCTTCCTGATAGGGCTCAGGAGTCCTTTAAACGCCAGCTCTTCCAACTGACTATCAGTGAGGTTCATGCTATAGCATCTGCTTCGCACGTCCCAGAACCTCTGTATATAGTCGGGGACTGACACGTTCATCCTTTGTTTCACGGATGTCAAGTCGGTCAGCTTCATCTCCTAGATGTCGGCGAATAAGTACTTGTGAAATTTCTTCTCCAGATCCGCCCATCCTCTGATGGAGTCCACCGATAGTGAAGAAAACCACGTGAAGGCCGATCCTTATAGGGATAGCAGGAACAACTGGACCTTCAACACTTCGCCAGTCGATGCCTCCCCACACTAGGTGAGAAACCGACTAATATGCTCGATCATGAAGATCAAGTCTTGTCCTGAGAACTTGGTGAAATCAGGCACCTTGTACCAGTTCAGTAACAACACTCGATCAAACCACTCTGGATACAGCCGCTGGTACATGTACGTTTGATCTTTGGGCTTCAACCCGAATTGATATTTGATGAGCTCTGTGATCCAATTCACCCACTCATCTTCCTGTTGACTCGGCAATAGACACTGAGCAAGCAATGGCGCATGTTGGTACTAGTCTCACCGAGTAGTGTCATATCTATACTGCCCTGCATCATTGTAGGGCATTACTCCATACTGCGTCGTCTAGTGATATCTAGGAGGGATGGCATCGGGTGCCCTCCTTGGCCTCTTGTGATGTCGTACATCACTTGCGGCATCCCCTGCCCTAGAATCCTAAGATCGGACACCGGGAATGGTGCCTGTGCATTCTTATCAGCCCCTCCTGGCTCCTAGCATGCCCTAAGGCGGACTATATGAGGGGGGCGATGGCTAGATCATCTTGTCGCCTTCATGGCCAAGCGAAGAGCTCAGCTGGTCTGGCCTCATCGGCCCTTGCGACATAGACGCCGGCCGAGTGTGTTGTAGTAGTCTCAATGGATCATTAGGGAGGTACGCCTGTAACACCCCAAATTTCCAAAACAATAAAGATATCATTAAATTCAATTTCTTGGAATTTATATTTCTGAAAATACTTTTAATACCCTTTTATACCCTTTTGAACTACAACATAGAGTAGATGGCCAAACTAGGAGGTGAAACTTTTTGTATATGATCCTAAGACCAAAGTATATTTTTGAGAATTTTTATAAATTTTTACCAACCTTGGAAGTAGCCCTAAGATTTTAATCTATTTCCTGGAATTATTTTTATTCAGAAATGTTTTAAAACAGTAATGGGCTCCCCTCCCTTCTTTCTCTCTCTCCCGGCCCAGCCCACTCACTCCCTCGCGCGCCTTCTGACTAGTGGACCCCACCCGTCAGTGACCTCCTCTCTGCACCCTCGCCTGGTCCCACCTGTCGGCGCCAACCGTTCCCCCTCGCGCCTGAGCCCGGCCCCACCCGTCATTCGCCACCCTCGCTCGCCCGCGCCCGCCGACCAGTGGCCCCCGCCTGTCAGCTTCGTCATCAACCTCGCGCCAGCCCCCCTAATCCCGCCGGCGAGAACTTCACCTCGGATCCCCTCACCGGCTCCCCCTTCCGTTAAACCGAGGCCGGCATTAACTCCCCCGAGGTCCACCGATCAATTAAGCGCGTTAAGGCGCGCGTTTAAGCCCCTGGATCGCCTTCACGCGCATGGCCGCGCCTTCGCCGGTGAGTAAAGCCCTCCTCGGCTTTCCTTGCATGCGAGCCCCCTCCGACGTCCTATTTAACCCCCCTGGCCTCCGCCGCGTCCGACCCCCACGCCCACTCGCCTCGAGCACGATCAGAATGCCCTCCACCCGGTTTTTAGCGCAACACCGCCGCCCGTTCACCAGCCGTCGATCGCCGTCGCCGGAGTACCCCTCCGTCCTCGTCGACCGCACCTCTGCGACCGCAAGGACCGCCCCTACCTCGGCCACACCCTCGCTGGCCAAGGGGATCGCCGGATCCCCACCGCCGTCGAGTACCCGAGAAGCCCTTCGCGTCTACCCTCACCGCCGATCGCCGTCCGCCACCCTTCACTGCCGTCGAAGGTACCGTCGTGACCGCCATGGCCTCCTCTTTCCATTTTCGCGTAGAACTAGGGCCTAGCCCCCTCGTAGGCACCGTCGCCGCCGCACCCGAACCCCGCCGTCGCCGGAGATGAAGGGGGGTACAACCCCCTTAGCGCGTGTCGTGCCGGATCTCATCCTGGCCGCACGATCGCGATCGGAGCGCTCTGGTTAAAACCCTACAGGATTTAATCTCCGCCCTTGATCCGGTCAAAGGGGTACTAGGCCATCTGGGCTGTTGATCGCCTTTAAAAGCCTTGACTCAATCTCGTGCGTCCACGTTATACCCTTTCGCACGTTTTAATCCTGGCCGTCCATTATAACTTAAGTGCCCCGCCTCGCCTACGCACGTTGGATCTGGATCCAACGGTCCAGATCGACCCGGCGCACGCGCACAGTGCGCGGGTTCACCGTGGGCCTGGCTCACCGTGGACCCGAGGGGTTTAAAAAAATGAAAATGAATTTCAGAAATACTTTTAAACTTGTAAAATTCATATCTGGTGCATTTGAACTCTAAAAATTGCCATTCCAATTTCAGAAAATTCATAATATTATTCTCTACATGTTTATGCAATAAAAACAGTAGGTTTACTTTGACTTTTTCATGTTTATTTAAATAAATATTCAAATGCCCTTAGAATTAAAATATGAATTCAAATATTTAAACTTCAGAAAAATTCATATTTATTCCTTTTCTGTTCATGTACTGTAAACCACTAAATTAACATGGACCCTTCATTTTAAAATTTACCAGGAAATTTAATAGAAGGCTATTCACATTTAAAACACCCCTTTCTAAAAAGGACAACTCTTTAATTCCTTTAAAATTTATTTATGAAATAAACCACAGAACCTTAACCATTGAATTTATTTTATTTTTAATCAAACCAACTTTAACTTATGTGCTTATAATGTAATGTTATATTGTTTGATTGAATGTTGTGTTCTTTTTATTTTACTTTACTATATCAAAAGACTACGACGTCGCCGAGGAGCCGGAGTACTTCCCCGAAGTCCCTCCCTCTCCCTTTGCTGAACAAGGCAAGTCACCAAACCAATCTTTTGAGCATATTGAACCCAAGTTTGATTAAACTATCGCTAAAACACATAGGTTATATATGCATTAGTCAAATGAACCCTTACAATATATTTATTTAGGATCCCCCGACCTTGATGTGCAACCCAAGCCATGCTCTCTAGCCTAAACTCCTTGTCACCCTATGATAAGTGTTATTAGCTAGTGTCCAATGTATCGACACGATCGCTATAGGATAAAAATGAGTCGTAGTACATGGTTCTACTATATAATCCCCATTGTTTCTTATCTATGGAATTCTGTCGTTGTTGGAGTTTTGGTTGTGAGTGAACGCATGGTGGGTTCCGGGTGCAAGCTAGGGCATTTGTCGGTAGCACCCGGGGCACTATAAGGACCGGTCTGAGGGATCCGTTGCAATACACTTACGTACTAACCACAAGTCTAGTGGGTAAGTCCTAACTAAGGTATGGATTGTTCCAAACTGAGGCCACCATTTGGAGATGGGTCAAGTTGCACCTGCGGGTGACTTGTACCAATGTGGCGCAAAAGGGGGTGCGACGTTAGCCGGGATGCGGCCCGGCGCGCCGGCGAAACCTAGAGCGGGTGGTTATCGCTTGGAACATTTCATGCTGAGGTTTTGGCACGAGTTCCCGTGGTATGGGTCATCTCGTTTGGGATGAGTGCGTGCCTTGTGGGTACAGTAGTACACCTCTGATCAGAGTCTTAAATCTTTTCGAAAAGCCGAGCCCACGGTCAAGGGCGGGTTGCGTGACATCCCCCAGTTAGATTACTTTGGATATGTATGTGCATGATGGATTGACATGTAAGGACTGTCGCGCGAGGAGGTAAAACATACTCCTCGAGTTAGTTGATGTTGTTGATATTCATGTTTACTTTTCCGCATGATTAAAATGTGATCACACTAAATGCAATAACTGAAACTGCACTTTTCTGCAATGTTAGCCATTACCCTTCCTTGTTTATTATCCTGCATTACTACTTGCATTTGCGGTGGCTTGTTGAGTACTTTTTGTACTCATACCCGTTGGACCCCACAGAGGATGCTTACTATGAAGATGGTCTGGAGTAGCGACCCAGTCGAGAGGAAAGATCCTGAAGGAGATGTTCGTCATGCCGCTTTCTAATTATTTTTATTACTGTTTTTACTAAAACTTTGATGTAATAAATATGGTCTGCGTACCATGGATGTTGTCGTATGTACGTTGTCGCATGATGAACCTCTTGGATTATTGTTTTTCTTCTGAAATTCAATAATGTCTCGATTTGATAAATCGGGGCGCTACAAGATGGTATCAGAGCCGACTCGACTGTAGGAAGCCAAACAGACCCGCCTAGCCATTAGTCACAGGAAATTATTTCTCGAAAATCTACTTTACAAACTTTGCTCCTCTTCTCACTTTTATTCAACTTGTTGTTTTGTAGATGCCAGTATACCAAGTGCACAGCTACTGCCGCCACTATGAGGGCTTCGTCCGGGAGCTTCGTATGATGCTCACCTTCCTCGGGTTCCTCTTCGAACCCGAATTCCAAGGAGTGTACCCCGACGAGTTCGCCGGGCCTTGTGACGTCTCCCTCACCGTCCACGGCTCCAGAGAACACCTGCCGCCCTACACCACAGCACTTGGAGGCCCGACTTTCGACGTCGCGTGCCAACGAGTCACCCTCCAGGCCCTCATGGAGTTGAGGATGATCTACGATGATCGTCTTCAGAACTCGTCCTTCTGGCTTGTACCGAAGCATACTCCCGGCGCCCACCGTAGCATCTACCTCGGAGTTCACTCCGTGAGTGATCCGGTCATGGCCAGGCAGTCGCGTCTTCTACAGGCTATGGACGATCTCCATACCGAGGCGGTGCTCGATGCCAACGAGCACCATGAGGCGGTTGAGTTCCTTCGTGAAGAAATGAAGAACTTGATCCAACAGAACGGCGAGCTGCAGCGCAAGATCATGCAGCTGCAGAAGGATATTGCGGAGATGGTTCCTCTTCTTCCAAGGAAGAAGAAGCCCATCCGTGAACCCCTCCCTCGCCCCAAGAGGATCCCGCCACGACCCTCCCCCGCCAGACCCTCCACCAGCGCCCCTACACCACGCCCCGGCCTCGTCTCCGACTCCATCATCGAGAATTTTCTCGAACCCACCATCCCTATGGAGCCGCGTACTCGTGGTTCCGAGAGCACGGAGACCGCCTCCGGTGGCGAGTAGGTGTTAGGAGTCGCTATTTAAATAAAAAGCATAATTTTGTATGTGGTGCTACCCACGACGAGTGTGTTGTGGGTAGAATAAGATCTTGATTGTACTGAACATTTTACCACTTGACTTATATATGCTTAAACTATTCTTGTTAATTGTGTTGTCAACTTTTTGCTTTATAACCTTATGAATTCAGAAGATGGCCGACCACCAAAACACCGGCTCCAACAACGGAGCAGGAGGAAGCCGTGATGCGCCCGAGGGTGTTGTACCCAACTGGGGTGCAACGGTGTAACACCCCAAATTTTCAAAACAATAAAAATATTATTAAATTCAATTTCTTGGAATTATTATTTCAGAAAATACTTTTAAATCCCTTTTATACCCTTTTGAACTACAACATAGAGTAGATGACCAAATTAGGAGGTGAAACTTTTTGTATATGATCCTAAGACCAGGATATAATTTTGGGAAATTTTATGAATTTTTACCAGCCTTGGAAGTAGCCCTAATATTTTAATCTATTTTCTGGAATTATTTTTATTTAGAAAAGCTTTAGAACAGTAATGGGCTCCCCTCTCCCCTCTCCCTTCTCTCCCGGCCGGCCCAGCCCACTCCTCCTCGCGCGCGCGCCACCTGACAACTGGGTCCCACCCGTCAGTGACCTCCTCTCCTCTCTCGCGCGCACCCGACACCGCGGCCCCGCCTGTCAGTTCCCTCCCTCGCGCGCTCGCACCCGCTGACCACCTTGGCCCACCTGTCGGACCCGTCTTCCCCGCGGGATCCGCCCCCAAATCCCCCCCCCCCCGCCGGCCGAAACCCTAGCCCCCCCCCCCTCGGATTCGCTCTCGCCGGCCCCCTCACCTTAATTGCTCGACGGCATTGATTTCCCCGGCCTCCCCCGACCGTTTCCCCCTTTAATTCACCGCGTCATCGCCCCCGATTTGGCGCTCGCATGCACGGCAGGAGCTCGCCGGCGTTGAAGAGAGCTTTTACTCCCGGCCTCCCTCGATTACGCCCCCTCTGCCCCCGCCGATGACCCTATATAAACCCCCCGGCCGTCCGCAATGCGCCCCCACGCTCACACGCTGCGAGATCCAACAGAGCCCTTGCATTCCGCACTTTAGCGCACCACCACCGCCCGTCCTCCAGCCACCGCTCGCCGTCGCCGGAGCCCCTCTTTGTCCACGCCGACCGCACCGTCGTGACCGCCGGAACCTCACCAACCTCGGCCACCACTCCGTCGACGACGAACCTCGCCGGATCGCCGTCGCCGCCAAGGACCCGAACGCCTCCGCCGCCTCCGCTCGTCGCCGGCCTCGCTCCGTCGACCTTTTCTCACCGCCGAGGTACCCTCGTGATCCCCGTAGCACCCTCGTTCCATTTTAGGCCTTAGACTAGGTCGCCGTCGCTCGCCGTGGCCGCTGGCCCGCTCGCCGTCGTCGGAGAAGACGACCGGCACGGGTCGAGTACCCGTGCCGTGTCGGATTCACGCACGACCGTGCGATCTGGATCCGACGGTGATGTTTAATCCCCGCGTGCGAATTAATCTGATCCGTTAGATCTCGGCGAAGGGGTACGTTTTAATCTCGTGCGTCCATCTGTATTTAAAACCCGCGTTTAATCCTGTGCGTCCACGTGGTACTGGTTCGCACGTTTTAATCCTGGCCGTCCGTAGCAACTTACGCGTCCCGCCTCACTCTCGCGCGTCGGATCTGGATCCGACGGTCCAGATCGACCCGGCGCACGCGCACAGTGCGCGGGTTCACCGTGGGCCTGGCTCACCGTGGACCCGAGAGGTTTAAAATTTGAAAATAAATTCCAGAAATGCTTTTAAACTTGTAAAATTCATATCTATTGCATTTGGACTCTAAAAATTGCCATTCCAATTTTAGAAAATTCATAAAATTATTCTCTACATGTTTATGCAATAAAAACAGTAGGTTTATTTTGACATTTTCATGTTTATTCAAATAATTATTCAAAAGCCTTTAGGATTAAAATATTTAAACTTCAGAAAAATTTATATTAATTTCCTTTCTGTCCATTCACTGAAAACCACCAAATTGACATGAACTTTTCATTTCACACTTAATTGAGAATTTAATATGACAATAATCACATTTAAACATTTGTTTTCTAAAAAGGACAACCCTTCATTTTAATCCCTTTAAAATTATTTATAAAATTCAGAACCTTAACCTTTGAGTTTATTTATTTTTAATCAAACCAACTTTAACTTATATGCTTGTAATGTAATGTTATATGGTTTGATTGAATGTTATGCTCTTTTTGTTTTAATCTTTATATTAAAAAGACTACGACGCCGCCGAGGAGCCGGAATACTTCCCGGAAGTCCCTCCCTCTCCCTTTGCTGAACAAGGCAAGTCACCAAACAATTCTTTTGAGCATATTGAACCCATGTCTGAATTGACTATCGCTAAAACACATAGGTTATGTATATGCATTAGTCAAATGAACCCTTACATTATATTTATTTAGGATCCCCCGACCTTGATGTGCAACCCAAGCCATGCTATCTCGCCTAACCTCCTTGTCACCATATGATCAATGATATTAGCTAGTGTCCAATGTATTGGCACGGCCGCTATAGGATAAAAATGAGTCGTAGTGAAATGGTTCTGTTATATGATCCCGTTACTTCTTATCTTTGGAAATTCTGTTGGTGATGAGTCATGGTTGTGAGTGTATGCATGGTGGGTTCCGGGTGCAAGCTAGGGCATTGGTCAGTCGCGCCCGGGGCACTATAAGGACCGGTCTGAGGGATCCGTTGCAATACACTTACGTACTAACCACAAGTCTAGTGGGTAAGTCCTAACTAAAGTATGGGTTGTTCCAAACCGAGGCCACCACTTGGAGATGGGTCGAGTTGCACCTGCGGGTGACTTGTACCAATGTGGCGCAAAAGGGGGTGCGACGTTAGCCGGGATGCGGCCCGGCGCGCTGGCGAAACCTAGAGCGGGTGGTTATCGCTTGGAACATCTCATATTGAGGTTTTGGCACGAGTTCCCGTGAAATGGGTCATCTCGTTGAGATGAGTGCGTGCCTTGTGGGTACAGTAGTACATCTCTGATCAGAGTCTTAAATCTTTTCGAAAAGCCGAGCCCACGGTCAAGGGCGGGTTGCGTGACATCCCCCAGTTAGTTTACTTGAATATGGATGTGCATGTTGTTTGTCATGTAAGGACCGTTGTGCGAGGAGGTAAAACGTACTCCTCGAGCTAGTTGATGTTGATGATGCTCATGTTTACTTTCCGCATGATTAAAATATGATTACACTAAATGCCATAACTGCAACTGCTTTATTCCGCATTGTTAGCCTTTATCCTTCCTTGTTTATTATCCTGCATTATTATTTGCATTTGCGGTGGCTTGTTGAGTACTCTTTGTACTCATACCCGTTGGACCCCACAGAGGATGCTTATCTCGAAGACGGTCTGGAGTAGCGACCCAGTCAAGAAGAAAAATCCTGAAGAAGAAGTTCGTCATGCCGTTTTCTAATTATTTTACTCTACTGTTTTATTAAAACAATGTTGTAATAAATATGGTCTGCGTACCATGAATTTTACCGTATGTACGTTGTCGCATGATGAACCTCTTGTATTATTGTTTTTCTATGGAAATTCAATAATGTGTCGATTTTGTATAAATCGGGGCGTGACAAGATGGTATCAGAGCCGACTTGACTGTAGGAAGCCAAACAGACCCGCCTAGCCATTAAGCCATAGGAAATTATTTCTTGAAATTCTACTTCATAAACTTTGTTCCTCTCCTCACTTTTATTCAACTTGCTGTTTTGTAGATGCCAGTCTACCAAGTTCACAGTTACTGTCGCCACTATGAGGGCTTCGTCCGGGAGCTCCGCATGATGCTCACCTTCCTCGGGTTCCTCTTCGAACCCGAATTTCAAGGAGTCTACCCCGACGAGTTCGCCGGGCCTTGCGACGTCTCCCTCACCGTCCATGGCTCCGGAGAGCACCTGCCGCCCTACACCACCGCACTTGGAGGCCCGACTTTCGACGTCGCGTGCCAACGAGTCGCCCTCCAGGCCCTCATGGAGCTGAGGATGATCTACGACGATCGTCTTCAGAACTCATCCTTCCGGCTTGTGCCGAAGCGTACTCCCGGAGCCCACCGTAGTATCTACCTCGGAGTTCACTCCGTGCGTGATCCGGTCATGGCTCGGCAGTCGCGTCTTCTGCAAGCCATGGATGATCTCCACACCGAGGCGGTGCTCGATGCCGACGAGCACCATGAGGCGGTTGCGTTTCTTCGTGAAGAAACGAAGAACCTGATCCAGCAGAACGGCGAGCTGCAGCGCAAGATCATGGAGCTGCAGAAGGACATCGCGGAGATGGTTCCTCTTCTCCCAGGAAGAAGAAGCCTATCCGTGAGCCCCTCCCTCGCCCCAAGAGGATCCCGCCACGACCCTCCCCCGCCAGGCCTTCCACCAACGCCCCTACACCACGCCCCGGCCTCGTCTCCGACTCCATCATCGAGAATTTTCTCGAGCCCACCATCCCTCTGGAGTCGCGCACTCGTGGTTCCGAGAGCACGGAGACCGCCTCCGGTGGCGAGTAGGCGTTAGGAGACGCAAAAATAAATAAAAAGCATTATTTTGTATGTGGTGCTACCCGCAACGAGTGTGTTGTGGGTAGAATAAGAACTTGATTGTAATGAACTATTTATACCACTTGATATATTTGTGTGCTTGAATGCTATATGTTAATTTTTGGTTGTATTATTGTTTCGTCATCTTTTGTTTCCTCACTTTGGATATTCAGAAGATGGCCGACCACCAGAACACCGGCTCTAACAACGGAGCAGGAGGGAGCCGAGATGCACCTGAGGGTGTTGTACCCAACTGGGGTGCGACAGGCCCACGTCAGTCTGGGTCGCCTTCCGCCAACCACCCCACCTTGGCGGAAATGATGGCGAACCAGAATCATCCGATCACCGCCCTCCTCACCCAAATGCAGCACCAACAGGCTCAGTTGGACCGTCTGCAGAATGGGGAGCCCGCCCCTCGCGCACCAGCACCCGCGGCCGCTCCACAACTCTCCGAGTTCCTGCGCGTGCGCCCGCCCATCTTCTCGAGCACAACCAACCCGATGGAGGCCGGAGATTGGCTCCGCACCATCGAGAAGAAGCTCGACCTCCTCCCCTGCACAGACCGTGAGCGAGTGGCCTTCGCCACTCATCAGCTCCAGGGTCCCGCCGCTGAGTGGTGGGACAACTATCGTGCGTCCCAGCCAGAGGGCCACATGGTGACTTGGGCGGAGTTCACCATCGCCTTTCGTGCCGCCCACGTCCCCGCCGGTGTCATCGCGGTCAAACAGCAGGAGTTCCGCGACCTGCAACAAGGCAACAGGACTGTCATGGAGTACCTCCATGAGTTCAACCGCCTCGCCCGCTACGCACCGGAGGAAGTGCGCACCGACGCCCTCCGCCAAGCCAAGTTCCTAAGGGGACTTAAGGATGAGCTGTCCATCCAGCTCGTCGCCGCCGACTTCGCCGATTTCCAGCGGCTTGTCAACAAAGCGCTCATCCAAGAGACTGAGCAGAACAAGCTGGACCTCAAGAAGAGGAAGATGATCGCCTTCAAGCACCAGCAGGCGAACACTCAGAGGCCCCGCTTCGTCCCTTCCGCCACCAGCGCCCGCCTACCATCCTCGGCCGCCTAC